>CM040818.1:3557799-3950299 GCA_022828995.1 Vimba vimba | reverse complement strand
TCAGTTAAGCTGCTTAAAATAGCGCTGCCTTGTGGCCGATTTTCACAAACTTCGGTGCACATGTTCATTTTCACACATCCATTTTTGTAATGGTAGACCATTATTTGATTGGCTGTTGGCAATATTAAAGGATTTGTTAGGACATCCACCGAAGAAGATGCATACCAATTTTCAGTCAATTCATGGATCATACGTTTGCTGAGTTATAATATTTTTTCAGTTGTAGCGCCCCCTATTGGCAGAATATTATGAAAATTGGTGTGTGTCCTCAGAATGTCCTGTTGTCTTCGTGTGTCAAGTTTCGTTAAGCTTGGACATTGCATTCAGCAGATAGGTCAATTTGAAAAATGTTATTTATATAGCTTATATCTTTGCAATGCTTTGACAAATCAAAAATATTTTTGTAACTTTTTGCCAGCATCATCCCTAGTGGCTGTGTACCTGTTTTGGTGAAGATCGGATCAATGACCAAGGACGATTTTTAAAAAGTAGGTTAAGAACATTTTAAACGGCGGAATATTTTCATAGACGGAAATGAAATCAGAGAAATACATTTTGTAGGGCTTGGATTTTTGCTTCATTTTGGCATCACTGGAACTGGTTTCAGTGTTTTGCTGTGGAAAAGAGCAAAGCAAACCTCCATGCGCAATGGAATGCTGTTATCAGGTAAGATTACTTGAGCACACACTGAGTGTTTCAGACCCACCTGCTCTACTGATAAACTGAGTTAATGCATGTTTGCTCTGTCAACTTTGTCAAGCTCATTTCCTTGAAATCCATATCAGGAATCTGATCCTTTTAAAGTCAATTTTCTCCTGAAGGATGCACAAAAAAGGCTGTAAATTCAAGGCAAAATTATGCATTCAGGTTTTTAAGTTCAAGTCTTAATCGTCTTAAGTAACACTTCTTTGTTTTGTCAATGTGAAGCTGTTTGTTCACTAAATCCAGACAATAATTTCATGAAGGCAATTGCAGATTTCTTTTGGTAACAAAAGAATGGTGATCAACCAACAAACAACAACAAAAGTTTAAATATATTCTATATTTACATCTCAATCATTTAAGTTTTCTTTTCCATTGTCATGTGCGCAACACTGCAAAAAATGCTTTTCTTACTTAGTATTTTTGTCTTGTTTTCAGACCAAATATCTAAAAAAATTTAAATCAATATGCATTTACTAAAGTAGTAAAAGACCATTAGATATTATGTCTTGTTTTCTGGGGAAATAAAGTGAATTAAGTGAGTTGTTGCTTAAAAAAAGCAAAATCATCTGCCAGTGGGGTAAGACAAATTGTTTCTATTTGAATTAAGGTTATTTTTCTTACATTGGCAGATCATTTTGCTTTTTTTAAGCAACAACTCACTTAATTTTGATTTATTTTCCCAGAAAACAAGACATAATATCTTATGGCATTTTACTTTTCTGGCAAATGCATCTTGATTTAATTTTTTTTAAGATATTTGGACTGGAAACAAGACAATACTTTTTTTGCAGTGTATTTTTCCATACAATATGAGAATATTTGAGAAACAGAAACAGAGCATTATTTGATAGCAGACTATCTGTGTAGGGCCAGCTGTTTCCAACCGTTCAGAAATATACTCCCAAACACATCTGTTTGCAGCTGTGACTGATCGTCAGGAGAAAAAAAAAACCCACTGTATTCGATCATCAGATAAATAATTAACAAATCCTTCTGAATGCATTGATGCACTTGTATTCACTGAAGGCGTCTGACACATCTCGATCCCTGTCAGGATTTATGAAAAAAGATCAATGCCTAACCAAGAGAATTCAATACTTATTAATATGTAAAGATTTCAGTATAACAGAATGGGAACATGAAGAGCTACAATAAATGTCATAGTGTATTAAATAGTTAAATGTATTAGTAGACTGTTAGGTTAGGGTTCTTCCCTCACATTTAAAAAAAATATAAAAAATTAGATATATATACAGTATATATATATATTTTACACATATTTTGATGGTGTAAGCCCGTTTATCGGTCCAAATGAGGGTTTCTGCCAGAACGGGTGAAGGTCTCTGTGTGTTACTGTCTTTCCAAGTAATTTAATTCCATTTAAGCTTTTATTTGACTCCATTTTATCACGACCTCAAATCTGAGTTAGATTGCCAATTGGTTATTGGTCAGTTATATAATAGTTTAGCAATACATTTGATTGTTCTATTTAACTCTTTACTTATATTTTACCCGTTCATATTAGGAAGTTATGTCACTCAGAGGTCTTCACGTCTTGTTTAAGGTGGCTCTCACGATCACAATCTCGCCAGCTTCGGTCTTCTGGTTCACTAAACAGAGGTAATTGCTATATACCTGAGATCGGTCACATTCACACTTACTCAGTCAAAGATACTTTGGTATAGCCCCCATGATTGCATACACTTGAAATTAAAGTAACGTTTACTTCAGTAGAGGTATGGCCACTACTAAGTCAACCAACTTTACTTGTCTTATAATAGTTTTGGATTGGCCATGTTGTGGTTTCCCATGTGCACTTATCTAAAGTAACATTAAATAAAACGGAGGTAGCCTAAGACACACCCAGATTTAGGTTGGTCAAGCACTTTTGCTGCCCTAAATGGAAATTCACTTCTTGTCTTTGCAAAACACGTACACTTGAATTAGAGCCAAATATTAGTCGTCACTTATCTGCTTGTAGCCGGGTCACAAAAAAACAAATATCCCTTCTGGAAATCACTTTTGGTGTCTTCTATGGACACTTAACACTTTTTTGATTCAGTCTAATTTTTACATTGTTATTTATTTTGAAGCATATTGGAATAAGATGTTTTCTTGGCTGTTGTAACTGGTTTGGAGGAGCAGTGTAGGGACTGGCATGACATATGGGCTTCCTCTGCTAGAGCTCCTCCAGTCCGATTGAACAGGTGTTACTGGCGGGGAACATCTCAACAATAATGTGATGAGCACCGACTGGCAGCGCTCCCTCCTCACTGGGTCTCAGAGCCAGAACATACAGCGCTCTGCCAGGCAAGGCATGATGCCACCGCAGAAAGCAATGCCAACATCCTCATAAATGTTGCATTATGGGTTCATGCATTCTCATGCTGTATTGAGGGTCTAAAGTAAAGTTTTATGAATGCTGATATGCACATAACGATGTCCCTGTTTGATTGGAATTGAGGAAGCCATCATGACACAGAATGTTTGTTTTGAATTTGAATCTATAGGAGGGAGCATTTACAGTTTTTCTCAGTCGCTTTGGTGCATTTCTCAAATCATCCTTAATATTTGCAAAGAAGTATGTGAATTCTCAAAACAATTCGTACAAACAGCACCACACATTGGCTTACCTGCAAAAGCTTGTCACTTACTCAAAATCTTTAGTTCATCTCTCAAAAAAGTATTTATATCAATGAACATATCAGTGCCATCAGAATGAAAAGTCCTTGTGTCATTGTTCACAAACAAGATAGCCAAAATGCTTAGTCATGTTGTCAATAAAACACTGCACTCTGTTAGTATTACCTGATGTAAACTATGGCAACAGTTACTGTATTGAAATGTACAAAGCTGCGCTTCTTCTGTATGCCGTATATCCATTTCAAAAGTACAAATGTACACACTACTGTACGTGAGTTATTGATTGAAAGAGACTGGATAGGATTCACAGTTACACTTTTACTAGTGGTCTGGCAAAAAAAAAAAAAAAAAACTTCCAATGTTATTGTGATATAGAAAAGAAAAAGAAATAGGGGCACAAAGGCGAAAATACAACATTAGAAAGGCAAACACAGGAAAGACCAATTGGCAAGCACTGTATATATGCTTGCCAATCGAAGGTTCATGAGATGCAACTTTGAGCTGTTTCAGAGAACTGGTTTCTCATTGGTTGATCTACATTCTCTTCATCAGCGAAAGTCAAGATTCACCTGCACAATTTATCAATTCAGGGCACATTTACAAAAAGTCTAATAGAAATGTGTAGAAAATATGCTTGACAGTTTATGACATCTAGATCAACCATTCTGCATTTAATGACTTATAGTATAAGTCATTAAAGGCACAATATGTAACTTTTTTGCTTTAAAAATAGCAAAAATCACTATATCTATGTTATGTATTTTTTTTAGTTGTGTACTTACATTATCCCGACTGTTTCCAACAACTTTCAAACCAGGAGAAATTTGTAATTTAATTCGAGAAACGTCCCGTTTCTTTATTTCCGTTTTGTCGCCGCCAATGCCGTCATATCCGCGTTGTCCCTGGTTTCCGCTCGTGCTGCCATGGCAACCAGAACTATGAACCAGAGCCGTCTGATAGTAACCAATGCGACTGACGCGGACAACTTTGTAGTTCGCAATGTCTATCTGCACGCTGTTGTTGTTTCGTTCAAACATTATGGACCATGGCAAGCAGACTTTGGATAAAAAAGGAGAACTAAAATGAGAATCAATATCAGCGCGGTGTTTTCGAGATGCCGAGAGCTCCCATAGACAGTATATAAACGAGAGCTCCACGTCCGAGACTTCGACCGCTTCTACATGTACTTTATTAAACAGGTGAACACATTTACATAAAACTAATCAATGTTATATAGTTCAACAATGATAAAATGTCAGAATATGATCTGTATGTTATTCTAATGTTGATCTAGCTTACTGCTAGTCTCATACAGACAAACTAAAACATAAATTTCAACACATTCAAATGCAGTTTAGTGTGCTAGTGTAATGTTAGACCAAGTGAAACAGCGCTGCGTTACCTCACAAGTTTAATTTGTCTAATAAACTGACCTGTGAGTAATAATTCTGCGTGTAGTTCGGTAGAATGAAATGTCCATATTCCTTTATATCCGCGGGACTCGCGTCACGTGTGGAGCTGATAGCTGTCTCTTAGCAATCCCGAACTGCTTCATATCACAGTCATGATAAAAACATCGATGTAGTCACTCATCCATAAACATTATTAGATCGGTCGGCTTGACGTTGACGGCAAGATCCATAATTCTTAGCAAATGTTGCGTCATCAATCTACGCCTTTGTTATTGTAAATAGGTTAGTGACCCCTAGTGGCGAAAAATGCCATACTGTGCCTTTAAATGCAAAATAAGTCTTATATGATGAACTAATGACTAGATGTTTTGAGGGGTAAGACTATTGCACAGAGAACTATTTAATACATTTGAGCAACATGGCATTAGCAACTGATAATGTAGGAAACTGCAGAAAATTGTGCAGCATAATCAATTGCATGAATGTATCAGAGCAATCAAACTTGTTCTAGATGATGAGTGATAAGTGACTAGATGATGTGGAGGTTGAACAGGTAGTTTTGAGAATTTCATTTCTGATCTGAGAAATGCACCAAAGCGACTGAGAAAAACTGTAAATGAGAATAAAAGTAGAAATAAAAATAGAATTTTGAATTGTATTCTGAAACACAACAAGAATACAAAGGACCTTGAAATGTTCTCCCTGGGCAGGTGTTCATCTGAAGACATTAACCCAACGCTATCTCACTATTCATACGTATTTTCCACTGCACACGACAAACGACAGCCGTTGGACCGGAAGTCATTCATTTCCAATGGAGAGTAGTAAGGAAGCTGTGTGGAGTTACGATCATGTGTATGAATGCGGAAATTTCAGATCCGATATGAGCTTCAGATACGAAATATTTGAACTTCTTCGGCTAGACCGTATGCAACCAGCCAAGCGGATGTGACGTATTCTAATCAAAACTATGAGCAGAGAATTTTCTAATAAAGGGAGAACTTCCACTCTCAGTACACTTCCGGCTTCTGAACTGGTTGCAGTTCCACTCTGGTTCCATATGAGGGCGCTCACAGGACGAGTGCGGAATGAATGGAGGTCTATGGTGCTATACCCCTCAAAATCCACTTTTCTCAGGATATAATTTTCTGTCTAGTAATTTGAATGTTGTATTCAAAAGGAGATGCAAAGAAATGACACATTGCTGGGTGTTAGATTTTTTAGAGTCACTTATTTGCTTTAAAAAGTCTTTTAAAATGTCAGTGACGTCATACACATCGTACGACCAGAGATACTGCTTTACGGAAATCCTTCAGTCGCTTTGGTGCTTTCGCGCTCTGCACTTTCTTTTCACTCGAGGCATCGACAACACAGCTGACACAGGTAAATACACGTGCTAGAAGAGTTTGTTTTGTTGTTTTAAAAGACCACGCCGAAAATACACACACACACACGATGCCATCAAGCGGTATCTCTGGTCGTAATCAGTCCTTCACTGACCAATCAGCGTTCATTCGCAGAATGCTAGCGTGTTATGGGCAACAACAACTCAACCTGTAAGAAATCGAAAGGACAGAAGTACTCGTTCATTCAACTTTCGACCTATAACCCATGTTGAACTTGCAAAACCTACAATCAAATCTGAGATTTCTCAACGGCAATCGGGGGAAAGAGACACATTTATCCGTCTAGCTCCATAGACTCCCATTCATTCTGCACTCATGGGCGATCGCCCCCAGTGGAACTCTGGTGGAACTACAACCAAAATCCGGTACAATAGGACTTAATAGGGAGTGGCCAGGCTCTCCTCTACTATGAGCGAGAAGCTAGAATTACCAATATTTTAACCCTTTAACGTTATTCTGTAAACACTATTTCTGCAAAATGGCGGTTATTAATAATTATGGCAGAAATAATTATTTTATAATTGTTAAATTTATATTTATGTTTTTATTTTAGATGTATTAAGGGTCATTTGTTTTGTGTGGATATATTCATATACCCATTACATTCATTAAAACGATTCATTTTACCATGGTGAATAAGCCGAGGTAACGGTTGCTTCACGACCAATTTCAAAGTTCCGTGCGACTGCCACTAGGGGGCGAAATGCGACAATCGTATGCGAATGTCGTGTGCAGTGGAAAGGCGGCTTAATTCGGACGACTTCATACGATTTGTCTAAACCCCAGTGACGGGTAGATTTAGGGGCGTGGCAAAGGGTAGGTCATTCGTACAAATTCATAGGAATTGGGCAACTCGAAAAATACTTACGATTTAAAAAAATATGAATTGCTGTGAGATCGGGTTGATCATTCTCTTTAGTTTTACTGAAAGTTTTTTTTTTTGTACACTTTATTTTGATTGTCCACTTTATACATTCTACTAACTATTAGTAACTTTGTAACTACATGTCAACTAGCAGTCATTAGAGTATTAGTAGACTGCAGTAAACTGTTAATAGACTGTTAAAATTAGGTGTTAGTGTTCGAATTAGTAGAATTAGTTGACATGCAGCTGCAAAGTTACTAAAGTGGACCATCGAAATTAAGTGTTACTATTTTTATTTATTTTTTTGTCAAAATATAGGCTACCTTTACAGCTCCCCATATATTGTTTTTATTTCATTTGCATTATGCTGTTTATTTTGAAATAATATGTTTTTATTTTATTCATTTTTAATATATATTCTTTATTTTATAGAAATATCTCTTAATCGTTATCGGTTTAACTTCAGCTTTCAGTGATTACAGAAAAACGATGCATTTTGGCTGTTGTTCAGCTGAAGTCAGTTGGTAAGCCAAATTATTCTCCGACACATAAAAAATATAAATTCTCATTGGTGGAATCAGTTATTCAGTAGCCTACGTTAAATAATGAGACCCTCTCCAAAGTGCCCCTCATCCATTTTCTCTAGCCAATTTATTCTGCCCATCATCTGTAGTGTGTAAGTCAGAGAGAGGCTGTAATAAAGCAGGCTGTTCGTATTCCACAGACAGGGCGATTGCAGGTAGCAGACAAAACCAATCACCATAATGTGTTATTCATCGCCTCAGAGCTGTTCAACGCAAGGCCACAGCATGATACAGACACACACCTGATGCACAGACACGTACACACACACACAAACTAACCGCAGCACTCACACAGTTTTATAAATCCAGCACATTTTTTAGTTTTCACAGCGGTTGTCCATTTTGGCACAATGTTCACTTTTCTTCCTCAACAGACTGGCGAGTGATTTTATAACAAGCTTTGTAGAAAGAAATAATTAGCTAACAAAGGCCTAACACAGCTAATTATGGATGTACTGCAATAATCTGACTTAGAGCAGTGAATACTCAGGCTGCAATCTAATAAACATATGAATAAAGTAATTGTTCACAATCATGATGGTCCTTTATTTTCTGTTTGTGGTAATTTCATGGAAAATGTATTGAACAATTTAGAAACTTTTCTATTTTATTTTAAACTATTTTATTTTATATTATTTTATATTACCGGTATATTTTGTTTAATATTTTATTTTATAATTTGTTTTCTATTTTATTTTATTTTCTATTTCATTTTCTGTTTTATTTAATATTATTTAATATTATATATATATATAATATATAATATTTTATTTTGTATTCTATTTTTTATTTTGTTCTATATTTTATATATAATGTTATTTTACATTTTATTAATATTTTATTTATATTTTATTTTATTTAATATTATTTCATATTATATTTTGTTTGATATTTTATTTTATAATTTGTTCTATATTTTATTTTGTGTTCTATTTCATTTTTATTTAATAATTAATGCTATCTAGTAGTATATATATCATATTTCATATTTTATTTTATATTTAGTTTTGTATTCTATTTTATATATTTTTATATTGTATTTAATATGTTATTTTATATTTTATATTGTTTTATATTTTATATTATTTTATTTTATATTATATTTTATTTTAGATTTTGTTCTATATTTTATTTTATTTTACATTTTATTAATATTTTATTTTAGATTTTATTTATATTTTATTAAATATGTTTTATATTTTAGTTCTGATCTGCAGCACACAGGTCAAATCTGTCATCTCCAGTATAAATGAAAGTAATCTGGCAGTTTCCATTAATCTGTTTGGAAAGTCCTATATCTTCTGGTTACATCTAATTAAGTTCATGACCCTGGATTCTCAGCAGAGAGAGCTTGTCCTCCCAAGGCTTTAATAAAGCTCATAGACTAGAGGATGTTTACACACATCTGATATTACTCAAGAAGAATAATGAGAAAGATGTAATCTTTTTAAAAAAAAGTTTTTTAGGACATATTTTAAGGACATATGATGTTATTGGTGTAAACTCTTTTCCATGTGTGAATGTGTATTCATACTTCCAAGGCCTAAAGAAAAAGAAATTAGATCTCTTTAATATCGCACTTTTATCTCAGTGACAGCGATGAGATGTGGAGAGTAAATTGACTCTTGCATCTCAGATTCTCAGATTTTTCTCCTGAGACTCTCACAATTCCTCTAGAATTTTGAAGGGTAAAAAAAGTTTAACTTTACTTTAGTGTAATTTACAGTAATTACATGCAACTAACCCTAAACCACAGCCTAATCCTAACCCTAGCAGTCTGGTTATTAGCTGGTTATTATCCGCAGTTTTAATCTTCACGCCACCGTCTCATTACCAATCTGATTCCTTTTCCATTTCCAATCAGCTCAACCACACAATTGTAAATAGCTTTGTCAACAAGACAAACTATTTGCACTTAGTGGTAAATAGACACAATCGAGACAACAACGGTCTCATTTGCTTCAATTTTTATTTTTGATATGGAATTTTATAAAAACAAATCGAACTTTAAATGTTACGAGCAATACAATTTTCCTCTTGGTTGCAATTCTGGTTAGGCTTTGTTCTTGAAAAACAAGAAGAACGGGCAATTTGTTAAAGCATGCGTAACACACAGTACTTCACCTCAGCTTGACCTTGTCGGAAAAAAATCATCCAGTACATTCGGCCGAGGAAGGGGAGAGACGGCATGGAAACTGTGAACATCCATCATTAGAATTCTGCAAACAAACTCTTAGATTCCACAGGTTTTCAGGGAACATCTAATGAAAGATGTAGAAACTCATGAGTCATTACTATCCAAAACCTTACAGAAACCTCAAAATCGTACAATACTGACTTACAATGAAGTCAATATTATAGGTAATTATCATGCTTTTTTATTTGAACATTCGTCTTGGTGTGAACGGGCCTTTAGGAAGAACGATAATGTTTTTAATAATCATTATAAGACTATGAGAATCATGAAGTCCACATCTAATGCTAACGACACAGAGGGAAGATACTGATCTTTTAATAAAAACATTGACAGCAAACCAGAATCCACAACTTTAAAGAGCTTAACACATTGTAGATTGATTGGTAAATCTAAAACATTTAGTTTATATTCAAATCTGCATCATTATCGGCACATAAACCCTAAAAAGGGATGTTATCCACTTCCCATTGGCTCACCAGAGGATAAATATATATCTGTACTTGTCCTCAACATTACAAATGACTGGCTTATTGTATAAGACTGCTCCAAATTATTAGTAGTTCCTTTAGAAGGATGTAGTAACACTTGATTCATTACCACCTTATATTATACATTATGCATTATTAATATTAATTATGAACCTGTATGTAGTTCTTAGTAGTCTTCAGTGAGGTATGAAAAATAGTTGTTGTTGATTAGCGAATAGTGAACTACCACATTCGACTGAGCGCCATTACTTAGTAATTCGTTAATCAGAGTTTCACTGTAAAAAATAATCCTGTAAAAAAATTACAGGATACATTGTATTTGTTCATTAATGAAGGAACAGTATTCTAAAGTGTTACCGAAAAATCTAACTTTAAGAATCAACCGGTACATTTATTGCATTCGTCTGAGGAAGGGAGAGACGGCCTGGAAACTGTAAACATTCATTATTAGAAATCTGCAAACAAACTCAGATTCCACAGGCTTTTCAGGGAACATCTAATGAACATGTTCAGTGACGTTGTTCACACTTTGAAACCGCAGCGCACAAGCTTAGAATAAACAGACCGTTATCGTTCGTTGCGTGGACGCAAATATAGTTATCGTTAAAGATACCTTTATAGTTATCGTTCTTGGTGTAAACGGCCCTTAAATGTTACGAGTTACAATTTTTCTCTTGGTTGGAATTCTGGTTAGGTTTTGTTCTTGAAAACAAGAAGAACGGGCAATTTGTTAAAGCATGCGTAACACACAGTACTTCACCTCTGCTTGGCCTTGTGGGGAAAAAAATCAACCAGTACATTTATTATATTCGGCCGAGGAAGGGAGAGACGGCGTGGAAACTGTAAACATCCATCATTAGAATTCTGCAAACAAACTCTGAGATTCCACAGGTTTTCAGGGAACATCTAATGAAACTAAATCCAGGGCTCTGCGTCAATCCCTCACACTGGCCAGGTCATTATGACGGATGAGGTGCTTCTCTACGCCTCTGACCCACTCAGCTCTCTGCTTTCTACACACACACACACACACACACTCGTGTAGTCTAACACGGAGCCCATTATCTGCTGAACAATATTCTCTGCACACATTATACAGCCTCATTCCTCTAAAGACACGGGCGGACGGGAGAGAGCTCGCTTCACGCTGAAACACTACACCTGAGAGCCAGTCTTTTAAGGGAGAGTAACACAATAGATCTGAATTGAGACCAGCAGGATGACGGGAAAGCAAGGTGTGGGATTATCAAAGGAATCTGATTATTGAACTTTCAAAGCCGAAGCTACTTTATTCCCATAACTTCTAATAACTGATTTATTCTGTTCTCTTTTGTTCAGAATGACGGGATTGGATGGGATCCACAACCACACAGACTGAGTTATCTTGGATAAACGAAACCTTCCCTCGCACCAAGAACCAACACCAAAAGAGCTTTGAAGCCCAAGCTTGACAAATGAAAGTACATACAGCAGATAAACGATCTGGGCCATCAGTTTCATTACATGCATGATGAGACATGATGAACAACAAATATATATTAGGAATTCATTTCGATCATTGTGGGGACTTTTCACTGAATTCCATTGTTTAATACTGAGCACATACTATTTTCTATCCCTAAATCTCATTTAAACCTATTCCTTTTTCATATTTTCATTTATTTTTGTCGTGTATATTTTTATATTGTTTTTACAAAGAAAACTATACAAGTACAAAACACACACACACACACACACACACACGAGTGGAATAAATGGAATCTTATACGGACATACTACTAATAAAAATGTTACAAAGTAGCTAAATAAGAAAAATAGTGCATACCTTTATTAAATCTTTACATTGCAGCCTATATTAAAGCTTAATCAAGTAAGTATATTTCTGTATTTTGGTTTTAGTATAACCCATAGAAAAACCTCTTTTCTTTCTCCAAACCAATGAAAACATACCGAGAATATGCAAAAATCTCCATTCAATGTCTCTAAGGTTTCAGTAATTAGTCTCAAACTGTGCTCAGATTTTAAAATGAACTGGTCGGTATGATCTTTTCCAAAACCAAATAATTTGATCTGCTATTGTATTGTCAGTAGTTGCCTCAAAGTCCCGATGATATGTGATATTATTTTCATTGGTTAAAATTAACAGTAAGTTATTTGCCAACATGTCTCAAATGAAGGATTTTAATACACTCTTACATTTTGAGTTAGTGTATTCCAGTGGTTAAAGGGAAAAATCACTCAGTCATCGGTTAAATTATTTACCCACCCACAAGCACAAAAAAAGACCTAAAAAAAACAGAAATTTAAAGTTTGTGGTGAAAATACAGCTCCTGAGGATCATCATCTCTTTTCATGATGATGAAGGGGGTGGATTGGAATTACTTCAATGTGTAGGTAATGAGTGATTATAATCAAGGTATTAATCAATATTTTTCCTTCTAAATATCAAATGAGTTGAATGACTTCTCTGGAGATTTTACTTTGTTATAGAAGTTACCACTGAAATGTTCTTTTCATGTATTCTTTAATGTCTGTATTGTAGTTAGACTAAAGTGTAGTTCTCCTTGAGAGAAAGAACGCATTATCTTGATGTTTTGAGAATACTCTCCTGTTTATAGTTAGAGCCTGGCCAAATCCAACCTTGGAGAAGCTGTGTGTCGGTGTGTAGGGTATAACTGCTGTCTGTCTGTGTGTGTGTGTGTGTGTGTGTGTGTGTGTGTGTGTGTGTGTGTGTGTGTGTGTGTGTGTGTGTGTGTGTGTGTGTGTGTGTGTGTGTGTGTGTGTGTGTGTGTGTGTGTGTGTGTAACTGCTGTGATCTTTGTAACTGTAAGCGGGGCGGCCTACGAACTCCTGTGTGAGTCTTGAAGCTGACTTCTGCTGATGAAACGGCAAACTATCTTAAATTTTTTATAATTCTGACTCCGGGTCTTCTTTCAAACATCTGCGTTAAGTTATACCTTAAGAGTCTACGAAGACTCTTAAGGTATAACTTAACTGAAGGTATACCATTTCTAGGCGTGTTCCCCGAACCATAGGAACCTTAGGAAGCTGCTTAAGATATACCTTCTTACATGCGACGTTACCGGGTGCTGTCCGTGGCGATGGTGCTGAATTGGTTGATATCGATGGCTCGAGAATCAATTATTCTCTCCTGCAGGGGCTGTTTCACTGCATTATGTGAGAAAGCGGTGTTCTTTATAAAAGAAGCACTTCAGAAATAGTTGAAATTGCATTAATTAGGACTCATGGGATATTATAAAAAATAATACAAACTATAATAGCCTATAATAGCCTAGCCTACATATTTTTTAAATTGTATCATATACTGCCGCCATAATAACCATTTCAAATTTTACGTGCTTTCTTCTCTTTCTCATTTTTGTTCGCTGAGGTGGAGCTGCGATGAAATATTGTTCTTGGAAATACTTTCCAGCATTTCAGTAATAAAAATGTAAATCTTACCTACGGTGCTCGGCAGTGATCAAAAAGGATTTAAACAGTGGATTTTGAATCTCTTCTTGTAAACTCAGAGATGTGGATTCGGACGGCACTAAAATCACTGACTTACCCCTGTGAATGTTTAAAATACCGTCAAAGCCCATGAGAAACAATATTAGCGTCCGAATAGGACTTAACTGACAGTAGCCTATGCCCATTCACTGGCCTTTAAAGGCACTTTTTAATTAAATTAATAATATTGTATAATAATATAATTAAAAATCTAACAACAATCAGTGTAATGACAATTTTATTCTTTGCATGAAAACACTTGAATTAGCCTAATTGAACACTGTCTGGGTGTATTAAAACTTCAGAATTATATTCGTATAGACCTGCAACAGTGATAAGGTAAAGCTAAGAGTGGTCCAGACCAACCTTACGAACGTATGACTTACAGAAGGTATACTTAACTAAGAACGTTTCGGGAAACACGTATTAACGATAAGGTACAGCTTAAGGTGTAACTTAAGAACGACGTAACGTTAAGGAGGTATCGGGAAACCCAGCCCAAGATGTTAGCAGTATCCCGAATATCTCCATTGCTGACTACACCCTCAAAGTGAAAGATATCTTTACATACCTTGGCTCTACCATCTCCAGGAACCTCTCCCTGGATGCCGAGCTAAACACTCGGATTGGTAAGGCAGGAGCAGCTAAAGCCCGCCTAGCAAAGATAGCTTGGGATAATTCCATGCTGACAACCCATACCAAGATGAGGGTGTATCATGTTTGCATGCTCAGTACTCTTCTATACGGTAGTGAAGCATGGACCCTGTACTCCCGGCAAGAACGCAGACTCAACTCATTAAGTCAACTCAAATCCTGGGCATCACCTGGCAAGACTGTGTCCCAAACAAAAACGTCCTGGCCCAGGCGGGAACACCAAGCATGTTTGCATTACTCTCCCAGAAATGCATGTGTTGGCTAGGCCATGTCAGTCGCATGCAGGATGGTCGTATACCCAAAGATCTACTCTACAGTGAGCTTGCTACGGGCTCCTGACCAGCAGGAAGGCCCGTTCTTTGCTACAAAGACATTTGTTAACGAAACTTGAAGGCAGGCAACATCAATCCAGCAGTCTGGGAAGCAGCAGCTGCAGATGGAGGCAAGCTGTCGAAGCAGGCATCAAAGTGTCGGAGAAGAAAAGAGAGTACAAGAGGGAAGGGCGGAGAAAGCACAGACGGCAGAGGGTTGCATCGGCAGATCCAGACCCAGGCACATACTACACCTGCAGCAACTGCAACAGAGCCTGCCGCTCCAAAACCGGACTGTCCAGTCACAGCAGGCGCTGCATACCAACCACAGAGACTCCTTGACGCATATTCCATTGTCTCCAGAGACAAACCATGTGTAAATTCATAAGTCGACACCATTGCTGAGTATTTTCTCCTTAAAACTGCAGTGAACCAAAGACAGTCTCAAAAACACGCTTTGAAATCGCTGGTGTTTCTGACGTCACAAACTACCTTGTAACCAATCAGATCAACGTGTGATCGTCAGTGAGTGGATCTCTGAGCTGAGTGAGTGAGTGGAGGCGGGGCTCATTTGCATATTCATAGAACCACGTATACTAAATGAGGCAAGGGTGTCGAGTTACATTCAAGATATTTTAAGGCATGACAAATTTTCTTTACGTTTAAATATGTCATTTTGGTGATCAAAGATGAGTTTTAAGGAATAAAGTTATTAACTACAGGTAGAATCGTTCCTTCTGCTGAAGCTCTGAAATATTATTCACATCAGCAGGTTCAGATTCAGAAATAATGCGTTGATGTGTCAAACCAGGTTCTGACATCATTGATGGCAAATGTCATTGGTTCTTGGGGGTCACATTGTGCCAATTTGCATATGCTTAATAGGGATCGGATTGAAGAGCTGAGAGAGGGCACAATTTTTTAGTGAGTAACGACTTCAATTTCAGTCTGTTCTTTACACAAACCATTGAAAATAGTCACATGCACCCAATATGCCTTATTTATGGTGCTTTTTATTTTTATTTTTTTGGAGCTTGACGATATGTTTCAGTTCTGGGCAAACCATTGTTTTAACGTCTGTCAGGCAGTTCTATTATGAAGACGTTGGTTCAGCATCTGAATAGCATCGGAGTTACTGTGAGAGAGATGTCTCGACTCTCGCAACCACAGGGATTTGGCAGTCGTTCTGAATGATGGACAGAAGATGATTTATGAGAGTCGAGGTGGAGTTTTGTGTGGATTGTTGGGAAATCCCAGAATTCCAGAATCCCTCCCTCTAGCTTTCTGATTGATAACAGGTGGCCGAGAAGGATGTTCAGAAAGAAATGGTCAATCCACAAGCATATGAGTAACAAAATTATGACGAATTCCCAAATGCTGAATGAAGTGTCCATCATCACTCACGGCTAACGACTGTTAATGACTGGCACTACATGGCCTGGGACAAACCTTCATGTTTGGGCCCCCTTTTAATCTACCTGTCAATGCAACGTCCACTTCTGTTCTGTTGACCAGTACAAACAGTTTCTGCTGGCCATCCATACAAACAATGGGAAGCTGTGTTCCTTCAAGGATTTCAAAAACTGTTAAATAAATGGAATATGGCTAAATCCATTTCATATGACATGACAATTATTGTGAAATAGAAGTACACTTAAGCAAACTTTAAATAATACTTTAAAAGAATATAGTGCAGAATGAATATAATGTTTCAGACACTTAATTGCATGTTATTATTGATGATATGCTTTTTTTTTAATGCAGTTTAGTCTTTACATCTTCTATTCTTTGAAATATGGTTAATATATCCTGCGAGTCTGTGTTCCCTTACAATTATATCATATTATTGAAATGAAAGGCCACTTAAATGTAGTTTCTTACCACACAAAGTACAACTTTAAAAAGTGCTCATAAAATCATTGTTTTAATAATCTTTTGTCATGTTTTTAAGAAGTACACATATTTTTGTGTTGACTAACTTACTGAGGCTCACTAAAATACTTGATTATAATTTTTACTATAGTGTGTTATTTGATATTACATTTAAAGTTAATATATGTATTTTAAATGTACTAAATTGCAACTTCATCATTATAAATATTTAAATGCATTGTTTTAATAGAAATTATATCAAAATGTATTTTTTGTTTTTTTTACCATAAATGCATGTCAGTAAGTTCGGCAGGACTCTTTAAAATATAATTACTTTTAATATTTGAAGTGCACTTAAAATGCACATTCAGTACAATTAAGCACATTTCTTTTTCACTTGAAAAATATTTACAACATGCATATCTCAAAGCCTTTTTACACTGTTTGCTAAATATAAGGGAATTTATCTCCAGAACCTGTTAGAAAATCCACGCTTGTTCATTCTGGTCAAGATGTTTTTTTTAAAACCTGGTTAAAACTGGTTTAAACCTGATCCTCTGTCTTGCTCAAGCAGATTGAACCCCCAACAATGTCCTCCAGAATGAACTTGACCTTCCATTACCTGTTTTTTTCCACTAGATTTTCACTAATTTATTCAGTCTTTTAAATAAGTGGGCTGTTTTTCTCTCATAACAGCTGTGAAAAATGATGCTTATTTCTTGGCCATTTCCAGTAGGACTGTCGCCTACAGTAATCACTGCTGAAGTACATCTTATAAAGGCTCTATTACCTATTGTCCACAGAGACTGATGAAGGCTCAATTAGAGATTATGAGAAGATGAAAGGCATTGTACACAACCCAGCCAGCAGAAATGGCTGCAAAATTAGTTTTAGCAATACAACTGTTATGAACCATACAATATTCACAACTTTTCAAAAGTAATATATATATATATATAAATATATATATATATATATACTTTTATTCAGCAAAGATGCATGAAATCACTGGGAAAAAAAAGTCAAATAAATGCTGTTCTTCTGAACTTTTGATTCATGCAATAATAATCAAAAGTAACAGTTTCCAGAAAAACAACATTAAGCAGCAAAACTGTTTTCAACATTGATAATAATAATAATAATAAATATTTATTGAGCACCACGTTGCCAAATTAGAATGATTTCTGATGAATCATTTGACACAATTTAAAATATATATATATATATTAAAACAATTCACAATATTACTGTTTTATTGTATTTTTAAAACCCTAACCCTAACCCTTGGTGACAAACAAACATTAAAGAGTTAAAACATTAAAACATTAAAAAGCTCAAACTTTTGAACAGTAGTGTAACTTAAATGTGTATTTTGATGATTGATTTTATCCACGGTATGTGAATTGATTTATTTTTGACAACCAAGACAGCTTATAGCCTTACAAAAATGATCAGTATTTACTATGTCTGATCATTTATGAGAGAATTAGAAAACTAAACTGTCATCAGCACAGAAACAACACAATCAGAAATCTGAATATTTGTCTGTGGCTGTTCACACCAAGGACGAATTTTACAATAACGATAACTATAACCATAAAGTTGTAATAATCATTCTTATTCTATGAGAAGAGCGGAGTCCACACAGTTATAATGTCCACAACACAAATGAATAATGTCATTGGAATCACTTTCAGAATTATCTCTTAGAATAAACATAACGTTGTAGTCTCTGGATGCTAATATCGTTTTATATTTCGGGTGTTTCTTTACATGTAAGAAGATTTATAATGGAACCTCCCAAAAAAGCGAGTCACAACTACAGTACATGGCCTCTTTCTCTCTGTTGTGTTTACATTACACAATCATTTCATTACCAGCCTGTCCTTGGGAAATTTCACAGTCAATCATCACATAAAAAGCTGTTACTCTTGGATGAGAACAGTGTCCATTTCAGTTTCCTGACACCCTGTTCTGAGAATGGAGACGGATGACCACTGTGGGAAGTGTTGGGAAATCAGAGGTTCACTTAGCGCTCCCTCGGCCACTTTCTGAGCTCGGAAAGCTGCTTTGCTCTGGCATTCGTTAGTGTTGTTTGTTTTCCTCAATATATTTTCTCTAAAGGCCGACTCCAGTTCAGGGATGAAGGATAGACTGTATATGCATGCGCACATTTTTTCCCAAAAGATGTTGCTGATTGATTGCCAACTCCTCTTGCTATTTATGTATTTTGGTATCTTCCTAGTATTTATAATAAATGGTATCCTTTATTAGCTATGATATTCCATACATTTAGAATCTTTGATCATGTTAACTGTTTTCACATTTAGTTTGCTAAATATATATTAAAAATGTTCTCTAATGTTACAGGAATATTAACTGACGGTTTCTATAAAGTATTAAAAAAGAAAGTTGGGTCCCACTATATTAAGTGTCTTTAAATGAACCATTTAATACAACGCACGTATTGTGTAAATACATGTTTTTACATTTTACTTATATTTTAAATTATTTGCATGTAATTACAGCTTTATTCGTTTCTGTTGTAATTCGTGTAATTACAAGTGTTTTGCGATACAACATGAACACAACAAGTAAATTGTAGCTAATATTAGTAGTAGTAGTAGTTGAAGACACCTATTATAAAGTGTGACCGAAACTTGAACATTGTCCACGCAAAGCTATTCTTAATATCCAGTAATCTAAAGATGATTGACATACATCAAGGACAAGCCATATTATTTGGCATGATAATTTCTATGAGGTTGATTTTGCAAATGTGATTTACAAAACTGATTTAGTGCCTAAGTTTGAAATGTAAGTCAAATATCGAGTTCAGTCATGAAACTCTAGATGGCACAGGTTGATCAGTCTTTTACATGCAATCTGCAAGCAATAACATCATTATACATGGCACCCCATACACAAAAGAATTATATTTGAAATATATTTTCAGGCTATATTTTGGAATATATGCAAATATTTGAAATTGGCCCAATAAATATATTTCATACTTATATTTCATATATTTTTGTTATATTTCAGAATATATTTCAATGTATTTGGAATATATGCCACATATATTTTTGACACTTTTGGGGACCCATACAGAAAAAAATACATTGAAATATATTCTGAAATATAACAAAAATATATGAAATATAAGTATGAAATATATTTATTGGGCCAATTTCAAATATTTGCATATATTCCAAAATATAGCCTGAAAATATATTTCTTTTGTGTACGGGACAAGCTGATTGGCCTCTGCTTATCCAGCAGCCAATGAGATTGCTTGCTCAACATTTAAATAGTCTGGTTCAGTGTTCACTGTAAGCTGGTCCTGCAGTGCTATCAGAGCTCCTCTGAGACCCTCCACCTCCCCAGCTCCACCTGCCTATAGATCTGCCATGTGTGTATGTATGTTTATGCAGCAGCGGCATATCTTACATACAACAGCATGTCTATGGATATTTTAGCAGTATCAAGTCCATACTTGCTCTGCAGCAGCAGTGTAGCAGATCTAGAACACCAAGACCAAATACATTGCCATATTCAATAACATGAGTTGCCATGATTGAATATCTATTAAATATGCTTGCATTCGAGAGGTTCAGATACATTAACACTGACAGACCTGAATTATTTAGACAGGTTTTGGATCAAGATAACTGGAGCTATACATTTTTAGCCTGCTGAATTTATACGTAACTGATGACTATCTGTAATCACTGATAATGTCATTAACACCGTGCCTAAAGTATATAGATAATCGTTATTATTATCATTGTTAATATTTATTTGTTTTGTTTCTTTGTTCTGTTAAAAAGCAAAAGCACCAAAATAAATGATCAATATATGTTTATACATACAGTATGTTAACTCTTTCCCTGCCATTGACGTAAATTTCCGGCTTTCCGTGTTTTCACTGTGATACAGTAGGGGGCGCTATGGCACGTCTTCTGAAAGAGTACTGAATCTCCTGATCAAAACACAGGTGAAGAAGATGCAGAAATCAGTGATCTCATATGTAATCATCTGCATATGTAAAATAACGCGATCATCAACTTTAAACAGTATATAATTCATGTTACTGAACGAAATGTCGCCCTAGGACGAGCTACAGGACTGTGAAGCTTTGGGGGTGTTGAAGGACTCGACAACTTTAAAAAAAAATGCTGGCAGGGAAAGAGTTAAATGCCATATTCACACACATTATAAATGCATAATTTGTAGGAAATATGAGCTGTGTCAAGAACCCACACAATATTTGTATATTAGTTCTCAGTCTCTATTCCAGGAATATTATAGGCTCTGCTTCCTCACGGAGCGCTTCATTAATACTCGGCTTGTGTTAAGGTGGGCCTTGGGGCAAGTGTGATGGACTGAACATAATAAGTAACAGGTGTGTGGGCTAGAGGGGGTGTGAGGCTTCCAGCTGTCCCAGCAGTCTCAGGTCATGTCCTTCCCATCTGCCGCTTCAGCTCCTGGTGTTTCCCAACACCTGAAGGGTGATGCCCTCGTTCCTCCAGCCAGGGGTCAGATCCCCGCAAGAGTGAGCCGGGAACATGCTGATCATACAACGTGTCTCTCTGGAACACATGCATGAAGGAAAATACAACATTTCATGAAGGGATTGGAACAAGATTTTTTTTTAAATTAACGATTTCAAAGATATGCAACATGTGTGAAGTTCTATCATTATATAATATATAATATATAATATAAACATAATATATTTTTGTTTTACGCCTGTTATACATCTGTAGATGTTTCTTTGTTTATATGCTTCCACTCCCACACACACACACACACACACACACACACACACACACACACACACACACACACACACACACACACATATGTTGGCTGTTGTTATGTATGTTTTGTTGGCCTTGGTTTTTGTTGTATCTGCCACCTGTAAATAGTATATTTGTTTGCATTCCAAAAAAGAAAATAATACATTTATGAAGGAAAATACAACCTTTTCATGAGGGGATTGTAACATGATTTTTAAATGAATGATTTCAAAGATATGCAACATATGTGAAGATCTATTATGACAACTCTCTGAATATTTTAGGATTGCAATAGAAATTACACTGTTAAAGGCAGGGTATGTGATTTGTTCCAAAAACATTTTGCTTATGCTGGTTGAAAGTCTCTTCACATGCTGATAGCAATCACTAAGTCAAGTGGTCTAAATGTATTTATATGAACACAGTCAAACCAAAAAATTATTCAGACACCAGATTTTTTAATTTTTGATATTTTTTACTAGTGGGTGCAGGACACTATCGTTCATTTATGTAAGTGATATATATTATACCCACAAATTCTTCATACAGCGACTATCAGTAAAATTATAAAAATTTGGGACCAAAAATTATTCAGACACTTTGACCTGAACATGTTTTGCTGAAGTGTTTTTTTCTTTAATTGCTTTAATTGCTTTAATTGAAAAAAAAAACAATATAATACTTCCATTCACAGATGCAATTTATTCTTTTTTTTTCTTCTTCTTCTTTTAAACATATATGTATATGTACACGGACACATATACACACATAAAAAAATAAAAAAAATAATCAAAAACACTCTGATAAGAATGTAGAAGAAAATAATTAAATTAGATCACCGAGTACCGTGTAATAAACAATGAACAACCCCCCACCCACTCCCCCACTCAGCTCACCACAACCAACACACATATTACTGGTTATTTATGCAATACAAACAGTACAACAATAACAGCCACACATTCAATTGGGTAGTACCACTAAATTAGTGAAATAGGAAATAAAAGGTTGCCATTTATGGAAAAATTTGACTGTACATCCTCTCAACGTGTATTTAATTTTCTCAAGTTTTAAAAAATACATGATGTCTCTGAGCCATCGGGAGATAGAAGGATATTTAGCAGACTTCCAATGTAACAATAAGGAGCGTCTTGCTAGCAAGGATGTGAAAGCTATGATGTCCTTTTGTGTAGGGTTAAGTGCAAGTGAGGGGTCAGGAATCCCAAATATAACAATCAGAGGGCAAGGTTGGAGATTTACCCCAAGAACAGAGGACATAATATTAAAATAACCCACCCAGAAATCTTTCAAATCAGGACCAAAAAAAAAAAACATGGAGACAAGGAGAGCCATGGCATTTATCACATTTGTCTTCCACTTCCAGATACATTTCAGATAGTCTAAGCTTAGAGAAATGTACCCTATGTAAGACCTTAAATTGAATAAGTCCAAGACGAGCACAAGAGGTGGTAGAACGTATCCTCTCTATGGCCTGTTCCCAGGACTCCTCATGTATTTGTATTCCCAGTTCCCTTTCCCATGTACACTTAAGTTTGGCATTTGAGTGGTCGCTAAAAGCTAAGATAATGTCATACCGCTTTGAAATGATTCCTCTGAGATGAGGGACAAATGAAAGCATGGTTTCCCACCGATGCTCTGGAGGTAAAGAGGGGAAATTAGGGAAACACTTAGCCACAGAGTTGCGAGTTTGAAAATAGCGAAACAGATGAGTAACAGGGAGTTCATAGCGAGATGACAAATTGGTAAAACTATCAAAGACACCATCTACATATAAATCTCTAAATTGTGTAATACCCTTGTCATACCACAGTGAAAATGTCGAGACTGAAAGTGATGGAGGAAATAAATGGTTGTTATTCATAGGACCCAAGGAAGATGCATCTACAAATTTAAAGTGTCATCTAAATTGATACCAGATTTTGAGTGTGTTAAGAACTGTCAAATAAGTCTTACTTACAACGACTTTGTTGCTAAGAACTTATCTATTTAACAGCTTGCAACAGACACAGTCTTAACAGACACCGTCTCAATATGTCTCTAGCTACTGGATTCAAGTCCTGCCCCCTCTTGCTCTCAACCTATCCTATTACCAGGCTAGGTTGTCAATCAACATATGTAAATATCTACTCTCTATGACAAGAACCACTTGATTATCAGTATATAGAGAAGGTTTTGTAGGTAAAGAGGAATAAAGTAGAGCAGGTATAGAAGATCCCCTACAGGATGATAGTTCCAATTTACACCAAGAGGATCCTGGGATTTTAACCAGTAGCAAAGTTTATGGATGTGAGCCGCCCAATAGTAAGTTAAAAAATTAGGTAATGCAAGTCCTCCACTAAGTCTGCATCTCTGCAGTAGAGTTTTACGAATCCTAGGTGATTTTCCACCCCAAATCAAAGAACAAATTATCTTATCAAGTGAGTCAAAAAAAATGGTTTGGCAGAAAAAGAGGAATTGACTGGAATAAAAATAGAAATTTTGGTAAAATATTCATTTTAACAACACTGATTTTGCAGAATAGTGAAAGGAGGAGGTTACCCCATCTTTGAATATTGGATGTAATCTTAGAGATAAGGAGAGTGAAATTCGCAGATGCAAGGCTAGATAAAGGACGAGTCACGTTAACACCTAGGTAACCCTGATGGACTAAATCGAAAAGGCAAATCTGACTGTTGCATATGACATGCTGCAGTATTAATGGGAAAACACTCACTTTTCCCCAAATTTAATTTATAACCTGAAAAGGAGCTGAAGTTCTCCAGAATACTTAAAACAGCAGGGATAGAAAGTGTAGGATCAGTTATATACAATAACAAATCATCCGCATACAGCGATAGTTTATATTCAATTCCATTACGGGTGATTCCTTTGAATAAAGGGGAAGATCTTAATGTAATTGACAGAGGCTCGATAGCAATAGCAAAGAGCAAAGGTGATAAAGGACAGCCTTGGCGAGTTCCACGTCCAAGGGCAAAATAATCAGAATAAACATCATTAGTATGAACACTGGCCTTAGCGGACGAATAATGGAGGCGAATCCAAGAAATACATTTTTCACCAAAACCAATTTTTTTTAAAACTGCAAACAAGTACTCCCACTCTACCCTATCGAATGCCTTTTCGGCGTCTAAAGAAATCACAAGCTCAGGAAGTTCAGCCGAGTGTTTTGAGTAAATTATATTGAAAAGTGTACAGGTATTAAAAAACAATTGACATCCCTTTATAAAACCATTTTGCTCTTTGAATATAATATGAGGAAGCACATTCTCTAAGCGGGATGCAATTACTTTAGCCAATACCTTGACGTCAGCATTAAGCCAGACAATGGTCTGTAAGACCCACAGGAGGTCGAATCTTTGTCCTTTTTGAGAAGGAGAGGAATAGTGGCTTGTGTCAAGGTTGGTGGTAATGAACCACTTTCCAGGGATTCATTGAATAATACGGATAAAAGTAACGGTGCCAATTTGCCAATAAATGTTTTAAAAAATTAAATCGGAAACGCGTCGGGGCCTGGGGCTTTGTTAGATTGCATAGCATTAATTGCATTTAATACTTCTTCAAGAGAGAGTGGAGAGTCCAATTGCGTGGCAGTATTAGTATCAATGACAGGGTTCGAAAGATTCTGAAGAAATGTATTCATTTTAGTGTTGTCTGTAGGAAATTCAGATTTATATAATAAAGAGTAAAATGATTTAAAAGTAGCATTAATTTCCAAGGGGTCTGTAGTAATAGTGTCATAAGTGTTTTTAACAGTAGGTATCAAACGGGAAGTGGCCTGTCGTCGTAACTGATGTGCCAGTAAACGACTTGCCTTGTCGCCATGTTCGTAGTATGAGCCACAGCTGCGTAGTAGCAAGTGCTCTGCCTCTGTAGTTGAAATGAGATCAAATTCTGCTTGCAAATCAAGATGCTGCTTAAGTAGTTCTGGAGAAGGGTTCAGTGCTTATCTTTGATCAAGGTTACTAATCACAGATGTAAGTGCATTAAGCCTAGCATTAATCTTTTTATTAGAAAGAGCAGAGTAAGAAATAATTTGACCTCTCAGGTAACATTTAAGTGTCTCCCACAGCAATGAATATGAAGAGGAGTCATTGTGATTGAAAGACAAGAACTCATCAATAGAGTTTGAAATGAGTTTGCAGAATTCTTTGTCTGCCAAAAGAAGAAAATCGCATTTAAAGTTGTCCATTTATGTTCACGATTGTCCTGCATTCACTCACAAAAATAAATGTTTTATATATTTACGGTAGGAAATTTACAAAATATCTTCATGGAACATGATCTTTACTTAATATCCTAATGATTTTTGGCATAAAAGAAAAATCGATAATTTTGACCCATACAATGTATTGTTGGCTATTGCCACAAATATACCCGTGCGACATGTGACTGGTTTTGTGATCCAGGGTCACATATTGAATTTAACGCAGATAAAAACGAGTCTGTGAGGGACAAGCACTGTATAAAGGTCCTACTGTAGATCATGTCATTTTCACAGCACAAAACTCTTTTATGGAGTTTAGTCTACTGATTTTTTTTTTTTTTTTTTTTTTTGAAATGCCTCAATTGTAGTCTTGAATTTTCTTCCAGTAACGAACACGGCACAATAATTCCCGCCAAAGGCATATGCAAAATAAATGGACGGGGCCTGGTTGAATTAGTTAGTAGTGTGTTGAAACTTACGGTTATGATAAGGGGTGTGTCATTTCAGAAACACACTCAAAGCAGCTGACCAATCACAACACACTAGTCCAGCCGACCAATCAGAGCACAGTGTGCTTTTCGGAAGGAGGGGCTTTTAACAAACTTAAAATTCAGTAAAATTCATTGCTTTCAGCTACAACAACAGTCAGACCAGAGTAAATGAATGAATCTTTCATCTGTAGCGCTCTATTAGTCTCACAACCTTAATTCAAATCATGCCTGTTTGAATGAAATCGATCCAAAGAAGCATAATTTCAGACCTGACCAGAGCGCAACCCCTAGCAATGCAATTATGTTCTAAGGGCATTTGTTACTTGTCCATAGGCTCTCTTAAACACAGTAATTGCATTGCCTGGTTGCTCTGGCCTAGTATTTATAACAATGCAATGACTGCTTAGGGAGCTATTACAATGTGGAGCCGGCTGTGATTGATGGGATATCAAAGTGACCCCACCAATAGCCTTTTGCAATAACTGCAGCCTTTGTTCATGTGACCAAAGAGAGCATTCTCACCTGCAGCGCACAAAAGTCACAAAACACTAAATATTTTTAAAGGGGTGGTATAATGCCCTTTTCACAAGATGTAAAATGTGTCTTTGATGTCCCCAGAGTGTGTATGTGAAGTTTTAGCTCAAAATACCCCACAGATATTTTTATATAGCATGTTAAAGTTGTCACTTTTTGAGGGTGAGCAAAAACGCACCGTTTTGTGTCTGTTCCTTTAAATGCAAATGTACTGGTGCTCCCGGCACAGGGGGCGGAGCTTCAAGAGCTAGTGTCCTTTTACCTCACACACACATGCACTGAAAATTTCAAAAACTTTTAGCCTTTTATGTTCAAACCGGAGTCAGACAATGATGGAGAGACTCAAGAAGAAGTGACAACATGTAGAAGCAACAGGACATTTCTGAATGGTTAGTTGATGAATTTATGTAGCTGATGTGTAGTTATCTTCTAGTCATCGATTAGCATATTCAGTCTTGATAATCTATAAATCGATTGGCTATTTTATTTAGAAGGCGGGAATTATTACGCCATATTCCGCGTTGTACTTTCTCCTATTCATAAGTAATATCAGTGCACCATCTTTGTATGGCTGCATCCGAAATCACATACTTCACTACTATTTAGTAGGCGAAAACAGTATGTGACAAAAGAAGTATGTTCGAATTCAAAGATGACACTTTGTAAAGAAAGACTACGCTTTGACTCATACGCATTCAAACGCGCATACTTATAGACTAAATACGTAATACGCATGTGAATGCCGTCACCGTTTTCACAGATTCACGTTTTTAAAGTTCACACAGAGATGATAACGGTATCATTTTCAAAACTTGTTTTCAAAAACTTGCACTTTGAAACCTATTTCAAAGTTTGCATTCTCAGGCAGCGAAACAGTGTTGTCGTGTAAATGAACAGCCAGAACGCATTTAAAGTTTACTGTTTTCAGTTGAAAAAACTGAGTCGTGTAAGCGGCCCTTAAGTTAATAACTAATGATTTTTACAACGGAAATGAGTCAATCAAAAACTTACTTAAATTGGACAATAACTTTATTCTAGAGCTGCAGTAAAGCCAAAACAATCTCTGTTACTTTAATTTCCTATTATCACTGTAAAGCTGCTTTGAAACAATCTGTATCATTAAAAGCGCTACATAAATATAGCACGGGAGAGGAATGGCAGTGAAGTGACTGGCAGTGAATGTGACGCTGACACTGGTAGGTCACATGATTACATTCATACTGTACTACAGTATATTGAACATTCAATTTAGCATTCGTGGAGTAATTCCTTATTTCAAAATAAGTACCTCAAGAGAGTATGCGATTTCGGACTCAGCCTTTTAAGTCTTTGGTCAATACAGGACAGGAAGAAACAACTGTTTTAGCATTTAAATGTAGGCTACATATATAGGACCCTATCTTGCACCCAGCGCAATTGACTTTGTACACCGACGCATGTATCATTCCTATTCTGCACCTGATGCACAGCGGACTTTTCCCTCCACAGACGCACGTCGGTAAATTAGGGAATGAACTTGCGCTCCCGGGGGCGGTTCAGCGAAAAGAGGAGGCGTGTTCCGGCGCAAACGTTCCCTGGTGCTATTTTGCAGTTTCAGAAAACAATTCCGCCACTGACCAGGAGAAACCTCGTCTAAAGTCAGTGGCGTTTTCAGTGGCGTTCAGATGCTATTTTAAGGGCGCATGTTTGGCCATAATGTAGCGTGTGCACAACGCACATACACTTTGCTTCTCTCATCTACACAGACGCAGCAGTTGGCATTTTTGCAAACCATACATAATTACAAGGAAAATATTACCACATGAGGGAAATCATTGTGGTGTCCATGAAGATGTGAAAAAATAGGCATAAATCTAGCTTACACATTTACCCAAATTATTATACGCCTGTTAAACCGAAGCTGATTTGGGTGTGTTTCTCCATCCCCATACAATGTCCCTTCTCTGTGTTTTACGGCCCTGACGAGAACGTCGGTCTCCTCGGCTGTGAACCACGCCTGGCAAACAATCCGACATGGAACAAACGCGCCTGCTCTTAAAGGGAAAGTGAGATGATGCTCTGATTGGTTTATTTCACGTTACGCCCAAACCACACCTGAGTAATGAAGCGACTTCAGAACAACCCATTTTAGATTTGCGCCGGGTGCAAGGGTCATTTATCCCGCCGGTATAATAGCAACAGAACCTGAGATGCACCCACAAAGTTACTTGCGTTTTGCGTTTTATACTTGCGTTTCAGATCGTTAAAATAGGGCCCATAGTGTTAAATATACTTACCTAGGCCTTCTTGCATAGAAATGTGTCATATACAATAGTGAAGATTATTCACTGATTTTGGACTTTGGAATATAATGAAATGTTATATACAATTGAATGCAAATCACAGCTGTCTCCAGGTTTTATTCAACCTGTTAGAGAATTGATGCAAATGTAAGTGATCTTACTTTTATTTACAAATGCCTTTCAGAACCTCCATTAAATATTTACATATTTCCAACCAGACAAACAATTTACACCAGTCATCCTGTTTACAAACGACTACATCCTCTTGGTACTTAATATGGTACTTAATATGGTGTGTGTGTTGCCTTCTTGAGCATCAATGAATGTTTGCACTTTTTGTACATGCTAAGAAAAGTCTGTAAAAAATATGTCCCAATGTACCCGTCATGGGCTGTTGCAAGAAGGCACATGGAGACGAGGATATAATTCCAAAATAAAGGTTTATTGGTACTTGGTAACACAGGACGGCAGAACAGGTAGGTGGAATAAGGGTGAGCTGAGGGGCTGACAAGAAGCAGTGGAGGCATGGATGAGATTATGATGGGAGGAGGTGGGAGTTCAGGAACAGGCTCAGGAACCATCTCAGGCTCAGGGACAGATACAGGTCTGGGAACAGGAACAGTTCTTGGGACAGGAACAGGCTCTGACGTGGTGGCGGCCATACTGGCTGAAGGCTCAGGCGGCGGCCATCTTTGCTGAGGGCTCGACAGGCATGACATGAAGCTCTATAATGGTGGTCTCGATGGGACGAGACTCTGGAAGGGCGGTCTCGGCGGGACGAGACTCTGGAAGGGCGGTCTCGGTGGGACGAGACTCTGGAAGGGCGGTCTCGGCGGGACGAGACTCTGGAAGGGCGGTCTCGGTGGGACGAGACTCTGGAAGGGCGGTCTCGGTGGGACGAGACTCTGGAAGGGCGGTCTCGCCGGGTGCTGGTGATGGTGGTTGTTCTCTGGATCGGGACGCGACGCTCACCAAAGTTTGGGAGGTCAATGGCCTGGTGGAAATTGGCCCCGATCCAGAAAAGCAGCTTGAGGGTTTCGTCGCCAAGTGGGCTAGTGACGGCTCAACGAATAAAGTTCTCCGTGAAGGAGAAAAACTCTGTGCTCTCTTGAGCAATGGCGACAAATATAGCCCTGTCGCCCATATGGGCTGGGCTGATCTTCTGTCACGGGTGGTTGCAGGAAGGAAGATTTATTTTATTTTATTTAGGTTTATTTGAATAGGGACAAGTATGTTACATAAGCTCATGTTACATACTACAACATTTTAGCCGAAGCTAATTCTCAATGTTCGTCCCTAAAGATGGAGACAAGGATATAATTCCAAAACTAAGGTTTATTGGTACTTGAACACAGGACGGCAGAACAGGTAGCAACACACTAAATATAACTGAGATCGGACAAAGACTGACTGAACAGACGGAACTTAAATACAAACACAGATGACAATGATTGACTAAACAGGTGATACAACTGAACTGATAATGACAGTAACCATAGAAACGAAGGAGTGGCGGGAAAAGAACAAAGGAAAACAGGAACCAATCAAAACACAAACTGAAAGTCCAAAGCAAGCACTGACACGTGACAGTATCATTTTGATCGTTCACAAGTGTTTTACCTATATACCTATAAATGACACATTTTCTACCAGGACATGTTTTTCTATGGATATTTGTCTTACAGTGTAACAGTGCTGTACGACTCAACATTCAGGAGGTCATAAAATGCACTGTCTCACAGCTAAATCTCAATTTTTCATCTTTTTCATATTCAGAGACACAAGTCAGTTCTCTCTATTTTTCTGTTTTGAAAAAGATTCCTTCCACATTTGTACTCGGATGCCCTGTGAAGAGGCAAAAACGCTGAATGTTTAATGTGTATCAAAGGAATCCTGTGCATAATGACACATATTAAAGTGTAAATAACTGACTGGGATCTGCAGGTAACGGTGACAGATGTGCAGATGAAACACTCAGCATGGGACAGTCTGCTGTCAGAGACTCGTGCTTTCACTCTCATTCCTCATTCCTCAACACAAATGCATTATGACTACAAAGCCAGACTGAGTGATGGAAATGAATACATCAAGAAACTGTTTTAATTTGTACTCTGTTTTTCCATAGAGCATAACCTGTCACACATTACATGGAACAGTCTATTGTAGGGAAAAGCAGGAATAAATGGTACATTCATCTTCAGGATCTTTTTATAGAATCTTTTATTATAGAATCTTTTGTCTTGTTGACAGAAGCGTCTTGTGCACAGAGAAAAACTACAACTAATAAAGTAGAAAATACCAATACAATACATAGGCCACATAGCATAAAATATGTACATTTATGAAAAGGGGAATGTAATGTGCCATAGAGTAAACGGTATGTATGAATAAATAAATATGAGTTTTATTTAAGCTGGACACAAATTATGAATTTTCACAATGAAAATATTACACTCGTGAGGCAGTTTTAATTGTTGATGAGGTACGTAATAAAAAATAAAAACTTGATAACGCTAATAAAACTATGGTGCTTATTTGTGGCATGGTTATGTGTATATAACAGTTATATAATTTCAAAATTTGAGGTAATAAATGTAAAATTTTTACATCTGATTTGTGATTTTTAACCATTTTAAATGTTAACAACATTAAACATTTGAATCAGCAGAATCGTTGAATAAACTGATATAGAAGATCAACACAAACTTTTCATCTAAAATTTTTAAATCCCCCTGTAGTCAATAATGTTATCTCTTAAAACTCATCTTTGATCACCAAAATCACATATTTAAAGTTTTTTCCTTGAAAAAAAAAAAAAGATTCATGCCTTAAAATATCTTGAATGTATCTCTACACCCTTGCCTCATTTAGTATAAGCGGTTCTATGAATATGCAAATTAGCCCCGCCTCCACTCACTCACTCAGCTCAGAGATCCACTCGTTGACGATCACACGTTGATCTGATTGGTTACAAGGTACAAGGTACAAGGTTTGTGACGTCAGAAACACCAGCGATTTCAAACTGTGTTTTTGAGACTGTCTTTTGGCGCTTTTCCATTACCAGTACCAGCTCAACTCGACTTGGCTCGCTTTTCGCTCCGTTTTCCATTGCAGATAGTACCTCCACAATTAGTACCTGGTCGTCATAGTGACGCCGCAGGAAACTGCCGTGACTTAATCTTCTATGCGACACACACCCGCTACCCACAGACACAGGACAATGGAGGAAATCGAGTGTATGCTGTTTTTGGATGTTTTTGTTTTTGTTTTTGTTTTTGCTGTTTTTTATTCAGGTTACTCCGTCTGGCGCGTACAATGATGGCGCAGTGAATAGTGACGATTCTCTCTGACCAATCAGCAGTCTGCCGTGTTTTCACGTCACATTTTAGTATCGCCTCAGCTCGCTCAGAACCTCGCCGGAGGTGATACGAAAAAAAGTACCTGGAAGCAGGTACAGGTACAACTTTTACACAGTGGAAAACCAAACAAAGGCGAGGCGAGTCGAGGCGAGCTGGTACTGTGTAGTGGAAAAGCGCCATTTGATTCACTGCAGTTTTAAGGAGAAAATACTCAGCAATGGTGTTGACAATGAATTTGCACATGGTTTGTCTTAAAGCATATTAAAAACACCACATAGACATATAAACAACATTAAAAGCTTGATTTTCACCTCAGGAGGACTTTAAAAAAAGGGTTCAAAACAGATATATCGTGTATTCCACACTTACAGGACACTGCAGTCACTGCTTGACATCTGATTTTTTTCTAATGCAATCCTCAGTCTGACACTTCCCTCTGCTGGTTACTGGTGGTATTGTATCTTTTTTTATCTTAGCAGAAAATATTGGCTCCTATGAAGCTAATAGGCTTCAGTATCTCTGTGGAAGAAATTTGATCACATTAACAATCTAACTAAACGCCTTTGTATAAGTAACAAGAATAGTCTATTAATGTTTGCAATAAGTGTATGGTATCAAATGTTATTCCATGGTTATTATTATAAAGTGGGACCAAACCATCATATCGGTTTGCGAATGTCGCTAACATCGTGTAACAGATTAGCAAATTTCATTTCAGGTGATTTGAATTAAGCTTGTGAGACACAGACATGAAATAGTTATTGTTGAGAAATTATGTTTGGATCATGGGATGATGCAATGACAGACATTTTTATTTTTGCACATTTAAATATGTAAATGCTTAGCCTGTAACGCAACCAATTGCTTGTCAGAAAATTGTCCTTATTGAACAATTAGCACACATTGCATGCATTTTTTTTATTTTTTTTTATATATATTATTTATAATCAAACTGATATATCTTTCATGACAGCTGAACAGACGTGGAAGAAAACGTTTTTGGAAACAATTTTTTAAGTGAAAAGTTTTTAGTTTTTATGTAACTTACTTAAAGTTATAACCAGCCTTAAAGACAACAAATTTGAAGACCAAATTGTAAGACTAGTCTATGCAGTTTATGCAACTCTTGACTTGTTGTGAGCATTGAACATTTGGAAAACACCCAATGCGAGTCAGTGAACTGAAACTCTAGAACTTCATGCAGCAACACATTCTTGGGAATAAACACCGAAGCAGAAATATGGGGATAAACGAAAGAAGATGTTTAAGCTGTGAAGAATGAGAGTCTTATCCTCCCTGCTTTTTTTCCCATCTGACATTCATAATGTGAACAATGCAAACTGAAGAGATAAAGCTATTAAAAACGTAAAGAAAAAAAAATGGCTGTTAAAAGTTTTTAAGCTCTTGTGTTTTCGTCGTGGGTCATGAGTCGCTTGTATTTATGTCTCCATCGGGGAACCTGAATGTCTTGTTCCTACCTTTGTTGTCTTTGGATTATGTTCCTGTTTCTTTGTGTGGACTATTTGTCAGTTTCCAGGTTTGGAGTGTCTGTATTGTTTTGCCTGTTGTTATTAAAACTGTGTGTGCATTTGGATTCTCTCTCTGCCTCGTCTATTTAAAACATAACTCCGACTGGCGATCCGCTAATATTTGATGTAACGGGTGGAATAATATTTACATTGTCATGGTGCATCGATAGAGACGGGCGAACTGCGGGTGCAATTAGCCAAGACTATTTGGACTCAATTCGGTACAAGCTGAAAGGAAGCTGCTTTCAAATGGTCCCGTGCGTCTTTGTGTTCACAGTATAAAGACCCTCAAAGGTTTCTATTTACAACTCAAATCGATCAAACAACGATCAACGATCAAATACACTCGTACTACGTCATCACCAACAGTTCAAAGTAATACTAATATTATTTCTAAGGAATATCATACAACCAAGATATTTTTTCATCCATGTTTTAAGTTTATGTTCTATTGTGCAGCATCTTATTTGACAAAAAAAAAAAAATTGCAATGTTTTGTTGTAAATTATTTGTTATATTTTCATTTGATTACATTTTAAAAGCTTGATTAAATTGTTAAAGTTTATATAAAGTTGTATTAAATCATAAAACACAGAACCCCCCAGTAGTGGGATTGAATGTGAGATTGAATAAGTGCACTCAATAACGTCCACAATGGTTTCGGACAAATAGTGACAAATGTTCCCTCAAATAGTGCCCTATTTAAAGTTTTTTGGCTTTTAGTATGAATATGTTAGCCTAACTGTGTTATCTATAAGCTAGTGTGCAAAACAATGACAAAATTTGCATTTAGAAGACCAAACCCAACGTTGAAAATGAAAATCAGGTTGATGTCAGAATCCAACATCAGATTGACGTTAATCTCCAACGTTGGACAGACGTTGTATTGTGGTTAAAAATGAAAATCGGGTTGACGCCAGAAACCAACATCAGTCGGGTTCAGACGTCAAACCGGCTTTCATTTCCAACCAAAATCCAACGTCTGTCCGAAGTCGGATATTGACGTCAAACCGGCTTTCATTTCCAACCAAAATGCAACCCCTGACTGACGTTACTACTTTCTACTCGAGGACATTGACAGAAACGTAGTGGAGTAAAAAGTAAGATATTTGTCTTTCAAAAGTAGTGAAGTTAAAGTAAAAAGTTTCCAGAAAAAATAATACTCTAGTAAAGTACAGATACTCAAAAAGTGTACTTAAGTACAGTACTCAAGTAAATGTACTTTATAACTGTTCACCTCTGATCTTAAGTCATATTAAAAAGTCATATTAAAAACACCACATAGACATTTAAACAACATTAAAAGCTTAATTTGCTTACTTTGAATTACCTAATGTAGGCCTACAGTACATGATTAAATCATCTAAATCCAACACATTTTTTTTTCAGTGCGTGAGACAACGCGCTCCATGAAAAACAGATTTTTCAAAACTGCTATCAATTTGTTTATGTTTAAAGCCTTTTTAATGAGCAAAAAAATAAATAAAAAAATCACAGAGTACATGCTTAAGATGCCTGTTCTCAATGTGCTGAGTAACTGAATCTATCAGGCTGCCAAGTCTCTGCACATCTCCCACCCTAATAATGCAGTACCAGGAGCTGTGGGAAGTGTGGGAATTTGTTTTCCCATTCCCATTATGTATATATATATATTTATGTATCTATATATCTATATATATATGCATGTATGTATGTATATACATACACACACACATATTTTGAGAGAGAGAGAGAGAGAGAGAGAGAGAGAGAGATACATGTAGAGCTGGAGGGGGCGGAGCTTAGCGCTCTTTTGTTGATGCTGCTGTTTGAGACTCTAGATGCCGAGAGAGATTCTTGACCACAAACCTAAAAAAATACTACATCACATAGAGCATACATTACTTTTGATAGGAACATGGGAATTTGGGAATATACTCTTTATTTGACCACCACAGCCTGCCTATGGAGTGGTAAGAAACCTAATGGATATTTTATTTTGTGGAATTATGTTCAATAATAGTTCCTGCTTACTTGTAAGATTACAGAGTTACAGTAAATGTCTGCAGAATTTGGATTATAATATTTCAGCTGCTACTGTGACATCAAATAAGGTTGAGGTTTGTTTTTTCAGGCTTGTTTATACGAGGATACAAGCCAGAATATTTACTGGGTCTGATCAAATAGGTCACAGCTTTATGTTGGAAGTTCATATGCAAGTTTATGTGTGTCGTATGCGGCTTGAATCTGGAGTTAGTTGGTCTTAATTTTTCTAATTGCAATGGCTTTGCTATATAATTATGGTCTTGTTCTGTTACCATTCTTCAGAAAGTCTTTGAGTGCACTTACATTAGTGCCCCTGAATATGTGGTTACACTGGATGCTTTGTCTTTGTGCACAATATAGTGTCTCAGATACTGGCAGATCTCTCATCTCTCATGAATAACAGGTGCATCGTGGAATGAAGAAAAAGCCTGACGTAATCTGGATGTCCTCAGTTGAATTACATTATGAATGGATGTGATTTTAAGGGACTTACACTGGGAGAAATATCCCTGAGAGATGACGGCGTTGAACTTTGGGAAATAAGCTAGAGTTAACTATGCTTTTTACTTGCAAAAAAACCAACAACATAATATCTTGATTAAGTTTGCTGTCCAAATCTGGCAACAAAAAGATGCTTACTTAAGGAAAGTGCTTGAGTCTAATCAGTCAGACTGGCTTGAGATTTAATCACCGTCTGAAACCCAGCAGAAAAGCTTTGCTGAGAGTTTCAGATCAATATGTGTTCCTGTGAACGTCTCTGTTGATTCGCCAGCTCTCTCTCTCTCGAACATCTCACTCACTCGCAGCGAAGGTGAAACTCTGCAACCGTGTCTCATTGTTCATTCTCTGGCAGTGTCCCTTCAGGGAGAGCATCAGAGGAGACTCTACAGAGACCTGATGAAAGACTACAATCCGCTGGAGAGACCTGTGTTTAATGACACACACTCACTCACTGTGTATTTCACCTTCAGTCTCATGCAGATTATGGACGTGGTGAGTTTATTCATTCAATAATCAGAGATGAAACACTGAATATTCCCAGTTAAAAATATATGACCGTGAATGATGCTTTAGGATAATCCTAGTAAATTTGTTCTGCCAGCAAGTTATACTATATCACGAGTCCGTTTTTATTGAACATTGACGGAGCAACAGATTGTGTGTGAAAATAAATCATAAAAGTGTTTTTTTTTTATTATTTGTTTAAAAATCATAGCCTATATGAGGTGGTGAGGAGTATTGATATAAGAATACTTACTAGCTAAAATAATATGCTTTTAATAATTGTAATACTTAAGTTAAAACTTATTACAAAGTTTGTACTATTTTCTGTTTATTTTGATAAATGACTCATTTTTGTTCAGTAAATATACTGGAATTAAAATATGTTCATTTAAAAAAATACAGAAAATAATATTGAAATATTTATTTAATCCAATAAGATGGTTTCATTATAAATATGGTGATTATCTCTAAGGTGGAAACCCAACTTAAAATGATATTTCCCGTCTGAATCTGCTCTAATGTCAACAAATGGAAAAGTCAGCCGGCTGTTTATTATGTCAATTATTGAGCCTTTTTACCCCAAATACCATACTTTTACATATTCTTCCATTATTGAGAATCTGTTGCTTTAATTATCTTGAACAAAACTGAAAATCATTAACGAGACCTTTGTCTCAAAATATAGACAATAATTTTATTGTTTTTCACATAAATCTACAACATTTTTTAAAACATTAAATATTAGATCAAATTAGCACAGAATTAACTTCACTATCGCGTCAGCCTTCAGCCAAATTACCATATGCATCATCAAAAGCGGGGAAAAAAAATGAATTTTTGTGCCATCTATTGATTTAAAAGAGAATAAAGTCAAATACGCCTTTTACCCCTTTGTACCCTACTGTTGAATTGTTCAGATCACTTCCCCATCATATTTTAATATCTCTTAATCTGTAGTAACATGAAGGTTTGAATGGTCAGATAACTTAAAGCATTTAAAGGAATAGTTCACTTAAAAATAAAAATTCTGTCATCATTTACTCACCGTCAAGTTGTTTCAAACCTGTATGAATTTCGTTCTTCTGCTGAACACAAAAGAAGATATTTAGAAGAATGTTGTTGATGGACCCCACTGACTTCAATAGTAGGACAAGAAATACTATGGAAGTCAATGGGATTCATCAACTGTCTGGTTCCCGACATCCCGACAAGTATCTTCTTTTGTGTTCAGCAGAAGAAAGACTTTTTTAAGTGAACTATTCCTTTAAAAATTCAACTATAATACATTTTCATTTAATTGCAGTAAACATGCAATTAAGTGTCCAAAAATGTTACTCCCAGTTCTCGCTTATATTCGTTTAAAGTATATTATTTCAGTAAAAAGTAGGCAAAAAAACATTCTTAGTGTTTTTGTCTTGTTTCCAGTCCAAATATCTAAAAATTCTTAAATCCAGAATCATTTACTTGAAGATAAGTAAAATGCCATTAGATATTATGTCTTTTTTTGTGGGGGAAAAAAACTAAATGAAGTGAGTTTTTGCTTAAAACAAGGAAAATGATCTGCCAATGGGGTAAGAAAGAAAGAAAATCCTGTTTCCATTTGAATTAAGATCATTTTTCTTACCCAATTGGCAGATCATTTTGCTTTTTTTTAAGCAACAAATCACTAAATATTGATTTATTTCCCCAGAGAACCAGACGTAATATCTTATGGCCTTTTACTACTTTAGTAAATGCATCTTGATTTAAGAATTTTTATATATTTGGACTGGAAACAAGACAAAAATACCAAGTAAGAAAAGCATGTTTTGCAGTGCACTCTTCTTGACACTTGTGTCTGAAGAGTTAAGACTATGTAAATTATGATTTTAAAACTTGTTTTGGAAGTGGTTCTTCTCAGGTTTTATAAAAGTGCATCTTTGTCCTCCATCTACAGGATGAGAAGAACCAAGTACTGACAACCAACATTTGGTTGCAGCTGGTAAGACAACAACACTTACCGTCAAGCGCTTTTCACAATACACATCGTTTCAAAGCAGCAAGTTAATGTTCATAAAATCTAGTCACATTTAGCAGATTAGAGCTGGGCGATAATATACTTGAAATTTTGTGATGATACAAGCAATCAAGCAGTTGAGATTTACATGCTACTTTATATGACTATAATCTATATGTAGATATACTCGGATATATATATATATATATATATATATATATATATATATATATATATATATATATATATATATATATATACAGTATATATATATATATATATATATATATATATATATATATATATATATATATATATATATATATACATATACCACCAGGTGTGCCAATGAATTTGAATACGTGAATTTGAAACTGTGTTAGATCTCAGCAGTCATGTCCTTGACTTTGCTCCATAAAATAATTCTTAAAAGAATTGATGCATTATAATTCATGGTCATGTTTCATATATGCAGTGCAATACTTCTGCCCTAAGCTCTTTAGATTCTGAAGGGCATTTGACATGAGATTCGGGTTCGCATGCCTAATTCAGTTTGCACCAAGCATACATTTTAAAGCATAAATTTCCACGTTGTTTCTGGTTGATGTGTGTGCATTATGTGATCTGCTGTCTGACTCTTTGTTTCAGTACTGGTATGACTACTATCTTCAGTGGAACTCCTCTGAATATCCCGGAGTGACGAATGTAAGATTCCCTGACAGTCAGATCTGGAAGCCTGACATCTTACTTTATAACAGGTTTGTTCCTCACACAGGAGGCCATTAGCCATTAGCGAGAAAAGGAAAACCAAAGTAGCTTTTCAAGTGTAAATCCTGTACATGAAGGACTTTTTGAAGAGTGGTAAATTGCCTGGAAGAAATGCTGCTAACAGAGAATGGACACTGAGTTTGCACTGTGTCATGGGAAAAAAAGGTCTGGCCTCATTTGTTCCTGTCTGGAAAAGCAGGAGTAGATGTAGTGGAATCTGCCACAGAAAATGCAGAATTCGAGGTCAAATAAATCAGGTCAGTGAATCGCGACATGGAAACTAAAATGGAATCAAATTTGACCACTGGTGCAAAGTTGCAATCTCATTAGATTTATGTATTGGTTGTGTTGGTCTGGAGTTTTCCTCAGGGATCTCTGAAACTGAATTCTTTATTCTTGAGCATGCCTCCATTATCTGAATGAGAATTAGTTTAGACAAACACATCTGTGAAACTGCAAGGCAATTTTAATTTGACATTTTCCAGAAATCCTGTGCTTACTACAGCTGTTAGTAAATTGCATTTACTTTGTATTGGACTAATCAGAAGTGTTTCTCTGAGATGTTCATAAATCACTCTTGTGTTCTTTTTAGTTAAAATGATTCTTGTGTTCTCCACAGTGCCGATGAAAGGTTTGACGCCACATTTCACACTAATGTGCTGGTGAACTCCTCTGGTGCCTGCCAATACCTCCCGCCAGGTACTGCTCAGATGTTTATGGTGCCACAAGTCATATAAATATATAAATAAATAAAAAACTATTCTACACCCATTTCAAGCTCAGAATGAACAAATAAAATGGATACTTGTAAATTTAAAATAAGGGATAAAGTCACAATGAACAAAGTCACAACTTAGGGTGTGTTCGCACTTACAGTTTTGGAAGAAGAAAATAATATGCAACATTTACTCCTGGTTCACTTAACATTCACACTGTCATTTTTAACCCCAACCCTAAAGATACAAAAAAAACTTTTTTTAGGGTGCTTTCACATCTGTAGGTCGGTTCATTTGGACCGAACCAAGGGAGAAAAATGATACTTTGTAGCATTTTTCAGGCATTTTGGTTCCTTTTCACACCACACTGATCGCTCTGGTCCGAATCAGTTTAGTAGTTGATAAAACAAACCAAAATGCAGTCACGTGACAACATCCACATCACTCGTTGGCCAGATGTGTCTTGAACGCATTTCCATAACTGCATTTCGATTGGTCAGAATTAACGTGCAGGGAAATTCCAACAGAAGTCCCGGAAGTAAACATTCGGTCCTTGGTCCTTATTCCTGGTCATATTTTATTATATAGTTTGTCTACACCACTTTAGACAAACAATAATATTTGAGAATGAAGCGAGGATGCGGCTTGAAAATAAAGTTAATAATTTCTATCAGGCTCCTCACATCCTCACAACTCCTCGTTTGTCCGCGAGCTGCCATCATAGACAGTAAAAGAAATGGACACAGCGACCCCATTGGATTCAACGGAGACAAGTGAAGTCAATTAGAAGCACGCACTTCCTGATGGCTGAGCGTACTGCGCAGACTCAAACTGAGCTTGACGACGTAGATGTGACGTGAGCAACCCGTCTGTCTTCTAGTAGCTGTGCCAAGCGAAATCTGAATCATTCCCTTCAGAAACTTGCAGAGACGGAGAGTGTGAGTAGGAGCTGTCCATGAGCTAGGAGCAGGAGCAAGTATTCTGATTAATTATTTTGTCATTTTGCCTCCACGTCTCCCCGATTGCCCGCGAGCTTCTCCTCCTGTCCATACGGTAATCTCTCTACTGTGCGACAGAGAGTCGCGTGGTTATGACGCAATCGTTAGCCTATTTTTACAAAAACTGCATCTACGGGGCCATAACGTAAGATACAAGGTAATGGAGCCTTTTATACATTTTCGTGTTTCTTTAGAAATAAATAATGGACAAATGGAGTCTTTAAACGCCTCAGATGTAAAGTTATTCGCTGTCAAAGTGACGCCAAAATGAATGGGAGTCAATGGAATGCTAACAGCAGGTGAGGGTCTGCTAATCAATGGCGCCCCCTGGGGAAGCTTCAGTTGTTTATGAAAGATTACCCCCTTGGCTGCCATGCTTAAAGTGCAAACTGTCAACAAACATTTCTCCTCATCCCATAATGCACAGCGCAGCTGACTATGGCAACTGGTTTAGTCCAAAAATGCGCAGTTCTTTGGCAGTTGGTTCTGTTCGAGGTCGGATCACGTTCTCACCACAAACGAACCGCTCCAGAGTTCGTTTCAAAGGGTACCTCGAAGAAGTGGTCTCGGTACGCTTGTTTGGTCAGCTTATGGTGCGCACCCGAGTGCGATTGCTGCATTCACACCTGCCCAAACGAACCACACCAATGGGGAAAACAAACTCTAGTGCGATTCAACCGAACTAAATGAGGCAGGTGCCCTTACACTTTTTTTTTTGGTCCTGACCGAAACAAGAGAACCGAACTACAGGTGTGAACACACCCTTAATCGAACACCCGGGTTTGTTTTAGTGGAACCAAACCTGCCAAGTGTGAACACACTAAAATAGGCTAAACTCTGTTAAGTCAGAATTACCTGGCAGAAACACATCACTACTCAATGTCGATAAGCTTATTATAACACACTCTTTTGTTATGGAAATAAAATGTATAGGCCTATAAGTGACAAATAATCATGTATGACAAACTGGATATTTATGCAATGGAATACTTTGTTTTAGTAAAATGAAATCCAAAACCACTTTTGTATTGGCCAAAAGTTACGTAGTGCACGTTTAAATTAATTTCCATTAATCAAAAAATCAGCAAGTGTGATATGGAAAGCTAAATATACCTTCTTATGTGACTTCTAGTTTTGGTCTAAAGAGTTGATAAACTGTGAATGTAGATTTGCCTGTTCAGCATTCGCCTCCACTACTTCATTTAGTTTTCTCCTCTTGTTTCTTGCTGTGAAAGCTGAAGCAAGCTCTATCCCGAGATAAACATTTGATTCATGAGGAGATGTGGTCCTGGCAGTGAGTTTGCAGTAAATTCTCCATGTAGTGACATTGAAGAGATTGCCTTCTCCTGAACCTCCATAAAGCTTTGTCAGAAGCCTAGTTATGCTTTATGGGAATGAAAGCACTGAACCATCCATGCTAAATTACATACGTATGTCTTTACTGGCATCTTCAATTTATGTTGTGGCAGCCGCCTCATCAAACAGTTCCTCAAATGTTCATTTTCATCACTGTTATGCTTCATATAAATCTCATTTTTGCATGAGATGCAATTTTATAATAATAATAATAGTAATGATGATCAATGATAAGTATTTTATTTTTATTTTATGGCTTAAAGTGCTCTCTGATGTGCTGCTGGAAGATCCGTTTGATTTCCCTCCACTGAAAATCACATTTATGTTCACAGGGATCTTCAAAAGCACTTGCTACATCGATGTTCGCTGGTTCCCCTTTGACCTTCAGAGGTGTGATCTGAAGTTCGGCTCCTGGACGTATGGCGGATGGTCTCTGGACCTGCAGATGATTGATGCTGACATCACAGGATATATTGCTAATGGAGAGTGGGACCTTGTGGGTAAGTGATATACTGTAAAAAAAATGTATGCATGTTGTTAAAACAGTCTGAATAGACGCTTACAGACTTTATCGGCATTTTATTGTTTTCTTTGCTTAGACTTCCCTTGTGAAAAAGAAGTGCCCTTAAAATCAATTTCAAAAATTATACTTGTAGATAATATAATATTAATCAAATAAAAAGCTGCTTAAGTGCACTTAAAGAGAGTACACTTTCATGTCTTTCATTTCTTTAAAAAGTGCACTTTTGTAATAATATTGAAAAATGTAAAATGCATTTTGTTTAAAGACGCTCGACACTTTCTTGATATGTTGACTAACATGCCAAAATACTTGATTCTAATTTTAACATGCAATACATCAAAAGAAAGAACAGAAAAAAAGAAACGCTTTATTCTACAGTAGCTTCATGTATTCTTTTTTTTAATCAACACTTGAATGTGGGTAAGTTTCATTCAGCAAAAGGTTTTTCAAAAGACTGCGTCTGGATCGCGATCAACTGCCCGCGATCATCAAAAGCGGTTGTTAAGAAAAGTACTGAGCAGAATGTTTGTGCCGTCTTGTGGTTTAAAAGAGAATAAAGTCGAATGCGCCTCTTACCCTGGTTCGCCTTTAGCCCTGTTGTACCCTACTTTTTAATTAATTTATTTTTTTAAGTTTGCTAAAGTTTACTTCTTTATCACAAGGGTTATTAAGCTCAGTAGTTCAGCTCTGTTATAGGAAAAAATTCTAGTGATTTTTTTTGGGGGGGGGTAGCTATGACAGTTTCACATTACACTTTCAATTTATGGCGATATTAAGCATTGGTGCACTGACCTTAAACCTTGTGACAATCACAGCCCTGAAACAATGTGAATGTACAGTAACAGGTTTGAATGGTCATTGCACAGAACATTAATTTTATAAGGTTACCAATTATCTGTAACTCAGAGGTTCCAGGTCGAAGGAATGAGAAATTCTACGACTGCTGTAAGGAACCGTACCCAGATGTGACGTTCACAGTGGTGATGCGGAGACGAACGCTGTACTACGGTCTTAATCTGCTCATTCCCTGTGTGCTCATCTCCACTCTGGCTCTGCTCGTCTTCCTGTTGCCTGCCGACTCAGGAGAGAAGATCTCTCTCGGTGAGATACACACTCTGTCGTCATTTTAAAATGTTAATGTTAGATGTGATGTTAAGGAATTGTGTTCATTCAAGTGTGCATTTACAAATCAGTAATTAGTTTGAGATGTCATGTGTTCCTAAAAATCCTCGCTTTGAATTTTTGGGAAGGAAAAACTTACAAACTAGGGATGCACGATATATCGGCCATCATATCGGTATCGGCCGTTATCGACCCGATAAGACAATTTGGCTGATATATTAAAGCCGATAAGTAATGGATTATTTCCTTCAGCTGAGACACTTCAGACGCGCACTGTTCGCCATGATGGTTTTGAATTGCTTGAAATATGATTGGAATCACTTAAAAAAAGGAAAAAACAGTTGTTACGACCCCCGATATAGTCTAGGAGTTCGGGGGTCCAACATTTAAAATTGACATTAAAGAGGAACATATTTAACCCACATGTTGTGCAAAAAAAACATCCACCAGTCCAAAAGCCAACACCTTTATTCTGTACAAAAAGGTTATAGGCAAAAGGTGAAATAGCCTAAGACAAACACAATAAGGAATATAAATATATACAGTGGATACAGATTTTCTGTAAGATGTTCAATAAATATTTACAGTGGATACAGAGTTTCTGTAAGCTGGCCAATACCACAAAAGAGAAAGAGGGCACGTGGACGGCGCCAAAGAAAATAAAGTAACAAAACCAAATGAAGTCTAACTTATAGATAACCTCTAAATCCTAACTAAGAAAATAAAGAAAGAAAACAAAAGTCTTCAGCGTCCAGGACGCCCTATCTAGTCTCCACTACCTACCCATAACCAAAAGTACATAGGGTGGCACTCGCCCCTAACCTAGTGTACTAGACAGCTCGAAACCCCTACGTGTTTGCAGTGTATGTCACGTGACATTCTTACCTGTCCGCCTCTTTCAGAACTAGTAACAAACAGCGAAACACTGTATACTCAAGTTACATAAAACACAAAGAAACGACTACAAGAAGAATGGAATCACACACTAAAATCAAGCAACACAACAATAAAAGGGTTACAGAAGCAAGAGCAAGGTAACTTGTGCAAGATATCAACAGACACGTTCTCTTTTATCCGCGGTGGTCTTTTCCCATTGGCGACAGAAATGATTGATGACGTCAGCGCTGATGATGATTGACAGATTCTCGGACCAATCACGGGTACCTAAGAAGTGAAAGTAGACAAGAGAAGCGGGGAGAGAAAACAAACACAAAACACACGCAACACAGGGACGTAACAACAGTAAAGTGCAACATGTGCAGCGCAATCATATCGGCTACATAAAATTATAATAAGAACATTATAATTGTGTGTTTGAGACATGGCTTTTAATGGTGAGATTTATGTTTTTGTAATTAAGCTCTCAAAAATGATATACAAATTTGGATTTAGATTTATCGGCTAATATATCGGTTATCGGCTTACAAATATCGGTATCGCCCAAAATTTTCATACAGGCGCATCTCTAGTTTCTAGTTTCGAAATCATCAAGACATTAGCCGCATTTCCACCATCAGGCCAAACCGTTCTCGTTGCTCAACCGCTCCGTTGCGTTCTATATGGTTTTAATTCCCTCCTTGGTGGAAAAGCAGCTTTTAAAAGAAATTATGCACGTCACCTTTAAAGGGGTTTATTATGGGAGCCTCACTCTTATACTGCTGTAAACCGAATTGCATAAATGTCACATTTGCCATTTTAAAAATCATTAATTTCATTTCTCACATCGGCAGACTTAACCTTCCTTTTTTGCTGACTTAGTGAAATATACACATTTAAACCAACACCATATGAAATTCACTTTGGCACAGGCACACGATTTATGCGGACATCCCTGTAAGCTACTGTAAGTGGCATGTAGTGAGATTGATGGCTTCGGTGATTAATGCAGTTGGAGAGCTCTGAAGGACCAATGCCTCTGTTTATCAGGCCGGCTGGATTTATTTCAGAGGATGCTGCCACAGTGAGTGAGGGAGCGCTCTGGAAGAGACTGAACCTCAAATCACGGCAGAACACAATTTATTATTTTCATTTTGTCATTCCTAAATGGTATTAGTGAGATGAAGCTGCCAGCATTACTTTGCACAGAGTGAGTCGTTGGCCATTGCTCTGAGAGTTACTCAAGATCAATACTCTAAATACCAGCAATTAACTGACTGTGTATGATACAGTACATTTAAGTTTCATCTTTTATAGCTCTTCTTATTTTATCTTATCTACTGTGATTAGGGCACTAAATTATGATATTTTATAGTAACCAAAATATGATTTAAGCCTGACTGCTTTTTTGCATTCTCTTGGATCATCTTGACAGTAATACACTTGGGAATAGTTGTCACATATTTCGGTAACACTTTATAATAACTGCACGCTATTAATCATTAGTTAAGCATTAGCAAACAGTTAATTCATCATTTATAAACCATTAATATGTATTAATAAGCAGTTTATAAATACAGGTATAAATGCTTTATACATGATTTAAAAGCATATCTATAATGTGTTTAATAATTGTATTTTCATACTTTATTAATGATCAATTTATCATTTCTAAATGAAGTATTGCATTATTTACAAACCAGTTGTTTAGGTGTGGTCAGTGGTTCATAAGATCACTTAGAAAGTGTAAGTAAATGATTAATAAATTATTTAAATGTGCATTCATACATCTTATTATTCAGACATATAGTAATAGTTACTTAGTGTGTTAATAAATGCTTTATTAACATGTAATTCATGGTTAATTCAGGGAGTTATAAAGCATTTAGTAGTGGTCAGTTAACTACTTTTGTGAGCTCATCTAAAGTGAGGACTAGTTATGCCTTGTAAAGATATTTAAAGACTGTTAAATATTTGTATGTTCTGTATCACTGTTGTGTTTGTTTCCTTTTTCTGTTTAGAAGATAACTGAGCCTTTAAATCTCCTTTGTAAATGCTTTACAAGGCATAACTAGTCCTCACTTTAGATGAGCTCACAAAAATAGTGAACTGCTATCAGAGCTCCTCTGAGACCCTCCACCTCCCCAGCTCCACCTGCCTAGATCTGGATTCACATATGCATATTCGTGCAGTAGCGGCATATCTTATGTTCACAGCAAAAACTGTGTCTCTTTTGGCAGTAGCAAGTCCATACTTGTCCAGATTTAGTCGACCAAATACATTAAAATCGTAATATCTAATTACATGCTAGAGTTGTCATGGTTAAAATAGCTCTTTTGAGCACTAGCCCAAGCTTCCTCTTTATCTGTCTTCAGTGTTGTGATTTCATATGAAAACTGTCACAGTGTTGGAGGGAGTAATATTAATATTATTTTATTTTTTTATTATTATCAGGGATCACAGTCCTGCTCTCATTGACAGTTTTCATGCTTCTGGTAGCTGAGATAATGCCGGCGACATCAGACTCTGTACCCTTAATAGGTAAGTCCAATTTGTAATGATGATTTGTAATCAAATCGTTTTGTTGTTGTTGTTGTTGTTGTTTTTTACTTTTATACCTTCATACTTTATAATAATTTACTTGGTTTAACCACTTTGCAAAGCCTTTAAAAATCACTGTAAAGGAGAATCACTGAGTTTGGAGTTATATCTGTATAACTTGGACAAAGACATTCAGGAACACTTATAAACAATGGTTCGAATGACTAAATGACTAATAAATCAGTTTATCGATGCAGTTCAAATCTTAAAAACTGTACTTGCAGATAATTTAATATTAATAAAATAAAAGGCCACTTAAGTGTACTTAGAGTACACTTTAATCACAGCTTCTAAAAGTGCACTTTGTAATAATGTCTAATTATAAAAAAAGTGTTTTACTTTAAAAGTATCTTTTTCCTATCTTTTGTCATGCTTAAAAGTACTAAACTAACATACAGTACTAGCGCACATGTTAAGTACTTGATTATCATTTTTACTCTGTACATTTGACATTACATTTAAATATGTAAATGTATTAAATTGCAACTTAAATTAGTAGTTTCATAATTGATGAATTTTGCAACTGTTATTTTCCTGTTAATTTTTGTTTTTGCCATGAAACCATCTGTATTATATAAAGCACTATACAAATAAATGTAACTTTAGTTTTTGTCTTTAATAGGTTTTCTTTAGTTTGTTAATATAATTCTCTCTATCCTCTGATTAGCTCAATATTTCGCCACCACCATGGTTATTGTTGGACTGTCTGTGATAGCCACAGTCTGGGTATTACAGTATCACTACCATGATCCTGATGGAGGAAAAATGCCAAAATGGGTGAGACTCTTGTGCTTGCTTTTATTTCTACTTATATAAACTCATCTGGTGGACTTATGGTAAACAGTGTTAATTACAGGGTTCGTGCACATTTTTACCAATAAATTCCCATGATTTTTGAGGCAAATATTCATGACAGTCTATGTATGCATGTAAACTAAAAATTAACTCTAAACCAAACCCTAACCGTAACTATATAAGTACATGTATTTATTTAATATTACTCAGTACTTATTTGAGTAAGTACAATGTAACTACGTCAGTGTAACCGAATAAAGTAATCAAATGAAAAATAACACTGGATAGTTTACACAGTAAATAAAAAATTCTTAAATTCAAGTTAAAGTTAAAAATTTAAAACAGATCAAAGTTACATTAGTTATTCAGTCAAGAGCAGTGAGTGATTTTCTCTTTGTCTTTCGCTGTTTGATCGACATTAATGACAGACAGCAGCAGGTTTATTAGGCTGCTGTCACTTTAAGTGCACGGATCCAACATACCACTACACGTTTTCTCTCTAAACCTTTTACACCACTTAAGACACAACCAAATTTTTTTATGCTGATACTCGCCAAGACGGGCATTTTGCTGCATTTTTATGTGCATTCACCCGTTTAAGCGCAATAAGTCATGAAAATAACTCAATTTAGTACTTGCGGGCTGTTTGCAAAGCAGCTTTATGTGCACGCGCTTTGATTGTGACTGCGCACAGGAAGAAAACCGTCTCTCGGAGAGCATGCGAGTATACCGAACGGTTTAAAATCGATTGAATGTTTAAACTGGCAAGACTTAAAAAGACTTGGAAATGATAAACTTTTGTGATGGTGCAACACAATTGACAATTCCATCAAATGTCCCGAAACGCAAGTGGAAGCCTTGTATCATTTGTAGTGCAGACGCAATGTTCTGATGTGAAGCCATTTGCGTCTCATAAGAGAGAGAAAGCGAGAGAGAGAAGACACTGTAAAAGGTCCATGTACGTTCATTAATTTTTCGATTTAAAATTGAAAGTAGAATATAAGAAAACGACTTATTTATTAGTTTTTCATTTAAAAAATAATAATAATAAAAAAAACGAGAATATAGATGCGAGATAACCTATAATTAACCTATAATTAATATTTCTGAAATAATCAGCTAATATTTATATTTATATTTAATATTTACAGCTAATATGTCTAACCCATGCCTATAGGGAAGAAACCCCTTTCTAGGCCCTGCCCAGTGCGATTTGTGTCAAATCATTCCTTAGTAGTCCAATTGTTGGATTATTATTTTGTTGCACGGAACTATGGAAGAGCTAAAGCGGCAGGGGTTGATATTTGGTCGACCAATCAGCGGAAAGGGGTGTTTCAGCCCCGCCCCCATGTGGAAATCGAATATTCAAGCAGTTTATGCATTTTCTACTCCTGTCCTGAATCTAAAAATCTAAAATCAAGCCGAATTCTCGTTTTTTAATTTTTTTGAAAAAAGGAATAAATGAACCGTTTTCTCATATCTCATATCATAATTTTTAAATCAAAACCGAATAAACTCATGGTACATGGACCGTAAAATCATTGCTATTTTAAAATTCCATGACTTTTCCAGGTTTTCCGTGACCATACGAACCATGTATTTAATAGTAATTTTTCCTGCTAGACCCGTGTGGTGCTGTTGAACTGGTGCGCGTGGTTCCTGCGGATGAAGAGGCCTGGCGAGGACAGAGTCCGCTCAGCTTGTCACAATATGCATCCGCGCAGCAGCGTCTCCAGCGTGGATCTGAACATCAGCACTGGAGCCACACAGTCCACCAATGGAAACCTGCTGTACATCGGCTTCCGCGGGATGGACACGCTTCACTACGCCACTTCACCGGATTCAGGGGTGATCTGCAGTCGGCTCGTCGCCTCAGGAGAGGAAGATGTGCTTCTCCCTGGAGCTCAGGCGTCTTCTGTTAGCAGCGGTCCTAGTGAAACTGAACTCTCCAAAATCTTGGATGAGGTTCGGTACATTGCCAAACGCTTCCGGGACCAAGACGAGGAAGAGACTTTGTGTAATGAGTGGAAGTTTGCAGCATCTGTCATTGACCGTCTTTGTCTCATGGCCTTTTCCCTGTTCACCACTCTCTGCACCATTGGTATCTTAATGTCTGCCCCGAACTTCGTAGAGGCCATATCCAAGGATTTCTTCACCTGAGGCCAAGGCCCCATTATAGTTATTTTTACTTCTCAGAGCCTCTTAAGTGTAACGATATACTTCTTTTATAGATTAACTCTCTAAAATTTGACATGAAGAAAATCGTTCACCCAAAAATAAAAATAAATTGACGTTGTATTTGTATGGGAGTGAGCAGCGTGAACAATCAGCTCAACATCTCCTTTTGTATTTCACTCAACAAAAGAAAATTATACAGCTTTGAAACGACATGAGGACGAGAAAATCATTCATGAAATTATGAACCGGTCCTTCAAGACTAGTCTGAATGAAAATGTTTTTAAGTGTTTGTGTAGTAGTGGCTCTATAAATGTGATGTATCAATTGTAGTGTGGACCAAAGACAAGACTGTAATATTATATGCACTTTATAAAAGTTTCTGTTTTTCATTAGTTAACTATTTGCTCCGCATAAAGAACATGTATATATAAATTTCTCTGTCTTGTTGTATCTGCCATCATGCTTTGTTGGTAGTAATCACTGCTGTTGTATATCTTCATGCTCATGTCTTTATTCCAGTATGTAATTGCTGGTGAATCATTCAGTGTTTATGTGATGATATGAAGGTGGAGATTTCGACCTATTTTTTTCTTTCAAAATATTGTACAGTATAATGACAAATAAACATATTTTTGTAGGTTGAATCTGATTTGTCAGACTTATTGAATGTGTTGAAACCAGCAAAAAATTTGACTAAAAATCAAACCACTCAGATGCTCTAAGGAATACATATTATTTCAAATTATAATACAGATTGTCCCAATCCTGAATTCTGAATTTCTTTCATTTAGACAAAAATATGCAATATTCTACAGAACGTTATGTTTGTTTCCATGTCAGGGACTATATCTTCTAACATAAGGATGGTACTTAATGAATTTGTTTAATATGTAAATGTGCCCTTAATAAAAGGACATTTGATCAAATCAAGGCACTTCGTTGTTCCTAACAAAGCCTTTCAGCTATGATCACACTATATTGACAGTGTAACATAGTTTCATGTAAATTGCTTAAAATTTTCAATAATAAACTGAGATCTTTGCCATCAGGCTTTTTACTTATTTTTAAAGGTCTGTTAGTTTTACTATTTCACTTAATATCTATCTACAATGTAATCTCTCTCTCTCTCTCTCTCTCTCTCTCTCTCTCTCTCTCTCTCTCTCTCTCTCTCTCTCTCTCTCTCTCTCTCTCTCTCTCTCTCTCTCTCTCTCGTCTTTCTGTCTAACTTTGTTCTCATATTGGAAAGATATTGTTTAGCATTTAGATAGCAAGTAAAGCCTCCATCTGGTGGCTGGTAATGAAACGGTGTAACATGGGACATATAGCAAAAGCTCTGACCACATTGGAAAACCAAGATGTCTAAGAGCAGAAATACTAGTATTCTGACCGCATAAGATGCTTGAGAATTTTATCTACCTGACCGCATCGGTAACCTCGTACTGGACACCTAAGAGACCCACTGAGTCGGACGACATCTCGCCCCTTATGAACATTATCATTTGGGAATAAGATCTTTAGTGTTTCACTAACCAGACAGACTCCAGACAATGCCTTTGAATATGCTTTAATCATCTCCGGGAGGATCTTTGACCAATCACAGAGAATCCTCATGACAAAAAGAGTACAACAGTTTTTATAGAATGAGAGCCTGGCAAATGTGATTCATTACATAATTTTTCTACAATATGATTGGTTCTTCACATGTATAATTCAGCAAATCCTTCTGTTACTAGGTAAAAGGAAATCTGGATTTCTTGATTAATTCACCTTGTTACTGAAGTCATGAGGTTATATATTTATGCTGCTGTCTAGTTTTGTTTCCCCTTTTGTTATATTCAGACACACTAACTTTGGCCGAAGTGTTTGGGACATTTCGTTTTCAAAACCATACAAATGTTAATCCTGCAAGAAAAGGAAAACCACTCAACCACTGACTAAAACTGAGTTGGCCCAACATAAAAATATTGTAATTGTTGTATATATTCACACATCACAATTTAAAAAAAAAACACGCACCACAACCCTAAATTTAAACAAAAGGAGTAATGATTATAGTCTAGTTTTGAACTATTAGAATTCTTATTATTAGGACAGTAACTTTAACACAACCATTCAAATCACTGTTGAAAATATTCGATAAGTGAATATAAAGTGACTAACGGGTATTTAATAGGCTTAGAAGTTTAATTAAATGTAGATAGGCCTGCTTTTTTTCTACAATTTTTGGTTAGATGCTTTGTCTTTTGAGTAAAACGAAGTACCTGTGCTTTAACCCAACTACGATATCTCCATATCTTTTACACCCCTGATATTTGTAGATCACACAGTTTCACTGATGATCCTTCAATAACCCTGAACCCAGGATAGAGAGGCTCAGTGAATGTGGTCTGTTCTCTGTGAATGAGGGTCATTTTGTCAGAGACACTGTAGAAGGACAGAGTTCCTGCACTGTGATCCACATACACTCCTATACAGGAGCTGGACACCTGAGGCAGTTTGGTCTCTCTGTTATTGTGCAAGAATGAACAACTCGAGGGAGTACAGGACAGTTTCCAGGACTGACCATTACATCCAAACAAACAATCATTAGCTTTTCCTTTCCTGCTAATGCTCTTATATGCCACTGATACAGCCACATAATTTCTCAACTCAACCTCCCAGTAACAGCGTCCACACACACTCTCTCTACACAAAACCTGCTCCCAATGATCAAATCTGTCTGGATGATCAGGATACTGACTGAATATCTTAGTGTAAGTAGCCTTTCTGTTCCCCTCAGACAGGCAGAGTGTTTTGTTCACTGTGTTTGGATCCAGAGTCAAGTGACTGCGATCTAATAAAGGTAGAAAAATAGGATGCTTTAGGGAAAAAGGTTGACCATTCTGTCTCACCGATATTGATGATATCAGAATGAATGTGTGTGTGTTATTTGCCACAGTTGCTATTAGTTCTTTCTGTGTTTGTATATTTTCATATTGACTTACACTGGAGGAACTCTTCCCTGGTCTTGGGTTCAGGAACGGGGATGATCTGGATGCAATTCACTATGAAAAACAGTAAACAGTAGACATCAGTGTGAGAAAAAAAATACGCTATGGGAAAACTCCAAACGCAAACGCATTTGCTGCAGCAGGCAGACATAGGCGAGGCAACTCGCGTGCCCATTGGCTGCTCTGCGGCAACTGCTGCAACCTATCAGTGCATCTGGCATGACGTCAGCGCCAATGGGAAGCCTTCCCTGAGCCACGTCATGACCCGCCAGAATGGGTGTGGCCTAAGCCTATAAATACCCATCGCCCAGGTTGCACTATGATTTCGTCTCCTTTCAGCAAATGATCCTCTTCGCTGAATCTACTGAGAAGAAGCTGCGCCGTCGAACAGCACTCAGCGGGACGAGCTTGAGACAGAGGACGCCGGCTGGATTTAACGCCGCCTTCACTCGCCGTACCTGCTGCGCTATCCGGCGCCCATATCCTTTTCACTGCTTCCGTGTGTGTTCGCCGCTGCGACACACACGTTCTTTCTCTAAAAGAGCCGGCATTTATAAATGCCTTCCATGTCCTGCAGCTCGTGCCGAGCCTCGCTCAGTGATGGGGACCGCCACGTGCTGTGCGTTTCCTGCCTGGGCCAGGACCACGCAGACCACGGCTGACGGCCGCTGCCGCGAGTGTGAAATACTGCCTCTATCGACCCTGCGAGCTTGACAGGCGGCCTTCTCTACCAAGTCCGCTTTCTCCGATGCTTACTGTTGGGCCGCGCCGTAAAAAGCGCCACTCACAGAGGCCACCGGAACTGTCCGTGAAAGAGCCCTCACCGGCGGCGTCCCCGCGAGCCTCTTTCTCAGAGTCCCCCTTCTTCTTTACCGACGGTCAGCGTCCCGCTGCGGCAGTGCCTGACGAGTTGGACGGGGGTGTCATGGAGGATGACAGCTGTTCCCTCCTTGCGTCCGGGAGCGAGGAATGGTCGGGATCCGTCCCGGACCCCGCCCCGTCAACACAGGAGTCCAGCGTGAGGGCGTCGGTCGACGCTGAGCTTCTCCGCCTCCTTACTAAGGCCGTGGAGGACCTCGGCCTCGAATGGACCGCGCCCCAGGAGCCCGCACCCAACAGGCTGGATGGCTGCTTTCTTCAAGGTCGCCGCTCTTCGCCTGTTCTGAGGCCCGCTCCCTTCCTCCCTGAACTGCACGACGAGCTCTCCAAGTCTTGGGGAGCTCCGTTTTCAGCCAGGCTAAAATCCTCTGTTTCCTCGACGCTCTCCGCGGTTGACAGCGCCAAGGACAGTGGATATCTCTCCATTCCTCCTGTCGAGGAAGTGGTTGCTACGCACTTGTGTCCGCCCTCTGCGGGATGGCGGTCCAAGTCAACTCTACCCACCAAAGCCTGCCGGACCACTTCAGCGTTGATCGGCCGCGCGTATGCTGCCGCTGGTCAAGCTGCATCCGTGTTACACACCATGGCGGTCCTCCAGATACATCAGGCCAACCTTCTCCGCTCCCTGGATGAGGCTGGCCCGACTACGGAGCGTGTAACGGACTTAAGGAGCGCGACGGACTTGGCTCTCAGAGCTACCAAAACCGTCACCCAGGCCATTGGACGTAACATGGCCGCCCTCACCGTTACGGAACGTCACCTGTGGCTGACGCTGTCTGGTATGTCAGACTCTGACCATGCCACCCTTCTGGACGCTCCCGTGTCACCGACTGGTCTCTTCGGTCCCTCGGTGAAGGGCTTCGCGGAGCGCTATTCCAAGGTGCAGAAGGCGTCTCAGGCCATGAGACACTTCTTGCCATGACGCTCCAGCTCGGAAACCAGGGCCCCCACCGCCTCCGCCGCCTGCCTCCCATCATCGCCAGGCTCGGGATGAACGTCAGCGCTCGCGCTCCTCTAGCCGTCGCAGACTGCCTCCCGCCCGGGGTCCCAGACCCAAGCTCGCGCCGAACTTTGAGCCTCCTAAGTCTTCCTAGCCCCCCTAGGAAGGCGCCGATGGCCAAGTCCCGCCATCGAAATCGGCACGACCCGCTCTCTCAGTCCCCTCAGCAGAGGCGATTCGAAGAGTGTATTCAGCAGCCAACGAGCTGGTTTCTCAACTCGCTCGCCTGCACACAAACGCCGTTCTCACGGTGACCCACTTAAATCTCAAAAAGAGCATTATGTCTGGTCATATTCCGGCTCAGGCCGAAGGCGTTCTGAATGTAGGAAATGTGCCCACTACCCAGTGCCCACCCCTACACGTAAACACTACCCTCTCTGTGTGTCACACTCATCCAGGGTCGAAAACAATAAAGCTGGCTCATGCCGCTCGACCGCTAAGTGTAGAAAAAGTGCCCACTACTCAGTGTTCACCCCTACACATAGACATTACCCACGCAGTGTCTCACACCACCCCGGGGTCCATATCAGTCAAACCGGCTCATGCCGTTCATGTTTTAAGTGTAGGAAATGTGCTCACTTTACAGTGCTCACCCCTACCTATGAACACGACTGTATCTGTGTCACACACACACATAATGCCCCAGTGTATGGACCCAGCTCACGCTGGCGGTGTTTCAGATGTAAATCACGTGTCTGCCACACAACGCACACACTTTCTGAAAAGCACCTCGTGCCTCATGCTGCGAGCTCACACAGCCTTGCTTGTGACGCAACATCCTCCCATTTCTACGACCGGGATGTTAGCTATTATGCCGCCACATGAAATGCCGACTGCCCCATTGAATATGAACATGGTGAACGAAGTATGTCATCATGGCCGGGTCCCCGAGTCCCTGAGTATCAGTGACCGGAACCCAGATTTCATTCTACCCCTGGCCATTCATGCGAAAGCGTGGGAGTCGATTCCAGGGGTCTCAAAATGAGTGCTAGAGATAGTGAAACGGGGCTACACCCTTCAATTCGCTCGCAGACCGCCGCACTTCACAGCCCGGGTCGAAACTTCGGTGAATCAGGAAGTAGCACACATACTTCGCACCGAGATAGGAAATTTGCTAAGGAAAGGGGCGGTAGAGACCGTCCCCTTGGCAGAGAGCGAGTCAGGGTTTTACAGCCGTTACTAGATCTCAAGCGGTTGAACAAAGCTCTTATGATACGCTCGTTCAAAATGCTCACCACCAGACAAATCCTCGCTCGAATTCGACCGGGGGACTGGTTTATATCAGTGGATCTGAAAGACGCCTATATTCAGATTCAAATAGCAGCCCGTCACAGGCCATTCTTGAGATTCGCCTTCGAGGGCCAGGCTTATCAGTACACCGTCCTCCCGTTCGGTCTGTCTTTAGCACCTCGTACATTTACGAAGTGCATAGACACAGCGCTCGCGCCCCTCAGACAAAGGGGCGTGAGAATTCTGAACTATCTGGACGACTGGCTCATTTTAGTGCAGTCGAAAGAGGAACTGGTGTTACACAGAGCGCTATTGCTGGATCATCTGAGACAGCTGGGTCTCAGAGTAAACTGGGCCAAAAGCAATCTATCTCCCAGTCAGGAAACATCCTTTCTAGGGATAGAGTTGGATTCCAGGTCTATGCTGGCGCGCCTAACGCGGGAACGTACGTTCAGCGCCTAGCTATCCAGCGCTTAACAGTGACATTCATAGTAGAGAGTAGAGTTCTCAACGGGCCTGAAAATTACAACCCTACCCGACCCGGCCCGTGGCTTTTAAAGCCCGGACCCGATGTAACCCGACACATCAACATGAATTATCTGCCCAAACCCGGCCCGACGCTCATGACCAGCAGATGGGAATTCAAATCAACCTTTAATGTTCACGCCTTTTAACAATACAAACAATACAAACAACTGAAACAATAAACTTTAAATATATAAACAGGCGACGGTGCGACGGTGAATTCACCTGCGGCAAGTTTACTTTTCACCAACTCCATCTTCTTCTCCAGGCTAAAGGCGTGCACGCAGCGGCGTCAGGTCTGCCCCCGCCCCTCTCCATGATGCAAGTTGCACGCAGCAGCCAGACTTTCTTTACGGTGAACAGCAGCGATGATTAATAAATGTTTTTTTTTTAAGCCCGAGGTCCGACCCGACCCGAGTCATTTGCTTATATTTTCGACCTGAACCCGGCCCGAACCCGCGGGTCCCGTCGGGTTTGTCGGGCCGACCCGACCCGTTGAGAACTCTAGTAGTGAGGTATCTTCCCCTCAGACTGTTTCAGAGGATGATGGGTCTGATGGCATCAGCCTCGACGGTGCTGCGGCTGGGTCTGCTATACATGCGCCCTTTTCAGCTATGGCTGAAGCAGCGTGTTCCAGTGCGGGCATGGACATCAGGTTCGCTTCGTGAGAGCAGAACGCCTCCTCTTATGGGATCAGCACAATCTGTGTTCGCTGAGAGCAGCGCATGTGCCGGGCGTACTGAACGTGGGAGAATCAAGTGTGGTTGCCAGAGTTGATGGAGCTGGAGAGTACAGCTCCATGGCCGATTCCGCTGAGGAAGGACCTACTGTCCCAGGCCGGGGGCGCAGTTTGGCACCCTTACCCTGAACTGTGGGCCCTACATGCGTGGGCGATCAATTATTGCCGTTTCACCTCCCGGAGGGAGTTATGAACACAATCACACAGGCTAGAGCCCCGTCTACTAGACGGCTCTACACGTCTAAATGGTCAGTGTTTGCTGAGTGGTGTTCAGCTCATGAATTGGACCCGCTAGAGTGTGAGGTAACGGAGGTGCTTTCTTTCTTGCAAGAGCTGTTGGACAGCGGGAGAACCCCATCCACGCTCAAGATGTACGTGGCGGCCATAGCGGCATTTACAAAGCCTGTAAATGGCCAGTCGCTGGGAAAGAATGACCTCATAATCCGTTTCCTCTGGGGAGCCAGGAGGCTGAATCCTCCTCGGGCCCCTTCGGTTCCAGTTTGGGACCTTTCCACGGTCTTAGAAGCCATGAAAGGCGGCCCATTTGAACCATTACATGCGGTGGAGCTGAAATACCTTTCCTTCAAAACCGCTTTTCTGCTGGCATTAGCCTCAGTAAAACGGGTGGGCTCTCAGTGAGCGCTATGTGTCTGGAATTTGGGCCTAATGACTCTAAGGTCATCCTCAAACCAAGACATGGACCATCCCGAAGGTGCTTCCCGAAGGAAATGGCTGACAGTCATTTCCCTGTCAGCCCTCCCTGCGTCCGACAGCGAGGTTGGGGTTAATTTTCTCTGCCCAGTAAGGGCTTTGAGGATTTATGTGGAACGTTCTGCTGCCTTCAGGCAGACAGAGCAGCTTTTTGTTTCCTTCGGTGGCCGCGTTAAAGGGCTAGCCACCTCGAAGCAGACCCTGTCCAGATGGAGTTGATGCTATTGCGTCGGCTTATGCATCCAAGGGCTTGGATTGCCCTTTGGGTGTTAGGGCCCACTCAACTAGAGGCATGGCCTCGTCGTGGGCTTGGACAAGTGGGGTCTCACTTCAAGACATTTGTATGGCGGCAGGCTGGGCCTCCCCGTCTACATTTGTAAGGTTCTATAACCTAGAAGTGCCCGCCTTACAGGCTAGGCTGTTCTCAGTCTAATTATGCTACAATAACGCGCCTGACCAACCTAGTTCGTTCAGACCGTTGACATGTTGCAGCGTCCTGTGGGCCTATGCAGTTTCAAGGTTCATATATTGCCTTAACTGTGTATAAGTGTAAAGCACCTATCTTTATATACCGAGTCGTCCCTCCCCGTTCTGTCGCTCACGCGTCTATTCCATTTTTACATGAGCCCGGGTATACTGCCCTTGGGACATTAGTATTGGAATTTCGCACGCACAGCGTTTTACAGGGGGTTCCCGTAGCGTAAGCTAAACTTACGCAACACGAGAGTACTCTCGTAAGAGAACGACACTCAGTTACTAACGTAACCTCGGATCTCTCTAGAGAGGGAACGAGTGTTGCGTAACCTGCCGTGCTTGTGCTGCATTATGGTTTCGCTTCCAGTCGACTGAAATCATAGTGCAACCTGGGCGATGGGTATTTATAGGCTTAGGCCACACCCATTCTGGCGGGTCATGACATGGCGCAGGGAAGGCTTCCCATTGGTGCTGACGTCATGCCAGATGCACTGATAGGTTGCAGCAGTTGCCGCAGAGCAGCCAATGGGCGCGTGAGCTGCCTCGCCTATGTCTGCCTGCTGCAGCAAATGCGTTTTAAATGATAAAAAATTAAGGATAATTTTTTGCTTCAGTATTCTCGAGAAAAGGAGTTTTCCCGTAGCGTAAGCTAAACTTAAGCAACACTCTAGAGAGAACCGAGGTTACGTCAGTAACCGAGTGTCGTTTTCTTGTGATATCAGTTTTTTTAAATAATAATTTTGCCTGCATTTTCCAAAGGCATTGTAAGCCCAAGTAGATCATAGAGACCATAGGTGTCAATATGTACATGTAAACACTCAATAATTGATGTCTTATTTATCCATGTTTGAGAGTAAGTAAATGTCTTACACAATACACTTTGTAATTTCACCTTTGTATTTGCACAATTTCTGAGAGTGAATACATCATCCAGTACTTTACCTCTACCAGATATCATTGTTATCTCCTCTTGGCAGAAATCCGCAAGTTTCTTTCTCAGATGAGAGACAGATTTTTGTACATTATCAAAGGAAAGGAGAGAACTAACAGTGATGTTGGTTGAGTCCATAAGCAGGACAGAGAGAGACTGGAAACTCTACAGACACACAAACAACAGAACGTTTTCACATGAAACAAATCTTAAAATGTTAAGACGACAAAACAAGTCAAGATTAAGTACAACGCATTTAGATTTCATTGCAATTGATCATGCAGGTGTTATTCTGGTTGATGCTGTGTCGTGGAGATTATAAGTAAGGGAGAATGAGTTGCATCTGACATTTTCTCATTATGAACCCTCTCTTTGAGATAATTACAAAGTGATATCACAACACCCCTCACAACACGATCACAACAGAACTCCTGACAATATTATAGTTTCTGTAAAGCTTCTTTAATCACAAAACATTAATTACATTGTTACCCCTGATTTTCGGAGCTCTTGTTACCTGGATGAACTGGATGTCCTCTGCATGTGAAATCTCCTGCAGCTCGGCTTCTCTCCTCCTCAGATCAGTGATTTCCTTCTCCACTTTCTTCAAGAATTCTTCAGCTCGACTCACGGCAGCCTTTTCCTGATCTTTTATCAGCTGTGTCACTTCAGAACGGCTTCTCTCAATCGACCGGATCAGCTCAGTAAAGATCTGCTCATTTTCCTCCACTGCGGTCTGAGCAGAGCACTGTTAGGAGACACGTCACAATCGATTCATTATAATTCAGCTCTTACTGGGTTAAACTGGGCTTCAGTGGTCCTGAAAGTGGTCCAGGCTCGTCATTGGAGGACAGTTCGAACTGGGTCTGAACGTATAGCAATTGTAAAATAATTTTCAACCAGTAAATAGAAAAAATAGAGAAATAAAAAAAATAAAATAAGAGTTATAAAAATCCTCCTAACTATATTTACATATGTTTACATACTAACTGTAATTAGTCATTGTTGCACATGAAACGACTCTTCCATCTGCCAGCAGTTGTTCTTCTCAAAACTCGCCTTATAAGACTCCACAGCATTTCTCAACTCCTGAAGATTTTTCTCCTTCTCCTGGATTCTCTGCTGGCATTTTCCTAGTGTCTTTTTAAAGTGTTTCTGCAGGACAAAAGAAAGAAAGAAAGCCAAAAAGTTACCATCACTCACAATGTACTACAGTCAAACCAAATATTATTCAGAAACCAGATATATTTTTTTTACTAGTGGGTGCAGGACTTTATAGTTCATTTATGTAAGTGCAGATAGCAAAATAAAGTAAACTGTGACATATTATACCCAAAAATTCTTCATACAGTGGACTATCAGATAAATTGATAAAAATTTGGTACCAAAAATTATTCAGACTCTTTGACCTGAACATGTTTTGCTGAAGTGTTTTTTCTTTAATTGCTAATGCGACCTTTTTACACCACAGACTGAACAAAATTAAGCATTGCTTGGTAATTTGTTTACCTAAATTGGTATTATCTAATTATGTACTTAAATTTAACAGCTGACAGATATTCAACCTAATTCATGTGTGAGACAGTCTAAGTCAAGAGAAGGATGGACAAAACCTGTGAATATCAACTGATTTGATAACTCTGAGCTCTTGTCATATTTTATTACCATTTTCTAAACTAGTGAATAAACTGTGATGATAAATTTTGGTTTGACTGTATATCAACATTTAGTTGTGCAATTAGTTGTGATTGTGAACCCCTTTATAATAATCTTTGAAGATTATAATTAAGAATAAGTATCAGAATGAGTACACCAATTCACAAAGTCATTTCATACCTCATTCTCTGTCCTCTGTGCTGCAACCGATACAGTGTTGTGATGTTTATGTTTATCCACCATACACAGCACACATATACACTGCTGATCTGTTTGACAATAAATCTCTAAAATCCTATCATGCTCATGACAGATCATCTCCTGGAGTCGTCCTGTGGCATCAGTTATTTTGTGTTGCTTTCCTGAACGAAATTCCTCATGACGTTCAAAATGACTTTGACAGTAAGACTCCAAACACACAAGACAGGACTTGACAGCTTTGCACTTTCTTCCGGTACAGACATCACACTCAATTTCTCCAGGTCCAGCATAACAACACTGAGCACTGTGAGCCGGAACCACAGTTTGAAGTTTTAGCTTAACCAGTTGATCTAACATTTCGGCAAGCACCACATTTTTCCCCAACACCGGTCTCGGAGTGAATGTCTGTCTGCACTGAGGGCAGCTGTAAACGTTCTTCCTGATCAAAGCAGCCTGTGATGCAGCGCATACAGTAACTGTGTCCACATGGAAGAGTCACTGGATCATTCAGGAGATCCAGGCAGATTGAACAGTTGAACTGGTCATGAGAAAAAGTAGTGTCCGCCATTTCACTGTAAGTAGGCTACACTAGAAGAGCGGCAAACAAAAGTTCAATAACACTTAAGTTTCGGTTTCTCTCAACTGATCACCTGATATATTATACGGCTTCTGTGTTGGAGAGACGTGTGCAAAACGGGTGTGTCTTTAACGCTTTTCCAGTTGAAGCGGTTCAGAAATCAATTTTGTCTCTTTCACTCAGTATAGAAGGATCTTCGGAACTCCATGTGCTGAGGAAGATTTGACTAAAACAGTTAGGAAAGTTACTAAAATACACAAAATAAGCTGCATACATGTAAAGGAAAAATTGCTTTGTTAAACAGCAGCATATATTCAACACACACACTGTGGTGTATTGGGAAATGTGTTATTGAGCGATTTGTGAATTGCATTTATTTGTACATCTGGGTTCTACAGAGCCCTTAAAGTGACGTGGTGGTGGGAAAAATTTGGGATGGGAGAAAAAAATATTTTTCAAATCTTTTGCGTTCCCTCGCAAAATATCTTATAATATATTTTATATTATAAAGCTTGTTTTGAGGAAAATTGTTGGTTGTAGCTCGTTGTCTACGTATGATTGTAAATATGTGTTATTTGTGTTTTAACAACGTTTAATTGATCCGGGAAGTTCGAATCTGTGAATATATTGCCAACTTTACTGAAATCCTTGACTTAAACACTGACTGCATTTCTTTATATTTGAGTCCAAATTCAAACACTATGAAACGCTCCATTGATAATGTGCAGAGCTGTCTGAAACACTGCCAGCGGGACCAGGGGTGCCGCTAAGGGGGTAAAAGTTAGGACGATTCTAAGGGCCCATCTGTATGAGCTCACAACAGTTCCCTTTCAGTTGGTTAGTTCGACGTTACGTCGATGTGCCAACGTAATTGGGATCACTTCAGGGAGCCCTATCATCTTCGAGTGTCTACAGAATGAGCCAATGCACATTGGCGTGCGAGATTTTGCATCTTGTGCCCAGAAGCGGATGCACCCACCTTTGTTTTTCACTTCTGAGCCAAGCTTCCTGTTTGTCTTTGAGTAACAGACTCCAAAGCACTTCATGGGATTTCTCTCTCTTTGGATAGTGTTGGTGTGACGGCGCGATCAGCGAGTGGCCGTGAGCTGTACAAAGCTCAACAACTGCTGTTTTTACAGCAAGTTAAATTTCTGTGTCGGTTCAGTGGGCATTTCCATTGAGTGTGCACAGCAGGCTGCACTATCTCTACTGTGCACCGCGGCCATCCCTGTGTGCCTCAGCACTATAAAAGAGAAAAAAAATAGTATATTTCACTAAAAGAGCAACACAGGTGTGACACTGCGTCCTTTTCAGGATGTCATTCCGCCTGTGCGTGTTTGGGTGCGGTCGTTCCCTGGCGCCAGCAGACGGCCACAATAGTTGCCTCTCATGTTTGGGCATTCAGCACGCTGAGGCTGCTTTTGTGAATAGTTCATGTTCTCTCTGCGGGAAAATGACTATGGCTGTGTTAAGGGAGGTGCAGTCCCCTCGCCTATGCCCCGATCTAGTGCCTATTCTGGTTCGTCCCCAGAATAAATCCTCAGAATGGACGGCTATGCTTTCCTGGGCCGCCAAAAAGGCCGGGCTCGTGTGGAACCCTCCACTGTGTCCCGAACCATCCAGGCTGGATGATTGGTGCCTTTCTTCCCGAAAGTGCACAAGGAGCTTACTAGGACGTGGACGGCACCTTATTCTGCCAGAGGCTGTTCTAGTGGCTCCTCCCTCCTCACCACACTTGATGGCGGGGCAGCTAAGGAGTATGTGGATATCCCGCCTATGGAATGGGCCGTCCACCATGGTGTTCCAGGAGTGCCACCTTTGACTCAACCTGGCAGATATGAGGGAGGCCGATAAATATTGGTTCCTGGACTCCCTCATCTCCCAGGTTGGGTTATTTGGCGACGCAGTCAAGAGCTTCGCAAGGCAAGGCAAGGTAAGGCAAGTTTATTTATATAGCACATTTCATACACTATGGCAATTCAAAGTGCTTTACATAGAGAGGAATAAAAATAATCACAAAATAAAAGCAAGGGAAATTCAAACAGTTATTCAAAAGCTTTACATAGAAAGGAATTATAATAATCACACTATAGCAATTCATAGAGCTTTGCAAAGAAAATAGACACAAAATAAAAGCAGGTAAAATTAAAACAGTTATAAAAGGAATTAAAAAAGATAAATGATACAGTTATAAAAATGAGTCAAATGAATTAAAATAGTAAAAAGATGATACATAGAATAAACTTCTCATCTGGCAAAACACCGGTGTATCTTATTTTGACTCTGAGATTTCCCCATGACGGTCAGTATTCTTCTGTGGATTTTCATATGCGTGGATTATCTGAGCCCACCAGATTAGTAATCTGTACCAATCCAGACCAGTAATCTGTACAAGTCACCACAGTGTTCTCTTGATAATCCGTACCAGACTAGTAATGAGTCATGAGTCAATCCCTCTCAAACTCCACCACAGAAAGGTGAGCACTTGCTCACAAATTTGGTCATCAGGACCATCGGGGTTTCCCCCACTACTACTAGTTCTGGGAACAGTTAGTCTAGTTCGCCCAACAGTTCTCGGCTGCCCAGAAGCAGACGGAGGCCATCTGGCACATCCTGCCCTGTCTGCACCCTGACCATCTGTCTGCTCGTCATCGAGGCTGTCCTCCTGTGGCGTCCTTCACTCCCGCTAAGCCACAGCAGCAGCCTACACTCAGGCCTCAGGCGACGTGCAGGTGCTCCCGGGAGAGTGGAGACTCCATTTCCAGGTGGTCCAGCTGATTTGGAGGTGCTTCGGGACCACACAGGTAATTCTGTTTGCTGCCCCGGACACGTCTCACTGCCAGTTGTTTTATTCCCTGACCGAGGAGACCCTCTGCACGGATGCACTGGCACACAACTGGCCCCGGGGCCTACGCAAGTATGTGTTTCCCCCATAGGGCCTTCTCGCACAGACTCTGTGCAAAGTCAGGGAGGACGAGGAGCAGGTCTTGCTAGTTGTGCCTTACTGGCCCAACCGGACCTGGTTCCCAGAACTAGTGCTCCTCACGACAGCCCCTCCCTGGCCCATTCCTCTAAGGGACCTGCTTTCTCAGAGATGGGGCACCCTATGACACCCGTGTGCAGACCTCTGGAAACTCCATGTCTGGTCCCTGGACGGGATGCAGAGTTTCTAGGTAACCTACCCCAAGCGGTGGTAGACACCATCACTTCTGTAGAGCCCCATCTACAAGGTGCCTCTATGCATTGAAGTGGAACCTGTTCTTTGAGTGGTGTTCTTCTCACCAGGAGAACCCACAAACTTGCTCAATCAGGGCAGTACTTTCCTTCCTGCAAGCTGGAATGGAGCGAAGGCTGTCTCCCTCCACCCTTAAAGAGTATGTTGCTGCTATCGCCGCACATCATGATGCAGTCAAGGGTAAGTCACTGGAAAAGCACGACCTGATAGTCAGGTTCCTGAGGGAGGCAAGGAGACTGAATCCTCCTCGGCCTCACTCGATATCCTCTTGGGACTTGTCTCTGGTGCTTACCGTACTGCAGAGACCACCCTTTGAGCCTTTGCTCAGAGTTAAAAATTCTGTCTTGGAAGACAGTTCTCCTGGTTGCATTGGTCTCTATCAAGAGGGTAGGGGACCTGCATGCATTTTCGGTCGACGGATCATGCCTAGAATTTGGCCTGGCCAACTCTCACATTATCCTGAGACCCCGGTGCCTTCCAGGACCAGTTGGTGAACCTGCAAGCGCTGCCCCTGGAGGAGGCAGACCCAGCCCTGGCTTTTCTCTGTCTCATCCACGCTCTGTGCCAAATACTTCGTTACTGTACTTAAGTAGAAATTTCACGTATCTGTACTTAATTTACTTCGCTATTTAAATTTATTTCAACTTTCACTTTTACTCCACTACATTTCCTAGATAAAATGTATACTTTTACTCCGATATATTTCCACTAAGCATCTTCGTTACTCATTACTACAAAATAAAATCAGAAGAAATGTGTGCGACTACAATAAGGGAGGTTTGGCGAATCACTGCTCCTAGATTGCATTACGCACGCTCCGCACGACGCGCGCTCTATTTCAGCGTAATGGTTGTTTGTTACCATGCCAAAGGAGGAGGAAGCACAACTGAAACCGCCATGGAAGCACGAGCACCTACTGGAGGACCTCCCGTTATCGTAGACGACCACCCGCCAACTCTCACGCATTCACCGTGAGACCTATGCGTGAGACACACGCAATTGACACTTTTCTCACGCCACACATCCATTTTCTCACACACAGAAAAATCGCGAAGCAAAGAGGACACTGACACAGAGCAGGTTAGTTATGATATAAAAAAATCTCAGCTCTCAGATTCTGTCAATTTTATTACGAAATTCAAACAATAAATACCGTTTTGCCGCTTGTAAATGTGATGTGACAGATCCCTAGCGCACGTGAACCGATCATCTCTAGGCTACTAGCTAATAGTAAGTTAAATAAACACGAATGAATACAATGTTAAAAGAAACAGTATAACTTACCGAAATGTATATTCATCATACATAATATCGATCAATATGTGTTTTTCAACTGCGGAAAGGGTCAGTAAAACAGCTGGAGAACAACTGTCACATAACATTTACCTCAGGAAAGCCATTTGATGACCATAATATAGGCTATAGCCAACGCTATCTCAAGACCAATTTGTACGAATTCGTACGAATGATAAAAAGTTGGCTAATTCGTACTAATTCGTACGACCTAACTCGTACGAATTTGTACGATTTGTCTAAACCCACGTGATGGGTAGGTTTAGGGGCGGGGTCAGGGGTAGGTCATTCGTATGAATTCATACGAATTGGCCAATTCGTAAAATATGTACGAATGTGCAAAAATCGTACTAATTCGTACGAGTCAGGTCGTATGAATTCGTACGAATAAGCCACCTCGTAGAATTTGTTCGTTTTCCCGTGAGATCGGGCTCGCTATAGCACGTTAGTTGGCTAGAAAAAAAAAGCTATAGAGAGTATTTAGCTAAATATGTGTACTATATTACATATTTATTATATTTTTACTTATATCATTAAATAAAGTTGTTATTATGATAAAAAAAGCATATTTAATTTGAATTATTTTTAACCTTAAATAATAATACCAGCTGATAGGGCTCTCTGTATGTTTACAGCATTAGGTGAGATTTTTTTTCTTGAGAAAAATTAATGCCTATCTTGTGTACCTAATATTTATCCTAATTAGTCAATATTGCATATTGTGATGCAAGATTATTTTTTCACATCCCAACAACCCCCCCACCCAACCCACAATAAAGCCACAATAAAGTTCACAAAGTTCTAACTGCTTGCTTTAAAAAAAAAAAAAAAAACTTTTACTTCAATTACTTAAGTACATTAAATATCTGAAAATTACTTTTGATACTTAAGTACAGTATATATCAGATACTTTAAGACTTTTACTTAAGTAATATTCTAAAAGGTAACTTTCACTTCTACCAAAGTCTTTTTCTAGTATGATACTTGTACTTTTACTCAAGTATTGCTTTCTAGTACTTTATACAACACTGCATGCGCATAACAGAGACGCAGGATGGCTGAGTGCGAAATCCGAACGGCACCCTCTTCGTTAAAAGCTAACGTATGGAAAATTGGAAAATTGTCAATTTCATTGTGACCTATTTATTTATTTATTTTTTTGTATGAGAGCTGCTTTCTATATTGCTTAGTTTTCACATCAATATGCTGTAAACAGATCTGTTATATGGACGTTATATATAGGTTTACTCAGAGCCATAGAGAGAGAGAGTTGCGACAACGGAAGTTCAAAATGCTTAGTTGTCACGTGATTCGCGTAGACCTCAGATAGTTCCAGGAAGTGCTTCGGAATCAACTAGCATGCTTTAAAACACAAGTTTATTTGATTCAGATGTACTGATAATATTCAATCTTATTCTTTAAACGTCTTACCTTTTAAAAGTGCATCACAAACGGTCTGTTCTACCGCGCTGTTGTTACTTCCGGGAACTATTGAGAGGCTCTACGAGCCGCCATTGCTGTAAAAAAAGCGTTCCATTGTTGTCAATGGAGTTGTCGCAACTCTCTCTCTATATGGCTCTGGGTTTACTGTACTGCCCTCCACAGTCACAGTGTGTATCAGTGCAATGCCAGTCACAAAAAGTTACATTTTGACTGTGTTTTCTGCAGATGTTAATTTACTTTTTTTTTTGATTGTGGTATACAGCAAAAATTTCAAGTCATAACTCTTTATGATTTAGTTGTGTATAAGAGCAGCTTTGTATGTTACTAATTATTCAGAATACACGTAAGTCTACAAGCATTATTTTTGTATGAGAGCTGCTGGTACATAATTCTATATTTTTTTATTCAAAGCTGTTTGTGATTTTGCTGCAGCAAAATGTTTATTTGTTTTTTTTGTCTGAAGGATTATATTTCTCATTGCACATAACAGGAGGATGTTGTTTAGAAGTCTATTATTAAATGTTAGAGATTCAGAATATGCTGAAGTTTGTATTCATTTACTACAAGTATGCTAAAAGTACAGGCACACGTTTCTTTTCCTGTTGGTTCTTTGCAATTTTGGGACATATGCTGGTGATTGCGGACCTTGTCTTGATACTCCACATAATACCTGATGATGGTGAGGGTGGAGTCATCTTGAAGAGCAAGGTTGAGGTTCTGTCGGTCACACGACTTGGTGATGTTGAGCATAGCCTCATGAGTGAGCTGGACACCCGCCTCCTCAACAAAAAGCTCCAGCAGCAACCACTCCAGTGCTTCACAGACGGTCTTGAGGCAGAAGAGGGCCTTGGATCACAATCTTCAGGCAGCCACTTGTGACCAGCTGAGCCTCAAGAACAGTCTCAACATAACCTGAACCATGGCACTTATGGTTGGTGATCATGCCCAGGTAGTTCGTGGCAGTATGTAACTGCCCTGGGAGGACTAGGTGGTGCTTGTACTTCTACCAGAACTTCCAGACAAGTGGCCCAGATTGAAGGTGTTGATGGGTATTTACATATTTACATAATTTACATATGCATTTGGCAGATGCTTTTATCCAAAGCGACTTACATTGCATTTCAAGGTACACATTTTACATTCTTATCAGTTCTCAGTTCTTGCTTTCCTTGCCTCGCCTTGGCGTTGCAAGCACCAACGCTCTACTGTTTGAGCTACAGGAAAGCATAGGCCGGGTATACTTCTGACCGACCTCAGCGGTAGCCTTCTCAGACTGTCCTATTGTTCTGTAGTCCTCAAAAGTCCTGTTTGCTAGCATTAGTCAAAGGAGCCAACCACCACATCTCTACGATGTTCTGATGCAGAGATATAGGTCTTGCTAAATGGCTGCTAGGGTACTGTTTTGTTACTGGCTTGATAGCTGTCGATGATACTCCAAAGGCTGCTTGTCAGAATGATATAAACCAACTGCAATCCCTCTATGACATTTGGATTTGAAGATATCCCCCTTTGGGTATGTTTTGCTAGGGTGCTCGACAATGGTTGCTATGGCATGGCTAAGAAGTGTTGAAGCTGATTTGTGATTTGCTGTTTACGGCCCTGAGTCAAAAGAGCCCACACTCATGTTTCTATGACACTTCTATCCAAAGATATCCCTTTGACCTCTTTCAATGGAAGTCTATGGAACTTGTTGCTAGGGTGTTCTAAATGGTTGTTAGGGCGTGGCTTGATTAACTTCATGTTGATCCTGAGAGACAACCCCCTGTCTTTTTGACACTGTGATCCAGAGTTATGTTCAATACAAAAGTCCTATGCAAATTACATAGTAGGATAAACGCGTATGTGCAATCCTGTTTCATGGGCCGTCCCTTCACCATAGTATGTCTATGGAGCAACTTTGCAGGATAATGCAAACGTTTTGCGAGGGAACGCAAGGTTTCTCAGGGGAGGCCAAAAGTTTTGAAAAATATTTTTTTCTCCCATCCCATATTTTTTCCACCACCACGTCCCTTTAGGGTTCCCGTATTGGTGCTGCAATATGAGCAAGTGCAATTGTGTCACATGTTGACCACTAAATGTCTGTTCAGTAAAGTGTTCAGCATTTGTTTTGTGTCTGCCTCATTAATAGCTATCTGTAATTGTAAGGCAGTTTCCCACCATGACCTTTTATCTGTAAATAAAATAATAAAACTACATCAGGTATCACAACAACCATGCTGGATCTTTGCTGGATCATGCTGCACGTGTTTGACCAGCAGATGTCCTCAGTGGACATGTTCTGCACACTGGATTTGTTTGAAATTTGGTGTAATATAATAATGAATAATTTGTAGAAGATCTGAACACATACACTCAAGGAAAAAAACATATAACAGGGCAGAATATGACAATATGGGTGAAGTAATTTAAACACTACTAAAGGTTGAAATTCACATCATAATATCGTAAATTAATCATATCAGTAATCCGGAAAATATGTGGTGTAAGAGCTGTTAGTTTGAGTTAAAATGAAAAAAATATATATTTTCTCTTTGTCAGCTGATATTTATATTTTATGAAAGTAGTACAATCCATCACAATTTCATCTTAGTTTTTGACAATATAAATATCAACAATTGTACCAAATTGCATATTTTTGTTTTTCTCCTCCTTGAGTGCGAGCCTGATAAAAACCTGATTTATCAAAAATGATACTCCCAAAAAAAAAAAAAGCACATTTTTGGTAACTTTTTTTAATATATATTTTGTCTAAAGATTTCATAAACTGTTCCATTTCAAAAAATTAGATTTTTCGGACTATTATTTCATATCTCAGGCTTTACACGGTTAAGTATATAAAATCTGCACAATATGCTTTAGGAAACAACAACAACAACAGCACAATGATAACCTTAAGACAGTACATGAAACTATACATGCACTATTTTATTGTCCATGTATTCAACAGCTTCAAGATTTACTTGAGTAAACATTCATTATGCGATAAACATTCCGCCCAGGTGTGAACACGGTAAACCTTATCACACAACCTGATCAAACTGTACATGATAGAGATTTTCAGGTCAACTAAAATCCTATTGGAAGAGCTAGAACATGGCAAGTGGCTTGCATATCAATAAATAAAATAATCTTATCCAAATATACTGCATTCGATCCTGAGCTATACATATATTCAAGAGATTTACAACCTATTGAAAGTCATTTGACTGGTTCGATGTAAAGCGACTGATACATTAGGTGACGAGTGACCACAAACAGGGGAAGCAGAGCCCTTCATCATGTTAATAATGCACAAGTAGCGTAGGCTGGTCGGGTCCTTTCTTCTCGAGTCCAGTAACACACAAGGACTATTTGAGGACTATTACACTCGCAGTCTTCAGGCTCATTGTCAACGCAATCCGAGAAAGACTTTGCATAAATACGTGAGTTTGTTTGCATAGTTGCAAGGTGGCCACAGAGAGAGAGAGAGAGAGAGAGAGCGCCAGCGCCGGAAGACTTTCCTGTGGACATCTGCAGTGGAGACCGTCAGTAGTTACCTGTGTGTGGACAGACAGACGGACACACAGCGCTGGTGAACGAGCTGTAAGACTGGCGTGAATGACGTAAGAGAGTGTGTGGGATCACATACCTCTCTCTGAGAGTCAGTGCAGGGTTGTTGCTGAGGAAAGAGAGCTGCTGCTCCAGGCTACACACACGGAAGGCCAGGTAACACGACGACAGGATGAGCAGGATAATGCTGCGGGAGAGAAGGCACATTTCAAAGGGAAACCCAAGACCAGAAGAACTACAGCGTGAGCGATGAGAGCGACGAGTTAACGGAGAGCCGTATGAATGTTCGGATGGACACTAGATGGCAGCGTTGGTCACTCACATCTAATGGAAACACAACTATTGATATCTTGGTTGCTCAAATAAATTAAATAAAAACACTTAATTTAATTTTATATTCATAAATATTATTTCTAAAAAAAGTAAGCTATACCTAAATATTACAATGCCAAAGAGATTGAGATTTGGAATTCTCAAGTTAAAATGATTTTAATATATTATAATTTAATTGTATTGTTTTATTATTATTATTTTATATTATTTAATATATTATTATTATTAGTTGTAGTAATAGTTTCAATTAGTTTTAATAATAATAATTTCTTAAATATTATTAATTCTCAACTGAAGAGCAGAGGACATAGGCAAAATGTTTTTTATTTTATCATATTATTTTTTTATTTTATAATAATGATAATTTATTAATTTATTATTATTCATTTATTAATATTATTTTAATATATTATTATTATTATTTAATTTTATATTTTTTTATATTATTTTATATATTATTATTATTAGTAGTAGTAGTATTAATAATAATAAATTATATTATTCGCTTTTATTATTGATTTTTGTATTATATTTTTATTTATTTATTATTAGTATTTTTATATTGAATATGAGTTTTCATATATTTTCTTTAATTTTGTCATTTATATAGTATAGGCATTAAGCACACAAAGGTAAATAGTTGAAATCTAATGTATTGTTTTAATAATAAAAGTTGTTCTGAAAACTTTTTCAACTCCTAATGTATTTGTTGGGTGAATTTGTTGATTCACTATAATTTGCGGTTCCTGAGATGTCATCTTATTCTGTTAAGTGTGTTGTTTCCACTCCTGGCGTGCGCATGTGGAGCCAGTTTCCACACGTGAGGTATTCCGGCCGCTCCACATTAATCAGGCTGGAGCCGGCGGGGACGGATTACTGGAACAGGTGGACTGGCAAACACACACAAGTTTGAGTGACAAAGTAATGAGAAAATCTCCCCTGCCTCTTGATTTGATCTATTTATAAAGCCTAGATGAAAAGTTGACTTAAAACGTATGATAATATGCATATATAGTTTTCCAAGTATGTGTCGATCAAGATAGTTTGATTTAATTAAATACGTTTGACACGATACCCATATTAAAACTGAAAAATGCTAAAGGTGTGTGTGTATGTGTGTGTGTGTGTGTGTGTGTGTGTGTGTGTGTGTGTGTGTGTGAGAGAGAGAGTGTGTATGGGTGTGTATGTCTGAGTGAGTGTGTGCATGTGTGTGTGTGCATGCGCGTGTGTGCGTGCGCGTGTGTGTGTGTGTGTGAGAGAGAGAGTGTGTATGGGTGTGTATGTCTGAGTGAGTGTGTGCATGTGTGTGTGTGCATGCGCGTGTGTGCGTGCGCGTGTGTGTGCATGTTTGTGAGTGCTAGTGTATAAGAGTGTGTGTGTGTGTGTGTGTGTGTGTGTGTGTGCATGGGTGTGTATGTCTGAGTGAGTGTGTGCGTGCGTGCGTGCGTGCGTGCGTGCATGCGCTTGAGTGTGTGTGCATGTGTGTATGTCTGAGTGAGTGTGTGAGTGTGTGCGTGTGAGTATGTGTGTGTGCATGTGTGTGAGTGCTAGTGTGTAAGAGTGTGTGTAGGGGCGTAAATTTCATCTAAATGTTGGGGGGGACAATTAACATAACTTTCCTCAAGAGCAATTTTTGAAGGGGACACCAATAATACAGGCAAAATTGTACTTTCTATGGATATGTGTAGTACACAGAGGAAAGCCTTACTACTATTATTAGTGTAGCTAGCATGGAGACCGTGCCATTATCCTTCTTTTCAAAGTTTCTCTCTGGTTCATTGAAAAAGCTGACTAAATTGACCAAAATATTCTTCATTGCTGTGCGAAATTGACAAAAAATTATCTCTATATTTTCAGGGATTTTATCGATAACGATATTTTGCTGAGTGTGTTATTGTGCTGGTAACTTGGCATGTTTAGGATTGCCGTGGACAGCCGACTCCTAAAGTTTTTGATATTCTTCATATTCTGTGTGGGGGTCAGTTCACAGCAGTGACAGAAATCATTTTCCCAATAAGTTTCAATAGATGTTTACCTTCATTGGCATTTTTATCTTTATAAATGTATTTTTAAACCTAATTATATGCATGCATCATCTTTTGTGTCAATTTCATACATTTAATTAAATTTAATTTAATTATAATAATAAGACACAAAAGGGCTGTTACCAATCAAATTAAATATCAACAAAATATTTGCAATGGAGAGGAAACACAGAAGCTGCATCTGAAATGGCATTTAGATGCTTTTATTTACACAGACATAATGTTTTGTTTAAAACATAAAACGTTGAATATTGATATATAAAATTATTTAAAACATGAAAAGATCATGTAAATGTGGAATTAAAACCGCCAGTAGGTGGCAGCAATTCATTGGTAATGAGTGAGTCATTGAGATTCAACTGATTCGTTCAAAAAGCTGATTCATAATTCAGTAAGGAAATACCTCGTGTGTTTCTCAGAGACGCAAATGCAGTGCTATGGCTTAGTTTTCAAATATTTTCGTTGGCGAAATAGAGTTAAAACAGGCAATATGGTGTCTAAAAGTAAACTTGTCATTTATCAATTTATTAAATCACATTTATTATCATGTTAATATCTGGAGAAAACTGCACTCTTTGTGTGATATTATATTAGATTAACTATATTAAATGATATAAACTGACTAAATCACACAGTGAAAGCGTGAAAATGTAAATGCGCACCCGCACTTGTCTAATCTACAAGACGTTAGGCCTACACGCATGTGTAAGTTACACTTTATTGGTGTGTGTGAGGGAACGGTTTTAAACAATCGCGTTAAACGCACAGACTGTATAAGGTCACCAACATAGCGAGGCGGACTACATCGGTGACAAAAGTACATTGCTTATCATTAAAAAAAAAATTTTAAGTGAATAAAATAGCCTTGACTTACTGGAGTTTCACAACTGAAAAACCTTGTTCTCTCCCACTATTTGTGTTTCTGTTTGTGATGAGGTAAAAGGGGAGCAGGCAGTGGACCAAAGCACTGTGAGGGAAGGGAGGGGGACTCAAAATGTTAAAAGTTTTTTTTTTTTTTGCCCCGTTTGCATTTTTATTGTTTTACTACTTAAACAGTTATTTTAAGTATATATCATTATATTATTTACAATACACATATTTTAATTATATTTTTAGGAGGGGACAACCCTCAGATAGGGGGGGTCCGGACCCCCCCGACCCCCCCGCGATTTCCGCCTATGTGTGTGTGTGTGCATGGGTTTGTATGTCTGAGTGCGTGCGTGTATGAGGCGCCACGTAGGATTTAAATCAAACTTCGCTTATCAATACATACATAACACACGTGCATATACACCTATAAATTACTCGCATATACATGTATACTATTGGATGTTCAAAATACATATATGAAATACACGTGCACACTAATATGAAATCCATACCAATACATATTATGTTAGTCATGAATGCATATACACTTGTGAATAACTTGCATATACATATAAACTTGACGCACGCATACACCTATAAATACTCGCATATACATATAAACTTCCATGCATATAAACCTATAAACACTCGCATATACATATAAACTTCCATGCATATACACCTATAAACACTCGCACATACATATAAACTTTCATGCATATACACCTATAAACACTCGCACATACATATAAACTTCCATGCATATACACCTATAAACACTCGCACATACATATAAACTTCCATGCATATACACCTATAAACACTCGCACATACATTAACTTCCATGCATATACACCTATAAACACTCGCATATACATATAAACTCGATGCGCGCATACACATCCATAAAACACTCGCGCATACATAACGTGGATGTGTGCTTTGTGTATATATGTATATGCGAGTGATTTCATATGTGTATGTGCGTGAACTTTTCAGTGTAAACGGAAGGCATTTCAGTGTAAAAGGAAGGCATTTCAGTGTAAAAGGAAGGCATTTCAGTGTAAAAGGAAGGCATTTCAGTGTAAAAGGAAGGCATTTCAGTGTAACCGGAAGGCATTTCAGTGTAAAAGTCATTTGTGTCATTTTGATAGTTTGTTTTCCAATTTGAAATGAAATAAGCATAAACGAGAAAACGGCCCCTTTATACATTTTTTTTCGTAAAAAAAAAAAGAAAAAAAAAAAAGAGATTTCGGCTTGATTTTTAGTTCACAGGCAAAATACAAATAAATTACTTCAAAATTCGTTATCCACATGTGGGCGGCCTGACACGCCCCCTTCCGCCGATTGGTCTAGCAAGTCTGAGCATGTGACGTCATCAGTTGTCGCTCGGGTCTGTTCTACAAAATAATAGTCCTCTACTATGGCTACAGATTCTTAAACTGTACAGGGCAGGTCCTATTGAGATTTCTTCTGTGCAACTTTACACGTTTCACAGAAATCTTTACATCAGAGATATTAATTATTAGTCTGCCACCAGCCTGTTTTATTTAGCTGTGCGGAGTTAAATCTGTGTGGTGAAGCTGCGCTTGACAGCGCCGAGCGGGAGAGGCTCACTGACCAATGTTCAGTCAGCAGTCAGAACTTTTCTTTTAGACGCTCCGTTTTGCCACGGGATGGTGATTGCAAATGCTGTAATGCCAATCGGCTGAGGGTGGGTACCGATGATGGTGAAATACATTTTTACTGAAACTGTAATCATATTCGCGACCCGCGAGAATGAGACAGATGATTGACAGGACGATAGCGAAGGCAATTAAAGGTGCAAGATAACTTCTGTTAACAAAAAAAAAAAAACAATAAAAAAGTGTTTAATATAAGTGACTTTGTCTTTGTTTTATTGTTTTGTTGTTTTTAATCAAATAATTGTGAACCACAAACTGAGCCTTCGTTTTAAAGGGCAATTTCCAAATATATTTTATTTATTTGTTATAATATGGGTATTTTATAATACTGAATAAATAAAAACAAACACACTTAATATGTATGCCTATAGGCTAAACACCACAGTTTTTTGGTTTTGTTTGTGTGAACTTTTATCCCCAACCATATTTCTTCATGGGCTCCACGCCAGGGGTCACGCTCAGCACCCCTACTTCCCATGGTACTAACTGTAATTAACAGTATGCTGACCCAGTTTATATGTAAAATCTTTGGTATATGTAATCTATATGTAGGCTAATATCTAAAAACACTTTACAGTGTGATGGAAATAAACTTTTCTTAAAGCGTGTTGTATATCACCACAGATTTATTGTTACCCTTCTGTGTTGTATACTGTAATAGACAATTGTCCTGCAAAATGATGAGGTTTTTTGTAAGAAAAACATTGCGAGCAAATGTCGAATTCTTGTTTGAAATATAAATCAACAACGTAAGAGGCTTTAGGCTTTTTTATTAATTTTTTTACGAAAAAAAAAAACGAATAAAGGGGCCGTTTTCTCGTTTATGCTTATTTCATTTCAAATTGGAAAACAAACTATCAAAATGACACAAATGACTTTTACACTGAAATGCCTTCCGGTTACACTGAAATGCCTTCCTTTTACACTGAAATGCCTTCCTTTTACACTGAAATGCCTTCCGTTTACACTGAAAAGTTCACGCACATACACATATGAAATCACTCGCATATACATATATACACAAAGCACACATCCACGTTATGTATGCGCGAGTGTTTTATGGATGTGTATGCGCGCATCGAGTTTATATGTATATGCGAGTGTTTATAGGTGTATATGCATGGAAGTTTATGTATGTGCGAGTGTTTATAGGTGTATATGCATGAAAGTTTATATGTATGTGCGAGTGTTTATAGGTGTATATGCATGGAAGTTTATATGTATATGCGAGTGTTTATAGGTTTATATGCATGGAAGTTTATATGTATATGCGAGTGTGTAGCCTATAGGTTTATATGCATGGAAGTTTATATGTATATGCGAGTATTTATAGGTGTATGCGTGCGTCAAGTTTATATGTATATGCAAGTTATTCACAAGTGTATATGCATTCATGACTAACAATATGTATTGGTATGGATTTCATATTAGTGTGCACGTGTATTTCATATATGTATTTTGAACATCCAATAGTATACATGTATATGCGAGTAATTTATAGGTGTATATGCACGTGTGTTATGTATGTATTGATAAGCGAAGTTTGATTTAAATCCTACATGGCGCCTCATATGCGTGCACTTGAGTGTGTGCATGTGTGTGTATGTCTGAGTGAGTGTGTGCGTGTGCTTGAGTGTGTGTGTATGTCTGAGTGAGTGTGTGCATGTGTGTGAGTGCTAGTGTGTAAGAGTGTGTGTGTGTGTGTGTGTGTGTGTGTGTGTGTGTGTGTGTGTGTGTGTGTGTGTGTGTGTAAATGATGATACAAGTGAATTAGGTGTCCTGAAACAATACACCGGTCTCTGTGATACCACACAAGCAAATTATTTGTTTAGCCAATCATACGTTTTTTATATGGCCAATCATATAGTATTTCTAAAGCTAAGAGTAAGAATAAACGAATGGACACACAGCGAGGATGACCACACAAACTCACAGCAGGATGAAGAACTTCAGGAGCTGGTACTCCATCTGACCCAGTTCTGGAATCGTCTCTGTCAGGAGGAACGTCTTGGTTTCCAGACCTTGATCTGAAGCGGATCACAGAATCACAGGATGAGGAAACGTTCTGACTTACTCCAGTCTTTTCTTTCTTTAATGAACACAGGTCTCATCTTAAGGCCCTGATATACTCACAGCGAAGCTTTTTCATTCTTCGCTTAGAGGTAAAAAAAGTTCAAAATACGTGAGCAGCGATATACTGTTAGCAAACATCCCGACGCCGTCCATACTGATGAGAGCGACGTTTAGCGATGTAAACGTAAATATGTGCTGTTCACTTTCCTTTCAATAACAAAATAACCAACAGCGGTGAGAAAACAGCTGTTCAGAAAGCATCTAATCATAGCGATGTGGATGTTTAAACCAGCGCTTCAATCATGTCATGTTTATTTATATACAGTAGCTCTTTATACAATAATAGATTGATTTAAAGTAGCTTTACAGTACTAAAAATGTATTAAAAAGTCACTTTCAATTAGAATTACAACTACAGTTTCTACTATAAAGAGACGATCCAGTGTGTTCATGTTTCACAGAAGATTTCCTTGTTGAAAAAGGCGGAGCCTCAGAGCCACACCCACCTATTACATCATCACCACGGACCAATGATAGTTCAAAGGTGTTTAGGTGCGAAACGAACTTTGTTTTGGTCTGATTTTGTTTGAAATGACCGTTCACACCAGTTCACTCTTCGATTTGGCTTGAAGTACTGTATACTGGGGCCTTTAGTTGAGAGACTTTATTTGGAGAAATGCTGAATGTTGAAATAAAATACCTAAAGAACATGTGAACCATCCATAACGGCCAAACACAGCTTTTAACATTATCCAAGCAAGCATTTAAAAGTATTACATCAATTAGTCTTAAGCAGAGGCTGATATTTTAATGTTTTATCTCCACATTTTTTAATCTCCTTCTGGGAGTAATCCCGTATTGCATAATGGACCCGACTCCTGCCAGTCAACCAGCCACTCACGACACAGGCAGAGATGTGACGTCAAAGTCAAGTGATCAGCTTGTTCCCGAATGAAACAAAATCATTTAATGGACATTTTTTCATTCCATCCCAGAAACATTAGATCAAATGGGGACATTAACTTCCAGTCTGGTCTGAGAAATTAATCCGCTCATAATGCGTTTCCAACGGCAGAGTTTTACCTGGCTTTACCCTCCTCAGAAGTTCAGCACAAAAACAGACTTTTTCTCTCATTAGTCGGCAGTAATTTCATTACGTCACGTTTATTTCAGAAAGGGCCATCCAAATATTTATCTTGGAAATAAATATACTTATTTATACTTATATTGTTCAATTGCCTTCAGTTTTGATGTATGTATGTCTAAAATCTCATAATAAGTCAAGAAAGACATTAAGGTTGATATTGCTCGTCTCATTTCCAAGTTATAGTTATAGTTTCACATTTTGTTAAATCCAATAGATCATGTAGGTATTTCATGCACAGTGTATACACATTACATATTAGTAGTGTTAGTTATTTTAATTGATATTTTGTTTTAAAAGGCTATATTTATAGTACCAAAGAATTACTTTTCTTTGACCTTTCCGGATGTTCATGATTACTAGAGATTTTCTTTTAAATCACTTTATAGAGATTTCTGCAATCTTCTGAATGAATGGATTTAATGCACAATACAGATCAACTGACAGACATCATGCGGCTTTTACTTGAAAGTTCACAAAGGGCATTATCCATCTGAAATATTCCAGAGCAGATTTCTCTATTCAACTATTGACTTTTCAATGACTTCCTAAGATTGTACTTGTGTCCATGACTTGTCCTGCACACTGTTAAAGTCCCTGTATGGTGTAAAACTAACAAGGAGTTACTTCGAAAATAATCTGATTACAGAACACACACAACACTGATAACGTGATATACGTAAAACATCCTTTGATCAATACTATTTAACTAAAAACCCACAACAAAATACAGGTGAAACTCGAAAAATCAGAATATCGTGCAAAAGTTATAATTTTGATGATTATGGCTTACAGCTTATGAAAACCCCAAATTCAAAATCTCAGAAAATTAGAATTTTACATGAAATCAATAATAAAAAAAGATTTTAAATACAGAAATGTCGGCCCTCTGAAAAGTATAATCATGCATATGTATATAGTTATATACTAAATATATTAGTTTCACCTTTTAATTTGAATTACTGAAATACACAAACAAATTTTTTGAGTTTCACCTGTACATCTGAAATATGCAATACTGACAATTTTTATAACTTCTAACCCATCGTTACCCCTTTCAAAAAAAGTTGTGTGGCAGTACCATGGTATCGGATTATCAGATTCATATATACATGACATATACATGCTACTCCCAGGTACTTACCACATACCATTGTCCATAGTATCAAATATGTAAGTGCGTTTTTTGGCGGGTCACTCACCCTCCAGAGGCTTGTCTGTCTGGAAAGGGGCGTCTACGGCACTCAGGCTGCTGGTGGAGTTTCCCAGTAAATCAGGAAGAGAAGAAGACACGGACACGACTGATGGCTTCCTCCTCCACTTCAGCACCGGAGGAAACTCGTCTGGGACAGGGAAAACTTCAGGGACGGGGAACTCATCCTACACCACCACATGGAAGTACAGGACACACTAAGAATGAACTGCGCCCACTGAAAACGCATACATCCCTTTTATATAAACAATCATTTACAGCCTGCATTCGTCGGGCAGTAGTATCGCGAATGACATTCTGTAATGAGACTAATTTGAGACTAAATGCACAAGGCGCAGAGTTTGCAGCTAATTTACGCGCAAAGAGGCGTAAAACATTCATGTAATACTTCTAATAAACTGATATGTTCTCCTTTTCCTTCCCTGTTTCAACCTCGGGATGGAGTAACTACAGATTAAGTCATCTCCAGATTGCATCCAATGTTTTCAGGCGACGCAGACAATTGTGAAGATTTCAGATGACGGGAACTCTGGAATCGACATGCAAAGCTTTCAAATATCATCCTAATATTGTAATATTATCCTTATATTGTAATCGATACGAGCACAAGTTGTAATTGCGCAAGTTTTTTGTCTGCTTTACTGAATACATATCTAGTTCAGTCGTGAAACTCTAGGGGGCGCAGGCTGATCGGCCCTTTACATGCAATCTGCAAGCAGTCACCAGCTGATTGGCCTCTTCTGATCCTGCAGCCAATGATATTGCTTGCTCAAAACTTAAACATTTAAATAGTCTGTTTCAGTGTTTGCTGTAGGCTAGTCCTTTCAAAGCTCCTCTGAGACCCTCCACCTCCCCAGCTCCACCTGCCTAGATCCGTTACGGGATTTATTAGCAGTATTAGCATCCATACTTGCTCTGCAACATCTAGTTCACCAAGACCAAATACATTAACATTACCTTATTCAATAACATGCTTAAAACCATTTTGAGAGTTTTCATGATTAAAATGACGTTAACATATAACATGTATTATTTTATAGCAGTATATTACTTCCATATGCACATTCCTTTGATACACTCATCTCTGGCTGATAACAGAATACTTGTAACATTAAAACAATCATTTTTGTAAAGCTATTTTGAAACAATATGTATTGTATTGGTGTTGTTTTTTAAATGTGCCATACAAATAAAAACATTAGCATGCGGATATTATGCACGAAAATGTAACATGCAAGATGTTCTCCAGAAGCCAGATCAATCTAGACTCTGAAACGTACCAGAGATAAAGAGTTAGGCTCCTCCATGTACTGCTTGAGGCTGAGGATCTTCTTCCCATTGACCTGTACGACAGATAGCAATACAACACACTTGTTATTAGGCTAATGCTGTTTATATAACGATCCAGCCCATGGGTATAGAGTAAACTCTCACCTGTAGATGTGTGCAGATGCGTCTCAACACATCATAGACGCTGTCTCTGGACAGTAGAGACACAAACACGTACTGTGCAAGGAGAGGACACAAACATATCAAAACATTACAATACATGGTGGATGTGGCATGTCAACCAACATTCCTGCTGGAAAACCCAGTTAAAACCAGCTATTGGTTTTGAAACATGTTAGTTGGTTTCAAACTGGTCCAAACTGGTTAACAGTGGGGAAAACAATAGGGTCCAGTGCTGGTTGAAGGTCTTGAACCTTCAAAAAATAGCTACCGTTCTCCAAAACATGAAAGCTGGCGAACCATCTGGTCAAACCATCTAAACCAGCTTGAAACACACTCTCTTATAAATAATGTTTTTACAGTGATGCCAAGAACCATTTTTAGTTCCCCAAAGAACATTTCAGGGATCAGTTCTTAAAATAACCAATATTTTATTGGTGTGAAGAATATTAATAATCTAAAGAAACCTTTTTTACTTTAAAGAACATTTAGTGCAATGGAAAGGTTCCATGGATGTTAAAGGTTCTTAATGGAACCATTATATGCCAATAAAGAACCTCTATTTTCCCATGTTCCAAGACACATTTACAACCTTAAACTGATTTTAGCTGGATTTTTCAGCAGAGATTAGAGATTGAGACAAACCACTCTGGTTTAATTTCACAAGGTAGCGACATATAATCTCACTACCAGGAAAAGGATCACTACGAGTGTGTGAAAGCCGATCCCATGGATTAATTCAAAACAAATGCAACCTTCAAGTGGAGTGGGGAAAATATTGAAATTATGTGCACATGAATGACCAAATAAATTCTCAATGATACCCGACTTCAGAAGGTGCATGCTAACCTGAAAAAATATCTGAAAATATGTTGGCAAATGACAGTGGATAGAAGTGGAAGTTATATTTCAATGTGCTTTATGCAAATTAAAGTCACCATGAAATCAAAATTGACCTTTTTTTAAGGAATATTGCAGTATTTATTATTTTAAATGATTTATCCGTGCAAATCGTTAATTAAAATATCTTCCCCTCCCTCTTGCAGTGACATGACGAGGGTGGGGCAACCTGTCACTCACATGAGATCGACCAATAGCAAATCAGAACCATCAAATAAATTCCCCGCGGACAAAACTAAGTCCCACCCTACATTTTGTTCGAGAAGCCGTTTAACTCGGATATACGTCACAATTTATTATTTGCGAGATGCCATGTCTAAAAAAGCATATAGGTTTTGTGTAAAAGAGATGCAAGTGTATTCACTTGTTTATCTTTAACACATAAGAAAGAGAATTTGCCACCAGTTAATTTTATGATTCAGTTGCTTCTGAATTTTGATTCCAACTTTAACTCATAGTAGTTGCAATACCAAAGATTTTACCAGGTGCAATTCAAGGCAGCAATACTCATTTTTCACAATGTCGTTTTGTTCTGCTTTTACTGAACAGGAAGTAAATTACTGCTTTTGAGAACTATAGAATTACAGGCATTAATCGTCATAGCAATCTCCAATAAAACTGCTCTTAACACTCTTCAACATGAATACCGTGCTCATATCCGCTCTGACAAGTTCTACAGTAATATGAGCTAACTGAAGTTTTAACTGAAAAGAATCTGATGCCAAGTCCACTGACCCTCCCAATGGAAAGAAAAATCACATGAGATGTCTGAGAATTTCCTCTAGAGTTCAATGAGTGTGTGCAAAAGACAGAAATCTTAATGACAGCTGTGGTTATAGCTGTATAATCTTGCTACAGTATGTCAACAATTGTCTCTATTTGTATGTATTGATATGGAATTTTAGGAGAAACTTCTGAGACAATAAAAATTCAATCTCCTGAGCAATGATTATCCTCTGGCATCTGTATGTTTTCAACTTTTTATCGATAGCAATGGGATGGAAATTAGAGTAAATGTGACTTTTGCTTCTCCTGAGAAATAGACCCTACACTGTAAAAAGGAATTATTGCAATTAATGTGCAACATGCAAACAATAAAGTGTTACTTGTTTCCGTCACTGACTAAAAAATAAAAAAGGTAATTGAGACTTTTTAACTTGCAATTCTGAGCTTTTTTCTCAGAATTGCGTAATATTAACTTTAATTAATTAAAAAAAGTCAGTCTTTTTACCTCAGAACTAGACTTTATAACTCGCAATTGGTGAGTTTATATCTCAAAATTCAGAGAAAAGAAGTCAGAATTGCGAGATATACTCGCAATTGGGGGAAAAAAACAACACAATTATGTTTATATTGTCTTAAAAATTATTCTTTTTCATTATTTTATTCCATGGCGGAAACAAGCTTCGATAGTTACTTGCCATTTCTTTGAAATTATTTGGTGAAAATTGTTTCAAAGCCAATTTTTTTCAGTGCATTAATCTCTCGTTTTCTCCTCTAGAGATTCAAAAGAGCTATAAAATAATCATATTTGCCAAGATACCAGAGTCTGCAATCAAACCTCAGAGATTTCATTAGGAACTCGAAAGTTTCCCATGAAGACAAAATTATCTGAGCTACGATTTCGACATTCGTTTAACCTCTGATATACCATCTGATCATCCGTTCTTTGCACTGCTGAATAATGGGTTTACTTTCTAAACCAGTGTTACCTACTGTACCTAACAAGAATTAAACAGTTCACTAAACAAAACGGTATACAAATACAGACTAAATCCAAGTCAAGGATTCATACAGTGACCTGGAGTCTCAGTGTTGCATCCATTTGCATTTCCAGTGTTTTGCAACAGCGCAAACATGTGCTGACTAAGCTTTGTATTTCAATCTGCTGGTCGGTGACCTGGAACCCAGTGGAAACGCACCTTCTGACTGGTGTCTGTGGTGATAGCCAAGCCATTGGGAACCAGACCCGCTGTCTTATGTTTCTTCACCATCCGCACAGACGCAACAGGAATGGCCACCTGAGAGGCAAGAGAAAGTTACGTGTTTCAAAGTGCATCTACGTTTACCAAAACATTTTCCCTCTCAAGGATGGAAACTGGACCAGCTTCATCTAATTACTAAATAACGCAGGTCGCAAAGGAACGATATAACATTACGTTTAATTCAGCATAACAAACTGCAACATGGCAGCTGAAAGTGAACAAAACACCATTGATCTATATGATTATTTACGATCATCATCTACACAATATTTGAATTACTAATATCATACTTTTCACAGGTTTTATAATATTTGTCAATTATACAGTAACAGGATTTAGTACAAAGTACACTGGAATTGATACTACCAAAACATTCCCAGCTATTTATTGAAATTATTAAATTAAGCTAATAAAAATTTAACTTTAGGGTTAAGGCTCGTTTACACCAAGAACGATAACTATAACGATAACTATAATAACGATAACTATATTAGTGTCCACACCAGCGGATGAAATCATTCTGTTTATTCTAAGCATCTGTTGCTTTAAATGCTCAAGCACTTTAATGCAGGATGGATTCTGATTGGCTGTCAGTGTTTTTATCGTTCATCAGCTGGAAAAAAAAATGTATAAAGTGATTCCAATGGTATCGTTTCTCTGGTATCATTATAACTATAATGATAACGGTAAAGATATAGTTCTAAAAATCATTCTAAATATAAAAGAATAGCAGAGTTCACACCACATCAATAACGATAACGGCACAGAGAAACAATATCAATGAAATCACTTTCACAGTCTTTTTTTTTTTTTTTCAGCTGATGACCGATAAAAACAATGACAGCCAATCAGAATCCACCAGACTTTAGAGCGCTCGAGGTTTTAACGCGGCAGGCGACAAAACTGTAGCGCGCTTAGAATAAACAGAGCGATATCGTCCGCTGGTGTGGGTGCTACTATAGTTATCGTCAAGTTATCTTTATAGTTATCAATCTTGGTGTGAACAGACCTTAACCATAAAGAAAGTTAACCCAGGGTTTAGGAACACACAGTGTGAAACGCTTTACCCCGTTTACCTGGGGTTTACAATGACCCGTGGTTAACTAGTTTAAGTGTGAAAAGCCCTATATTGTGGTAATACAGGCTTTAGTTCTTTGGGTACAGTGGGAAAATACAGCTTCATATAACGTTTAGTTTTCAAATCAAACATATGCCACCATTTCCAGGGGGGAATGGACCATCTAGTCGTGTCCATAATCATAAGCCGAGGACGTGACGCTCACCTTGATGTCTTTACCAAAGAGGTTGGCGTAGAAGCACAGCCAGTTTCGAGAGATGTAGAGTCGGCCTTGCAGGAGTATGTCCCGCAGCAGGGCACAGGAGTACACTAAAGAAGAGGTCACAAGTGCACTTACTCAAGAGAACTGAAGTATGCTGATCAGATTCTGACGTCGTTTCACTTGAATGACGGCTCAAAGCGGTTAAAATGCTGATAACAACATTATCAAACATCAAGATGAACCAGCAATACACTGGGGTCCAAACACTAAAAATCTGGCATTCCAAATATAATTTAATCCTTGAAGTAAAGTTTTAGGATTATAAAATATTTGGAATACAAAAAAGTTATGACTTGATGAAGATTTTGCATATTACTGGATAATATGATCATCAGGTTTTACATAAACTTGCGTTCGTGCAGCTCTAGGGACACACTAAGTTAATCAATTAAATGTAGCCTATACATAAACTTCTCACGCCAGTTATTATGATTGTGAATTGTAAATAATATTATAAAATATGTAATATAACAATATGCACTACCGTTCAAAAGTTTTAGATCGGTAAGTTTTTTAATGTTTTTGAAAGAAGTCGCTTCTGGTCACCAAGGTTGCGTTTATCAAAAACAGTAGCCTATAGTGTATAATGTTAGAAAAGCAACATTTCAGATAAATGCTGAGCATTTGAACTTTCTATTCATCAAAGAACCCTGACAAAAAAAAAAAAAAGTAACAACTGTTTTCATCATTGATGATAATCAGAAACGTTTCTTGAGTATCAAATCAGCATAATTTATTATGATTTCTGAAGGGTCATGTGACACTAAAGACTGGAGTAATGATGCTGAAAATTCAGCTTTGATCACAGGAATAAATTACATTTTACAATATATTCACATAGAAAACAATTATTTTAAATTGTAAAAACTAGGGCCGGGACATTAACGCGTTAATTTCGATTAATTAATCTGAGAAAAAATAACGCGTTAAAAAAAAATAACGCAGATTAATCCATTCCATATTGACCTTTGAACCTGGAGCCGTTATAGCCACCATTCGACTGTAAAATGAAGGAGGGAGACGAGAACGCGCTGGCGCTGCCTGGATCATTGATTGATTGGAACATTTACTTATAAAAAAAAACAGCCGGCATTTCAACGTTGATTCACCGGTGAACGTAAGGGACCAAGGTCGAATCAGTGTTGGATTATGTTTCGATTGTGCAAAACGAATCAACGTTGAAATCGTGACGTGGTTTCACCGTTGATGTCGTGACGTTGTTTCATTGTTGATTTTGTGACGTTGTTTCACCGTCTCTTCTTTCAATATGGGTGAATAAAGATTATATGTCGACGTTGAACCAATGTTGAATTATGCTTCGGTTTTGCAAATTGAATCAACGTTGATATCGTGACGTTGTTTCACCGTCTTACCTTTCATCATGGGATAATGAGTCATGACAATGCTGACTGAATTTGTGATTAACTGTACACTAAAATATTGTTAACTGTCAAATTACTTGCAGCAATGGCTTAATTAAACACATTTAATAAAAATATAACATGCTCAAGATTGTAAAACAAGTTTTATTCTGAAAAAACAAAAGTCTAAAAATACTTTCTAAAACAGATGAAAAACATCTCAAACTTTAAATTGCAGCATTTTCGAAGTAATGTTAAAAACCTGTAATAAAGCAAGTGTAAATAATGTTTATAATTTAATGTTTAATATTAAATGTATACTTTAATAATGTTCAATAATTTAATAATGTTCAATTGGATTGGATTGATTATTTGCTAGGCACAATTATTTCAATGCTCACCCTTAGAACATTTGAACATTATTTCAATAACATGTTCAACACAATTATTTTTAATTGATTGACAGCCCTAATTTATATGCGATTAAAATGCGATTAATTCGATTAATTAATTACAAAGCCTCTAATTAATTAGATTAATTTTTTTAATCGAGTCCCGGCCCTAGTAAAAACATTTAATAATATTACTGTTTTTACTGTATTTTTGATCAAATAAATGCAGCCTTGGTGAGCAGAAAGACTTCTCTTACCAATCTAAACAGTAGTGAATATTGTACAATTCAAACTTTTGAACAGTAGTGAATATTGTTTGGACTAAATATTTTCTTAAAAATAATAATGCATGTAAATTAAACTGAAACTTCACATAAACCAAAACAAGCACTGTTACTGAGGAAGAGCTGCACTATTAAGAGAGTAATTTCACAAGGTCACTTGACAAGGAGATGCTAGATGCAGGAAAGTGAAACAGTATAGAAGGAGAATGACACCGAACGTACCCTTCATGAGAAGCTCGTCTTTGGGAACGCTCTGGAAAAGCTTGTGGAACTGCGCATTATACTTGCTGACGGTCTGTGAGGAAGCAGAGGACAGAGAAATCAGCTGTTTCGCACAGCTCTTCTGCAGCCTGGCTCTCTCTCGTAAGGGATGCGAGCTCTGCACCAAACTGAGCATGCTGACACGACACACACACTCCACACGAGCCGAGAGACAGCGTGTGTGCTGCAGTTACACTGTCCCGGGACCCGAGAGCCAGCTCAGCTTCAGCTTCAGCTCCGTCCTATTCCTGTGAGTGAAGTAAACAGCGTCTCTTCTTCCTTCACACGCGTGTCTCTCTCTCTCTCTCTCTCTCCCTCTCTCTCTCTCTCCGCAGAAGCAACACCCACTGCACCTCGACGGAAAAACTTGTGGGCTTGTTTCTAGCGCATTTGTCTTCACTGGTGTGTGTGTGTGAGTGTGTGTCTCACTCTTGCTTCCTGCAGCTCAGAGCGTCTCACTGATGCATTTGGATGATGTTCATTAAGTAGATGGGCTGATCCAATCAGGAGTGCACCGTGAATGTTTAACCCTAAGTGCAGTGTTCATTATAAATGATTTATCAGTGCACATTATCTTTTTTATTTATTTTTTTATTCATGTGCCCTCGTAATCTTTAAAGGGATAGTTCACCCAAAAATGATCCCATGATTTACTCACCCTCAAGCCATCCTAGGTGTTTATGACTTTCTTCTTTCAGACGAATACAATGACGAGTTATATTCTGGCTCTTCCAAGCTTTATAATGGGAGATAATCCCATAAAAAAATAATCCATACCACTCAATGGGGTTAATAAATGCCTTCTGACACGAAGCGATGGGTTTTTGTAAGAAAAATATCTTTATTAGCTATAATAACTAGCTTCCAGCAGAAGGCTGACTCCGGTTATCTCTGTATGTAATCTATATTTTAGGCAGCAATGAAACAAAATATGTTATAAAACATCACTCTGCCTCTTTTCATTTTCATTTAAAAAATCTTTAACATATTAATATGTGGTTCAGGCAATATGTGCATTTGTATTCTGATTAGTTTCACAGTAATTGAATGAAATATGACGTGAAACACAACCCTGTCTCTTTTTGTTAAATGTCAGAATTAATGATCAATTATAAAAGTATACGTAAAAGGTATACAATAAGAAATAAAGCAAACAATTCAGTCAAGCGTATAAAGTCAGCGCTCTAGTAGGCTACAACAGTAAAGTTAAATAAAGAAAAGATTTGCCAGGGGACAAATTATAGATTCATGAGACCAAAGGTCGCCTGTTAAATATACACAAGTCAAATTATAGCTCTCGTTTAACGACTACAGAGACATCAGAGCCAGCGGCAAACGTCAGAAGGACTAGCCGAGGGAAACGCTGTTCCAGGCGGGGTTAATAAGCGCAACTACAAAAACATTATATACAATTTTCAAATAGGAGCAATCTTGGGTTACACTTTATTTTAAGGTGTCATTGTTACAGTGTAATTATATACTTAAGTACTGTATAATATTAATTAATTACATACTATAGGGTTAGGGTAGGATTAGGATTTGGTGGAGGGTTAATTGCATGTAATTATGCATCATTTACTGTTATTACTATGGTAAGAACATATGTAACAAAGACACAAAGTTACTATGGTAAGAACATATGTAACAAAGACACTGTATAATAAAGTGTTACCCTATCTTGATAAATAAACCACTGACTTGAGCTTTAAACCACTACATTCTCGCCTGAGAAACTACATTTCATGACACAATAACAGTAGTATTTTAAAATTAAACAAGGTTTTCTCCTCCACCATTGACGCTTGCTGGTTGATGCGAGATGCATTCTGGGATACATGGCTGTCTCGTGTCAAGTAACAAGTCCCCTCTTGATGCAAGAACACGTTCGAGATTTGAACTGATCTTGAACTTTGAATCGGAACAGAACATGTGCAGCGAATGATGATGTTTCACAAGAACACAAGTACAGACAAGAACGTGTATTTGACTCAAACTTCCTGAGCAGCAAAGCTGTGGTCACACAATCTACTCTGAAATCTAACAAATTAGCAAGGCGTCAAAATCATTTGTACAATCAGTGAGCCTTAGACACTTGAGACACAAGTAAAAGATAATAAGATAGCAAAACAAATAGCATTTATTTTTAGGAAATATAGCAGTCATTTTCTTGTGTCAGATGTTAGTGGAATGTGTTCATAATTATTATGGTTATGGTTATTCTCTTGAGAGCGCTTCATACATACACTAAAGATCACTACGACACCCAATGGCTAAAATGATTTCAAAAATGCTGAGTCATTCCTTGAATGTGGTGCTTTTTCCACCGCATGATTTGTTGAACTAAATATCAGATTTTTGGAGGAGGATATTTTTATTGTTCAGAAGGATTTATTCATTTATCATATCTTATTCAAGAGACTGTATTGCCCTATTAGTCCCTGCTGTAACTAAAACACATCGTCCTCCATTGACAGCCATTCAAAAGTATCTGTGATTCTGACAAACTTAGATTAATGTGAAAGTCAATGGAAAGCTTTACAGATCTCCTTTCTTGGTTTATGACAGAATAATGCATTTATTATACAAACAGAATCTGGGGACATAGAAAAAAACACGTCTCATCTGATAGAAAATGCTTAGAAACACTGTATATATGTTCAAATATACTTTCATATTTTGACATTCAGACATTTTAAAATATGAAAAATGTCAAAATATTTTTCAGATCACTGTTATACAGGTTAGACATATAATGAAACTGAATTGTATGGCATCTGGTACTTACAGATCCACGGTAGCATTTCTTGAGGTCCTCAAATGACAGATCATCTATTAGATGCAACCTGTAATATATAGAGAAATATATATAAGAGGTTCAACCCGGATAACCAACATGATTTCATTTAAATTAGTAGCATAGACTCATGATAAAAGCACATATAAAGTGAACTTATTCATTTCCCCCTGTGATATGGAGTTTGGCATTTATTCTGTTAAGCGCTACAACAAAACTGAGCAAACACAGTCTTCTTAATCTCAGGGCGAACTCATGACAGTTCATGATGACCCTCAGCCCTCTAAATGTGCTCATGCTCAGGCCCGAGGCAGAGAGACGTCCCATTACATGAAGCTTATGACTGCTGCATATTCCAGACAAGAGCTCGAGGCATTCACGTGGCATACGAAATAGATTTTATTTTGATGGTCCCTTTAGATATTCTGTTGACTATAAATAACGTTATACCTGCATGTCTAATAACTAGGTTAGGGGTAGTAGAATAAGTTGGCATGTACTTGTAAAGTTACAGTCAGCAGAATGTCTGTTGGGGAGCATAGCAGATATTTAGCAGACGGTCTACTAATACTGTAATGAATTAGTTGACATGTAGGTACAAGGTTATATATAGTCAACAGAATGTCTAAAGGGGAGCATCAAAGATTTTTTCACAGTTTGGTTTTTGTTTAGATATCATTTATGAATCAGGTGTTATGCAAACTTCTGTTATTATGGTAAGCAGTGTTTGAAATGAAAGATTTCAGAAAAGAGACTTTTTGGCTTTTTTTCTATTGTTTTCAGTGGAGGAGAGGATTATGCGCTGAATTCAGTATGCTGAATAAAAAAATAAATAAAAATATGTAGTAGCCAAATTGGCTGGTGAGTGAAAAGTTCATTTTAAACCCTGGGTACAAGTATTTGCGATGGTATAAGGCCCTTTAACTAAAGTACTACAATGGGCATTCCTCAAGGGTCAGTTCTGGGACCGTTTTTTGTTTGTTTGTTTTTTGACATTTTACATGAATATTCCTGAATATTGTATAAATACTGCAGATAATACTGTTATTTATGCATCAGCAAATACTCCACAACAAATCAAATTATTCCATTGTCTCGTGGATGCAAAATAAATTGTCCGACACTATATGAAAAATGTTTCAATGTGTTCTCTATTAAAAATCAACAATTGCTGATTTTATAATTATGATCGATCAAAATCAAACAGAGAAAGTTTAGGTATAACATTGGAGTCTCAATTACAGTTTGATCAACATCTAAAAAAATGTGCAAAACTATTTTAACAAATTTGAATTTGATCTTATATACCTATTAAAGGCAGCAGCCAAGTTGTATAAATATGCAATTAATTTTTCACATCTTTGGTGTGACTACTTTGAGTCAGGCTCTTTAATCCGTTACTATCCCAATAGCATCACTTTTAGCATTATATTTTACCAAATTATCACCAGCATATAAACAGGCTTTTAAAAGAAGGCTTTGGATCAGAAATCAATCAATTAATTTATTTTAATTTATTTTTTTATTTTTTTTATATAATTTAGTCCCTAAGGTTTTTTTGTCAATTAATAATAAAACAAGAAGAAAAGGGAATTACTCATAGGGGTGCAAGAGGTCATAATTGGGTAACACTTTTTTTCATCAGACTAACTGTAACTCTGCAACTACAAATGACATCAGAAATGAGATTATGACACCAACTCTCTTTATTCTACAGGCTCAAAGATAAAGAGCTGTGTTGGGAACGCAGGCACATGGAGTCCTCTGGCACAATGGCACATGTTCCCCTGTCTCACTGTATACGGCTGCTGACAGGACAAATGCATCTGTTATGCTTTTATCATCATTCAACATAACAGGGAACCCCGCTACACCCACACTCGTGAACACAAACATGTTTCTTTTCACACATCATTGTTCCCGTGAAGATACAATTATGTCCCCTTAGGCCGCTATTGTTTCCACTGCACTATGCTGTTGAATCCAATAAAAATGAGCATCCATTATAGATGATTCTTCTGTATATTCCTTTTGTTGCCACTTGAACACAGACACAATGCCTCAAGTAGTGCTGACTGAGTCACAAACATTGGCGTGCTTTAATGCAATAAAAACAAATAGAGAGTAGTGTGTGAGGCACAAGTGTGTGTTTTTCAGAGCAACATGTGATGTGGCTTCCTGTGTGGTGAGTGAGTCGAGAATGGCACTAAATGTCAACGAAATGTGGCATGCAAAGTGTACAGAAAATATGAATTATACATGGAAGACATAGAACATTTGTCTTTGACTTGGACCAACAATATATATTTTGTTTGCAGGGCTGCATACTCATTTTTATCTAGTAAAATGAGGATTTTCCTTCTCTTAATACTACATAGAAATCACCAGTAGAAAACCACAGGCTATTCCCATCATCCTCTGCACAAGAGCAGCACAAGAATCACATAATAGATCAAACATCATTTACATTTACTCTTCATTATTGCATTCAAAATCAAATTGAGCTACGGTTGAACCATTCAATTTTGCTTTCTGGATTAATGTTAAATATGTTTATTTTAACAAATGTTTTAATGCATTCTCTGTCTTTTGAACAAACTTATGTCAATTAATGAAAGATTCAGTTGAGGTCATGTCTGTCTGCAAATCTGCATATTGTGTTCGGGATCAGTGGCCATTGGCTCTCGCACCTGAATATTTAAATAAGTGGGCGTTGCAAAGAAAGGAGGCTTTGGGGGACTTTTAAGTTATTGTAAACAAATGTATAGGGGTCATAGATGTATTAACAGTTCTCTTTAATATTACATTTGTTTTGGGTTATATTGTATAGTCAGTGTATATGGTCACCATCATGGAGATTAGTGTTCCTTCTAACCAAGTCAAACTTGTTCACAAACATTATTTTTATGTATTAAAAAAATTTCAATATAGCTTTATCAGTGCTGGAGCAAAGAAATCTCAATTGTAAAAAATAAATAAATAAAGTTTTGACAGTTTTCCAAACCAAAACGGTTTACTTGTAAGCTTGGTTGGATTTGCTCACTTAATTAAGGTCAAATATTAAATGCAACATCAAAACAGGGATGCACTGATATATTGGCAGATAAAAACTATTGACCATCGCTTTGTTAATAAACAAAGTCTCATCTTTCAAATTCTGTCCATTTTATCATGAAATTCAAACAATAAATGGCATTTTGACATTCTTACATGTATCGCAACATAGCACCTCAGTTCAAGCAGCAGCACAAGTCTTTTCTTCCACTTTACTATAAGTTGTAGCGCTATAAAACATGCATGAATATCAAAAGCTATGCTGAAAGATACAGTACAACTCACCGAAATGTATCACGTCTCATGTACTCATGTACTTTAAGTTATACTTCTTTCCACTCCCTTTCGAGCAACTAGTATTAGTGTAAATAATGTATGTGGATATGTGTATCAAAATTGTAATGTGTGTCAAAATTGTAATGTGTGTGTGTGTGTACAGGTACACGTGTATATGTATATGTGTATATATGTGTATGTGTATAGTTATTATTTGTAATGTATATGTGTGTATGTATGTGTATATGTGTATATGTATGTATGTGTATATGTGTGCATGTATATATATATGCATATGTATGTATATGGGAGATAAACTGTGCTATGTTTTTTTTATATTGTGTTAATATATATATAATGGACAATATTAATATGATAAATTAATATATGATATGATTAATTAAATATGTTAATATGATAAAATGGACAGAATATATATATATATATATATATATATATTCTTTTTTATTGCTCGAAATAAACTTCAATTAATCAATCAAAATACTTGCCCAGTCAGTGTTTCAACCAATAAAACATCATGTTAACAATGACACTTAACGTTGGGAAAAGTTATTACATTTTCACAGTTCGTTAGCTAGCTATAAAAACACTAAAGAGGAGCTTATTTACTGTTAATCATATATGTATGCATGAATACATTTGTAATGAAGACAAGTGCTAATGAAAACTACCTTATGTGTAACTGAGCTGTATGCAAACATTTCAGGTTTTTTGTGTAATTATTATATCGGAAAATAAATAGCAGTTGAATATAATAGCTCTGTTGTTAATTTTAACCTCTAATATTATAGTAAAGAGTAATGAGTTTCCCTTAAGAAAATGGAACTACCGGTATCGACAGATATCATTCTGAATAATTGTTCAACCCGCTTTAAATAGGTTTGGCTCTGGTATCTGGTATCATGGCATACACAGACTGAATTATGGACATCCATGTGACATGTTTTGCATTAATAACCATTCATTTCAGCTGCCACAAACTACTTTAAATAGATTAACTCGTTTCTCTATGATCTCTAAGCAACAAAAATGATCAGAAATCATCATCCGCTCGCAGATACCTTTAAAACGACTGTAAGATATAAACACAAATGCTGCTGTGTCTCCTGTGCAATGCAGACATGAGTCACGAGCTCTTATTCTGCTCACGGTGAGAGTTTCAGACTGGCAGCGCGCGTGTGTGTGTGTGTGTTTGCCCTTGGCTGAGCTTCTGCATAGACAGGCGGATTAACAGCCAGAACACATCTCGAGCCAGAAACAGAATATGTTCCTGTGTATGGTCAATAATTCATCTAGAAGCAAGTAAAAGGGGACAAAGATTTTCAAACTTGGATTTTTACAGAGGAAACACAAAACAGGCTCTGTGATGCGGAGCCGTTCAGTCATTCAGCGGATGATAGTGCTCAACTAAACCCCGTCTGGAAGCACATCACACTTACAAGAAGTGCACAAGTAACGGAATCTGCCACCATGTGAATTAGTTTAATTCATTCCTAACATTCCCAACATTTCCCAATAGAAATGCACTTAATTGTCTTGAATGTGCACTTGTAGTGAACTTCAAATGTTAAAAGTATATTTAAAAAAAAAAAAATTAATCCAATAAAAAGGCTGTTTCACTGTACTTACTTTACATGACTATGCTTAACACATTTAAAGGGATAGTTCACTTTGAAATTAATTTTTGATATGTTTTAGCTTACCTCAAGGGCATCCAAGATGTAGGTGTCTTCGTTTCCACAGTAGTTTCAATTTTGATATTTTTAGGTCAAACCGTTCTTGTCTGTCAGTCATATAATGCAGGTCGATGGTCACTGTCTCAAAACACAAGCACAAAGTCCAAATTGAAACAATTCCCCATCGTCCAAATGAAACAATTCCCCATCATAAGTACACATTGATGGCCTAAGACACGAAACGAGCGGTTTGTGTGAGAAAACGAGCAGTATTTATATCGTTGTTATCTCTTGAAAACAGCACATGTCCAAATGATCTGATGGCGCGGGCGGGTATAGATGTATACATAGATGTCGCCTTGGCTACGGTTTCGTCCCAATGAACTGCAGTAGCGAAGGCGACATCTAGTGTATATATCTATACCCGCCCGCGCCGTCAGATCATTTGGACGTGTGCTGTTTTCAAGAGATAACAACGATATACTGTTCGTTTTCTCACACAAACCGCTCGTTTCGTGTCTTAGGCCATCAATGTGTACTTATGATGGGGAATTGTTTCATTTGGACGATGGGGAATTGTTTTAATTTGGACTTTGTGCATGCTCTTTGAGACAGTGACCATAGACCTGCATTATATGACTGACAGACAAGAACGGTTTGACCTAAAAATATCAAAATTGAAACTACTGCGGAAACAAAGACACCTACATCTTGGATGCCCTTGAGGTAAGCTAAAACATATCAAAAATTAATTTCAAAGTGAACTATCCCTTTAAGCACACTTTTAAAAACTGCACTTTGTAATAATGTCAAAATAAAAGTTTTACTTCAAAATAAGAGTACTTCTTTAAAGCTCGAATATTTTAAAGGGTTGACTAACATACTAAAGCTCATGTAAAGTACTTGATTATAATTTTAACATTAGTGTGTTATTCAATTTTACAATTAAAGTTAATATTTTAGATGCAACTTCACTACAAAAGTCTAATTACAAAAATATTTAAATAAATTACATGCATATTTCAATAAATATTATGGTAACACATTTTTGTTTGGTCCAATTCTCACTATAACTGCTTATTATCATACATATTTGGCTGTTTATTAGTATTTATAAAGCACATATTAATGCCTTATTCTGCATGACCATATTCTACATCTCTTAATCCTAAACTTAACAACTATACTATTAATAAGCAGCAATTAGGAGTTTATTGAGGCAAAAGTCGCAGTTAATAGTGAGAATTAGACCCTAAAATAAAGTGTGACCGGAATTATATTAAAGTACATTTTAGTTTACCATAAATGCTTGTCAGTACATTAAGCAGGACAATAGAAGTACTTCTGAAATTTAACATGCAGTTCAGTTTCTGAAAAGACATTCATTTCACACTTAAGTATATTCTTTTAATGTATAGTATTTCTGTAATAATGCTGTATTTGAAAGTATGCCAAAGTGTTCTTCTTTTTCATAAGGGAAGTTCTTGAATAAAAGAAGCTTAAGGGTCACATAAGGGGTATAGATTTCATAATAAAACATTTTAATACGTTTTTTATATTGCTAATTTTATTTGATTAATGATTTTGATCAGTGCATTTATGTCAAGTTTGATGACTTTACCATTACTAATATAGTAATAGAGTAGTAAGGAGTGTGTTGAATTAGTGCCACTAATGATTATTGATGCTCAGCTGTAACTGGGTAATCAGCTGAAAGACTCGAGTGTACTGTAATTTTTCATCACAGAGATTGTAATAAATTATTTGTGAGATAAAAATCATTATTCATCATGAGATGGTATTATAGAAAAGACAGTGTGATTGTACTAAACTAATATTTTACTTGAATATCGTGTTTGCAGTCTGAACTGTATGTGAATGGGATAAAAAAGACTGTTTAACAAAACATAATATGCAAATATTAAACGTCTTTTTGTTAAAATTGTTTTGTTTATTGAGGAAGGAAGCCAGAATGTGAGAGTATGTCACTTCCTGATGAATATCTATTATGACTGCCTCATCTTAGCTAATATATTTTCCAGATCATGTCGGGTCACAGCTGGAGCCTCTCCCAGCGTCTCCTCCCACAGGAAAATCCCACAATAACATGAGGAGAACATGCAAACTCCACTCAGAAAGCTCAGCGGGACTCAAACCCTGGACCTTCTTGCTTCAACAACTCAAATACATTCAACTTATGACATGAAGCCATGATGATATCAATATATTATTACTGTATGATAAACCCAGATGATATAAAGGCGACCGAAGCGGAGTCAAGTCCTAACTTGCCTGAAATGCATGTCCTCGTCCTTCGAGGGCTCCGACTGATCGTGAGGTGTTAGGAGCCCGATCTCTTCAGCCGGATCCTGATGATCACTCATGGTCCTAGGCCTGCAAAACACACACAACAACAACACGTCATACACACTTCTAATGAACATTTAGCCTTTTCCCTAAGCAAAAGAGCACATGCTATTTCTGGGCTACAATTAGAGAGCTGTGATAAATGGACCAGTGCTGAGAACGCTGCTCTACTGCATGGCCTATTCTTCCCTTGTTATCTTTAATTGGGAAGCTTCATTAGGTGCGAGTTTGAGTCATCTCTGTGTGCACTGACAGACCGGTTCCTGTTTTTGAAGGTCACATCATTTGATCCGCTGTTTAATGCACCCCAGAGACTGAACACACGCTGCTATGCGTCACACACACACAGCTGGTGCGCTGCTCCTCTAAAACGCTTAACTAGCAGTTCTCCTGCTGATGCCCCTCACAGGACAGCAATGAGAGGAGGGCAAAGAGCAACATATGCAGCCTACCGCGTTTAAAAGTACAAAGAGAAATACATAGACAAGGGGATTAAATGGCCAAAGCATAATTATAGTAATTAGATGATAGTTACTGAAGTTTTTATAAAGGGTCATGTCATACATATTTAATCATTAATATTTTTTCCAGCATAAATTACTTATTTTTTTTCTCTCTCTCTCTGACCCTTATGAAGAAGGGCATTTTGTGTTGCTGTGCCTTTAAGAAACGCCCCCGTCACATGTGAACTGGTAAGAAAAGCTCTTTGCTCCGCCTTCACACAAGCTACTGCAGGATTGATGATATATATATATATATATATATATATATATATATATATATATATATATATATATATATATACAGTACCAGTCAAAAGTTTGGAAACAGTACTATTTTTAATGTTTTTGAAAGAAGTCTCTTATGCTCATCAAGCCTGCAGTTAAAAAACAAAAAAAACAACAAAAAAAACAGTAATATTATGAAATATTATTACAATTTAAAATAATGGTTCTCTTTTTTAATATACTTTAAAATGCAATTTATTTTTGTGATGCAAAGCTGAATTTTCATCAGCAAGTACTCCAGTCTTTGGTGTCTTATGATCCTTCAGAAATCATTCTAATATGATGATTTGATACTCAGTTATTATCAATGATGGAAACAGTTGTGCTGTTTAATATATTTTTTTGGAATACTTTTTTCAGGATTCATTGATGAGTAAAACGTTAACAGCATTTATTCATAAAAACAGCATTTATTCAAAATAAAAACATTTCTAACAATATAAATCGTTACCATCACCTTTTATCAATTTAACGCATCCTTGTTGAATTAAAGTACTAATTTCTTAAAAAAAAAATAGTTATTGTTCCCAAACTTTTGAACGGTAGTGTATATTGTTACAAAAGATTTCTATTCTAAATAAATACAGTTCTTTTTAACTTTTTATTCATCAAATAATCCTGAAAAAAGTATCTCAGGTTATAAAAAAAATATTAAGCAGCACAACTGTTTCCAACATTGATCATAAATCATCATATTAGAATGATTTCTGAAGGATCATAAGACACCAAAGACTGGAGTACTTGCTGATGAAAATTCAGCTTTGCATCACAAAAATAAATTACATTTTAAAGTATAATAAAAAAGAGAACCATTATTTTAAATTGTAATAATATTTCATAATATTACTCTTTTTTTTTAGTTTTTAGTTTTTTTAACTGCAGGCTTGATGAGCATAAGAGACTTCTTTCAAAAACATTAAAAATAGTACTGTTTCCAAACTTTTGACTGGTACTGTACACATATATATATATCATCAATCCTGCAGTAGCTTGTGTGAAGGCGGAGCAAAGAGCTTTTCTTACCAGTTCACATGTGACGGGGGCGTTTCATATATATATATATATATATACACACACGCACAGTAACACACACACATATATATACAATATATATATATATATATATATATATATATATATATATATATGTGTGTGTGTGTATACTGTGTATATATACTGCAGCAAATGATATTCAATACAATGTAACATCAAATAACACTAGATATTATCAAGTACTTTACAAGTAGTTTATGCACTACTTCAAAATAAGTGTATTTTTTTAAAGCACGACAAAAGATTATTAAAACATAATAATTTAAAATGCCCTTTAAAGTAAAACATGTAATTTGACACAATTACAAAGTGTACATTATTAAAAGTGTACTTAAGTGTGTTAAGAAACATAGTAATGAAAGCATACACTTTAGTTACACTTAAGTGGCCTTTATTATTATAATTTAAGATTATATTACCTGCAAGTACAGTTTTTATTTTTTTAAAGATTTACATTTTTTTATTTATTTTTTTATAATTAAACACTTCTTGGATGGCTTAAAATGATTTAAAGTAAGACAAAATTAGCAAATCAAGATGTGTAAAGATATTTCTTTCTTTTTACATTTGTTTACTCAAGAACTGTCATTTTTATGTAAGAAGGAGTGAACCTGGATATATCAGAGAATTTCTAAACTTGGAAAGGTCATGGAAATTAATAAAGTCATGAACATTTCTAAAATGAATATAAATGTTTCTAATTTTGTCAAGCTCAAAAAAAAAAAAAAAAAAAAAAAATCAGATAGAAATTGCAGAAATTTGCCATTTCTAAGTTAAAAAAAAAATATTATCAATAAAAAAAAAAAAAAACTGTATTCTGTGGAAAAAAAAACACTGCTGAATATCTCGCAGCAACATTTGTGAAGAACTTTTATGGGACTTTTATGCTTTACGTGTCGTCTTAAAGCAGTCACCACTGCTGAGTCGGGTCGTTGAGGTGTAAATGTGGACAATCATGTGTCGATGTTCATCTCAGCAGCTCTTATGGATCCAGATTCTGAAAGTGTATAGTACTATGAACCGTTTATATCATGATATGACGCCTAGAGCTATCCTAAATGTTAGAGGTTACTCAGTGCCCTCTTTGTTTCTCTCTATATTAATACGCATTTACGAGGCAGGATAACTGCTAATCCATTTAGCCGAATCAACATTAGCCTGCAGGCACAGAAGCCTCTCTTAAAGACACACCACCATTTTATTTCTGGCACTGCTGACAAAATTGCCACATGCTGCAAGAGAACAGTTTCAGTGAACAGTTCTCAAAATAACCCTTTTTTCTTAATGTGAAGAACATTTTAACTATCTAAAGAACCTTTTCCACTATAAAGAACCTTTTATGCGATGGAAAAGTTCTTTATGGAACCATGTTTGCTCTGAATACACATGATTTACAAGACCTTAAACAAACAACCTGTCAGCTTGTGGACGTACAGAAAAGCATGTCTACCAAACCAACTTAGATAAATGAAAGTGTCTAAATGCGTCTAAACAACAGGCAGCATTTCAGTGATGTTCACAAAATCACCTCAGTTAACTAACAGCACCATTCAAACTTAAATAAATGTCTAAAACGAATGCATTCTGGATTAATCATTAGCCTTATAACTGATATGACTAATATAGTAGTGTGCATATTTTACAACTATTCAAGTACAATATGCCATAAGATACCGCTGTAGTAACTACAATATTAGAAGTAGTACTCTAATTTGTTAATGTTACTGGTTTAGAGCGGGCGACGACAGGAGGTTTCGCTGTATGAAGGGCCTTCAGGGCTTCACAGTAATAACAGCTGTACAACAGGAGGCTCACGGGCTGTTCTCATGTACGTCTGCAGGCGGTCGACACACACACTGACGGACACTTAGCAAGCCATTCACACTGCATTATCCAAACTGTATTGTGAGGATATGCTAGTGAGCTTATTATGTTGGAAAACACCTGTGTGGTTTATGTCAGTCAGAGGCAGGTTTAAATGAGGACAACAACTCGGTTTCATTTTGACATTACTGGAACACTTCCTCTCCTAACTTTAGGGGTGGGCGATATGACCAAAATCAAGATATGACCAGCTATGACTAATTTTATTTCAGGATATGTATCACAATAGTTATTTTTGCTTTGAATAAGGTCATGATATCAAAATGTTTGATACCATTGAAATTTCATAATTCTTCTCATCATTTCAATGCCACAAAAAATAAAACGGTGAACAAAGAAACTAGGCTAGGAAAACAAACTACAATAGAACAAAGAGACAAATTAAATAGACCTGAAAAACTTCAAACACTAAAAAATAAGAAATACTACATACATTTTATAAAGTAATCAAATGTATAAACAAACACTGCATCTTCACTGTGTATATTAAATATACATGTATTCTTATTAAAGTCACAAAAGTGATTCAGTCCAGAGCAGTGAATGATTTTCTCTTTATCTTTTGTTGTTTGATCAACACAGCAGGAATATTAGGCTGCTGTCACTTTAAGACCTAATGCACAGATCCAATATACTGATTCACATGCGTTTTCTTTCTCAAATGTTTATGTTCACTTAAGACTTTGATTACTGTGTTTATAACACCATGTCCTAACCAGACGCGATGCGATAAGATTCCAGCGGCAAATAATTAGTCTGTCCACACCACTCGTGACACGACTATGGGACGCGATAAAAATCACAGCCAATCAGAAGAGAGTATGGGCGGGCTCCCTTGGCAAGCTCGCTGCACTCGCAACGAATTGGATAAGTACATCAAATTCATGAATATTACACCATTTTAACATTATTAAAAATGCAAAGGCAACTGAGTTACTGAAACAATTGTCATTGAATACACTTGTCTGTTAATAATGAGTTGACAGTTTGAACGTTCTTGTTCACTTTTTTTATTTTGAAGATCTGAGGTGAATTGTTGTTTGTACGGCTACAACAGACACACGCAATGATGTTCAAACTCACACAGACGCTTTTAACATTAAAGCTGCAGTCCGTAGTTTTTCCTCTTTGTCGCCATCTCTGTTCGAAATCTGCAATTGCAGTTATTCGCGGAATTATCAACTTTACGAGCGTTGTGCCTCGGCACGACACAGCGCGGATGAATACAATGTTTTGAGCAGAATGTGAGGCTGTCAATCACCGCGCCGGTGTGGATACTGGCATTCGCAATCACACATTCTACTTCTTGGAAGTGTGACCAACATAAGAATTTTCACCGGGAAATGTCGTCTGAACAAGTAAGTAACATCCACTTTTGTTCTGACCAACTAAGGGGGAAAAAGCATTGCAGTAAATCGCGCTGATTAAATCTAACGATTGCTTCATATCATGTCAAACTGTGCAAATTATACTTTGTCCTCAAATTGTTAATGTTAACAAGATCAGCATTGCGTGACTACATTTAATGCCCTTCCGATATTTATCCTTGTTTTCGCATGGGCCGGTTACAGTCTCTTTTTTTCTCCGAAGTCTTTCGCTTTTGTTCGGGTGAATCTCCAGTTGTCACTGGTGATTGTCGTTTGAACCTTTCTGGATCCGCCATCAAATTGATAAGTTTAATTATATCAAGTGCTGTGAGAAAAGGCTATAAATCTCCACCTCCAACATCCTCACACTCATAGTCTATAGCCGAGACTCTTCTTTATGTGGACAGATGTGGCGTAATGACGCAAAGACATGCTCGAATTTCCCGCGAAAATCCACCAGTACCACTGGAGTTAAAAACATTATTACAAGCTCACCGTTGTGAATCGAGCTAAGGCAAGCGGATAGTTTTGAACACTGGCTGGTTATGTACTTGCTCAAAAATTTATTTTGGATAATTTTTAACCCCAAAAAGCTACGGACTGCAATTAAAGCACATAAAAAGTACCTGAGATTATCATACTTTCTGTTGTTGTTCCAGACGCGGCGTCGCATAGATAGTACCATTTCTAAAATAGAATGATCGCGAGTCGCTGTCGTGGCTGGTTAGGACAAAAACTCTGATTAACATGGAAAAGATATCTTTTATCACGTGTCGCGGCGTGTTTGGTTAGGACACGGTGTGAGGATACTTGCAAAGAAGGGCATTTTGACACATAAGTGTATTGAACAGTTCAAGCCCAATTAGGCAGCAATAAGAACCCAATTCAGTTTTTTTCAATTGTGCTTTATGAGCAGCGGCTGTGTGCTCTTAGACAGCGCGCGCATAGAGCAAAATGAGTTGTTTTTTGCTGCTATTAAAATCACTCGTTTTAAATCCGCAATGCTTAAAAAGACAGTCAAATAATACGCTTTCTTGATCGCTCAGCACAGCAACGTCACATCAGCGTAACCACGATATTCCTCGAGACTCCAAAATCTCTACCGGTTGATACATTTCTACTGGTTAATGGTGTCTACTGGTAAATTGCCTACTAATGGTAATCATAATGTCTGCCAAAAACACCCTAGTTGCTGCATTTATTGTTACTACTGTAAAACCATAATAAATTCATGAGAGGTGTCACCTTATTTTTGACTGGTTAATAACATCACTTTTGAAATTTTGGTAAAAATTATGGATGTCGTGGTAAAATGTTGAACTCTCATATACATCACATTTGGTTATGCATTATTGTTAAGAGTTAAGTGGACTCGTTGTGAGTGACCTACATAAACGTCTTAACTCAGTCTTAACTCCTCTTGGCCTGCTCCACTGCCCTTTCCATTTATAAACACACAGCAGTTTATATACAGTTTGAAGAGGATGCTGACTAGTTAAAATGTTTCGTGTGATAAAAATATCCGGCACAATCTAAAGGAACAATTCGTGGTGTTTAAGTGTGTATTAAACCTACTACAGTGACTATAATCAGGGTAGCTCCATATTTTATTTTAGAGAGGAATGAAAATGAGGCTGTGAAGAATATATACAGTGCATTCAATGTTAACAACAATCCAATTGTTCAGCTGACAAAACAAGAAAAACTTTCAATATACAAAAACTCCATAAAACAGTTTTGAAAGTTGTGAATTGTGAAAAGTATGTGATCTATCTAGGACCTTTATACAGAGCGTGCCGTTGTAAAGACTGTACGTCTATTCCTCACAGCCTCGTTTTCATCCGTGTTAAATACAATATGGCGTCTACCCTGAGTATGGTCTATAGGCTACATACTAGAAACAGACCACCAGACACATCTGCTTAAATTAAAGTCGGTGTGGTTACAGTTCAATAAAGCCATTTTATAGCTGCCAAAACTTTTGTAACTGTGATAAAATAACTGTAAAGCAATGCATCAAGCTTATAATAAAATATACAAATGTCAAATAGCCTACATTTATTAATAATAGTAATATAATCTTAATAAAACTAATATATATCCGCTATATAAATCGTTTGCTTGACAGTTTGCTGTTTCCAAGCAATGTAGCAACTTTGCACAACAATTAAGTACAGCAGCCTATATGGCAATATATTTTACTGTATTCCAAGCTAATAAAAATATATTCTAAAGACGTTTTGTTAAAATGTGTAAAAATGTTATTTCTGCATGTTGAACATCCAACTAAAACGTTTCAGAAAAACTAAATCTGATCTATATTCTCAGAGTGAACACCAATTGAAACCTTTGCATGCACATTAGATATGTGAATTAAACAGTATGTCACTATGTTCGTGGGTTTCTCAGAAGCGCACGTCGTCATAGTTGGGTAAACTTATATAGCAGTGAATGGGGGACTACATTATTTTTTTGTGCTCCCATTAGCTCAAATAGCAAAAGAATAGTGTTTCACAACTTTTAAAAAGAGGAAAAAAATAGACAGAGACTGAAAACGGAAATCAGGAGAGAGAAAGATGTCAATTTGACCATCACTTCCACAGCTGAAACACCCTCACAGCAGTAGATGTTTTGTAATTTGATGCAAATGTAATATAATACAAAGAATAGTGTTATAAATTTACATACATAAAAAAAAATAATTATAAAAAAAACATTGCAGGATTTACGATGCCGATGACCGTAAAAACGCGTCATCACAGTCAGTGATAAAGATCCATTGACAGACACTTACCTGAGGAAATATCCAAACCCTCGCTCGACGTGTCCCATAGAGGTGAGTCAGTGTTAAGACAACGACATCTTTACCGGTGTAACAGTCCGTGTTTATGAATGTAAAGTGTCATAAGTGTGATCGTGAGCGTTATGTAGTCAGTGTGAGGTCTTATGAGAGCTGTAGCGTCAGCAGCATTAGCGACTCGTGGTGTTATTAGGAAGCTCCTGGAACTCCCGCTGGATTTACTCCAGCGCACACACACACATTACACACACTGACTGACACGCTGCAGAATCGGAATAACTACCCATTTGCTCGTTAAATCAATTATTTTTTTAGTCCAGACAGTTTTGACAACGACTGACAAAGTAAATGTCCATAGCCGTCTATAAAAATGAATCTGTTGTCTTTGAAATGCTTCATAACTTAGGCTATTATCATTAAGAAACCATTTCAAAATAATTTTGTTATTATTATGATTAGCCTATTATTATTTTACTTCATGGCAGAAGCATTTATAGTAGGCCTAGGCTAGGCTACTTTACAACAGTTGTTGGTAATATTATATTTCTACCTTGATCTTAATTTGAAAACAAGATAACAAAAAGTAGTCCTAAAGATTGTGCAAATTAAGTTAAAACAGATGTACACAAGAAAGCATACGAATGAAATCCAAAGTGAAAATGTAAAAGTAGGCCTATAGCCTAAAGCACACATAAACAGCCTGAAATTACTGGGGACATTTTGGCGATAAATCTCTGACAGTTGAGGTGTTTAACAGCTTAAAGTTCAGCATTAATAAAAGACACAGGTCAACAACAGTCAGTCCACACGCTATAATGCATCTGAGCCTCACCGGTCCCGGGTACGACAGGTCCTGTTGCTGTGACCATGGGGGCGTTTCTGTGCCTCAGGCCCCTCCGCTGAAGGAGCCTCAGAACTGGCTGCGTATATAGTGCATCCCATGAAATCCCAGATGTCCGATGCAGACTTGCTTAGCAGCAAGAGGAAAAGTGTACTTCCATGCCCTTGCAGGACATCAGAGGAAAAGTCATTGCCGCCGCATCTCCCTCCCTCCCCCCAGCGATAATCAGATTTTACATTCACAATCCACAAAATCATCCCGCATAATCTCCACTGCTGCATCACGTTGCACATAAAAAGCCCCTTTTGTCACAGACAAAGCACTTTACACAAGCTGAAAGGGCTTTATTGTGCAAATACTCAAATGATACAAAACAATGACCCTTTCAGACATTTTATTGTCATATGACTGTCTAACAGCATTAGTGCAATAAGGCAAGTGAATTAAAATGCTAGGGATTTGGAATTTCATGCATCCAAGGTTTTTAACGGTGAAGGATTTGAAATATTTCCAGCAATTCATTGAGCCTGTCAGTCTTATAAACATAACTAGTGCGCATGCGTGGTGAAAATGAACGATGCGCAGCAGAAAACCTGGAGGGAGGCGCTTTTGAGCATCAACATATTTGGCATTTTTGAGGACAGGGACACGTTTACTGACTGGAGAAGGATTTTTCTCCATCTAAGATATTATTTATTTGATATGATAAGTGTGTTCATTCATTATTAGGGGTTGATCCGTACGGACCAGGTCCCACGGTTCAGCACGCACGTTATTCGTGGATTAACTGCTAAGTTTAACCAACATAGAGTGAAAGTTTGTCATTTGGATGTGATTTGTCTTGCCAATTTACACATTCAAATGATTTTAAACACGGAAGGAGAGGTGAAAATCTGTCGTTTCTGCTCTGACAGTCGCGAGATCACGCCGAACGTTGTGAGTGTGTGTTAGAAATCAGGAATGGTGAGAGGACATTGTGCTTGGTACGTTTTTCATCTTTAAACCAAACTTGGGTCTTCAGATGACAGTTTAAATCCTGTCTGGATAGCGCGCTTCCCATAATGCTCACGCATTAGATCAGTAGGTGGAGAGAAGATGGTGTTTTGCGGTTGTTTGAACACATTCGACAACATGAATGTGTTTTCAACTGCCTCCGTTTACACCTGGATTTAGTGTCGTCCACTTGTGATCCGAATCGACCAGGTGTAAACAGGGCCTAAGATAACTTACCTGAAAACTATCTTCTGATTGAAGGATAAGAACATCCACCTTTATTGTAAAAGTACAAATGTAAAAAAAAATATTTTCTTTCAATGACTGTAAAACAGAACAGAGAGAGCCACACAAGGACAGATGTGATTGTCTCATAAAAAGATTTATTTTTTTTGCCTAAATGTACAAAGGCAAGTTACAGTATTGTATAAAAAAAGAAACGTGGTAATGTACACTTTACATAAGAGAACAGTCCAAGAAAGAACAGGAGGAATTGGGTGATACAGCCAAAAAAAACAAAAAAACAAAATCAAAACGAAGCCATTAAAAAAAAAAAAAAAAATGTAAACATTCTTTAAGTACCGGGGCCTGATACTTGGTGATAAGTTGTCTTTTGAGAAACACTTGGGATGAAGCGCAACAGGAAAAAGAGGTGTTAGTCCATCGTGGAAATGACGTAAAGCATGCAATAGTGCACTGCGTCCTCTTTCCAACAAATCACAGCGTGTCAACAGCACCATTTGAAATGAAATGCACGTGACAATTTTCATGTACTGAGAATCTTTCTTAACTGACAAAAACCACAAAGGTCCAAAATAATTGTTCAGGTTTGAAAGTCGTTGTTCTGTGCAGCACAAACATCCCAATGTACCTAATATCAAATTACATATTTGGATGTGTAACAGCCCATTTCTCTTAGTATTCCGTGTACCATGGTGCTTTACTGCTTTTTTTTTCCATTGTGACTTTACACATGGGAGAGAGGGAATGAGTCAACGTAATCCTCCGAACACCTGTCAGTCGTCTCGTTCCAACAGAGCCTGTTAAAATCTACCTGCTCGTTTGAACATGTGACCCCAATATCAGCATTTTCAGCAGAAAATGACCAGGAAACCGCCTGAGATCCACCATGAGCTATGACTGGTCCAGATTTTAGATTAAGAGACTCCCAAGACTTATTTGAGGGTTTCGAGGATCTACTGAATGTTTCGAAAAAAACCCAGCAAGCCAAAACAAAGCCATGGCAGATAAAGCAGAGAGGACAGTACCGAACAGGAAAAGAAAAGCACACCCAAGAGACAGATTTCAAAACAAAACATCAAAGTAATCAGATGGTCGCTTGATTGCATTTTAAAACAGTCCCTCTGTACATCATATACAGACATCACATAGTGTGCGCAACCAAGAGAGTCGACAGCGTTTGGTGCGAAACCAAAGTTTGCTTTGCCTGAGGAGACACCGTTTAAAGTCACATTTCTAGTGCTATAGTACACCATGCTGGACGACACATGAAATACACAGAGCATGATGGGCTATGAAAGCATGTTCGGGTCAAACGCTCACTTGGTTTCATAAAACACGCTGGAGTTATCACAACACTTCCACAATAAGTGTTCAGGGATAGAGCGGCCCCATGCAAGAACGAAACTACTGGGCCTCTGGTGTCACGCACCCCATAATGCTGTAGCAGAACGGCCACCACGTAAGCGTCTCTCTAAAAGAACTTACTATACCTCGTCACATTAACAAACATCCATTTTAAGAACCACAGCGATAAATCGGAAATTCTGTCCGCGATGAGGTAAGGTAGCCAAGGAGGATATTCGGATTCAAGTTGAAGGATAACCAAGTGAATTCCCTGGAGTAAACGGACCTCAGCCGCTGATGTTCTTCTGAAAGACTGTGGCGGAACAGTGCTCACTTAAATTATATTACGTGAATGAATCTGGAAGTGAAGTATCTCGGACGGACAGTCATGCTTTTTAAAAGTGGACGCTTACCACGAGAGGCTGGATGGTAGTGCTGAACACGTCCCAATAAAACGGCATGACTGTCTCCTACACAGTTTAAGCAGAGTGCTAGAACTTACTGGTTGTTGGAAGTTTTTTGTTACACGGAACCATGCTGATGATAGAGAAGCCAGGCATGGGAAAAAGAAAAAAAAACATAAGAGCAGTCTTGAGGCATGTGGCGATGAGAACCATTTTGGAACCAAGGGCAGAAAGACAGAGTTATGAGACAATGCTAGATATTATCCGCAGCGGTATCTAGAGAGCAATTCAAAAACCGTGGGTCAAACCGATTTTTTTTTTTCTTTTCAGTGAGGATGCCAACTAAAATAAAAAAGGAAACAACTTTAGTTATCTCAGTGTGATAAAACTATTTTCAGTCTTTGTGTTCTTATGTCCCCTCGAGTCCTCGCCTCAGTCTGGCCACAGCCCGCGTCGGGCGAGTACAATGACAGTCCTTGCTTTCTCAATCATTCCTCGCCAGTTCACAGGCAAGAGTTCAGTGGCCAGCTGGGCTTTGAGCAGGGCGGGATGGCTTTAAACCTGGTCTCAGTCTGTAGTGGGGTACGAGGTACGGATACTAGGAAAACATCAATCTGCCACACATTCCGGCAGAAAAACTAAAAATATAGAAACACCATTCAACTGATGTCTAAATGAACTCCATATACTTCCCCATGTGATCCAGTCACATGATTAATTGTAAAGAAGGGCGAGACAATCAGGTTTCCCTAAAGAAAGAAAGAAAGAAAACACAAGAAGCAACTGGTCAGAATACAGCATATTTTTAATCTATGATTTGGCTTTCAAATGAAATCTATAAACAATGAATTAATTATCAATGTAAATTTAGCCTTTTTTATATTTATTATTAAACATGCCTAATACAATGGACTCTCCCCATTTCCCTGATGTTATTACATGTCTTTCCACCAGAGGTCAGCATAGGCTTCGTTTGTCGAAACGGTGCAGGAGTGTTAGCAATGCTGCTATGCTAAAAACACTAGCCTCAATCTAGGAGTCTTTAAATAATCATGCTGCCATGAAACAGATGGGAGGTCTACAGAACCTTTAGTGTAAGCTTGGATATCAAAAACAAGCTTTTACATTACGCATGACATGAAAGCGGAAATGGGGAGACACGTGTTGCTGTCAAAACTGACTGATTTATGCGATTTACTCTCTGTTTGGCCACAATCCATCACTTCTGCTGACTTTCCTTGATCTTTGTTTCCTCTTACCATTCTCACCTCCGTCCTGGTGGGTACAGGGAAGGGGCTGAGGCTTGCTGACTGGCAACAATTGCTGACGATGAAAGGCCTGCAATTAAGGAACATCCAGTAAAGATGTTGTTTACGCTCAGTATCCTTGTGGAATTGGCACAGTTTTATGAGCAGCAATATTTTGTTGTTTTTCCCCCCTAAACACATCAGATGAGCCATTTGAAATCTCATTAAGAAATGGCTGGTTCATATTATATCCCCCTTCCCCCCATATCTTTAAAAAAAAAATCTAATTCTGAATAGTGTGGTACAGAAAGTAATTTATAACAATGTCATAATTAAACATAAGGTCACAATGCACAGTATAGTACACACACACATATACATGCATACATACGTACATACAAGCTCGATAAACACTTCCCACAGTCTTCATGTTTTCAGTCTATTTCAAGTTTGATTTTGACGTGACAAAAGCGGTGATATCTAAATGGCTGAGTTGTTTACTTACTTTTTAATTAGTCTTCCCATTAACACCGTAATTTTGTTCATTCAGACCGTTTCGCGAACAAGCACGAAAACAAGAGGCGGGATTTATCGCACAAACCAATCATACACAATCATAGTGCAATGGAGGCATTCCTTCCTCTCATGTGACTTTTCCCCATTCATTATCAATTACCCCCCCACTAAACCCACATTTTTGTAATATTTGCGTTGTTTTATTTTTCTAATATGGATTATTTTCTCATCCAATTTGTTGAAGAGGCACTGCCTCCCTTGCCTCCTCGGAAGAAATGCCCTGGCTATATATATATATATATATATATATATATATATATATATATATATATATATATATATATATATATATATATATATATATATATTTTGTATTTTCAGTCAGATTTTGGAGTTCATTATGTTCTGGAGTCTGGACAGACCGTGTGAGCTTCATCCACAACCATCTCAAAATAATCAGAATATTCATATTTTATTTTACAAGTAAATGTAAAAAAGTATTGCTAACCTGTGGCGTAAGACAGATCGTACTGCCCGGCTACAAGGGGATAGCCTAGATGATGGTGGTGGTGGTGGGGTGGCATTAGGCGTTGGGAGGGAGATGATCGAGGCCTATCCATTTCTCTCTCCCTCTCTCGATCCCTCTCTCTTTCCCGTTCTCGGTCGCTTGCTCCTCGCTCCCTTTCATGGGAGGGCTTGTCGGCAACGGTGGGCGATTTGCTCTTGTACTGGTTGGCATGTTGGTGTAGTATGTCCAAGGCTTTGGACTCTGAAGCTGACTTGTTGCTGACTGTGGGGCTGGAGCGAGATTTCTCTGCTTCCTCTCCACCTCCCATTTTACTGCCGTAAGGGGAGAAAGGGTATCCCGCTGGCAGATACGACCCTAAAGATTAGGAATCCATACTGAGTTTCTACTTCATGGAAGTGCATTTATGCACTTTTAACACAGATAAAGACCCAAAACATACTTTATGCAAGTATATGAATGCCAATTATTCACCATGCCAAAGTTGATTTCACATGTCATTGTGCTATAAAATGTCAAAACCAATTTATAAAGCAGCGCAAGTATGTGTTGCATTCTCAACATTGTCACAAGGAGCACTATAGTGGGGATCAGGTCATCTACGAGAGGAGATTCTTGTTGAACCAGTTAAACTGTTGTCATGTCTAAAGCTAGCTACCTAAATGATAACGCATCTGGTTTAAAAGCAGTGGTATTTGAAAGTAACTCAGTGGCCACCTTGAGTACTGAGGTTTGTTAAGGACATAATAAATGCAACGCAAGAAGACTGCACACTCAAAATGTGTCTTCCAAGCAATCCTTTGCACCATTCTGTACTTGCATAGAGTATGATGTTGGCCAAACCAAACAAATTAATCGTTAAACTCAGATGTTATTATTCATCTTACCTGGGTAGTTCTGCATCATGACGGAGGACATGCCTCTGTATCCAGGATGGTTGGGATCGTAGCTTTGTCCAAAAGGATATCCATGCATGTAATGCAGGTAGGGTTGGTGCTGTGTCAAGGGGGAGCTGAAAGGTATGTGGGCATTGGGCCGGGGATCTTTCCCTCCGCTTCGATGGTCCTCAGTGTTGGGAGGACATGAACCATCAGTTCCATCTTTACTATCTTCTTTGGAGCTGCTGTCTTTTGGCCTGGTCCTCTCATCTTTGCCTTTTCTGTCTCGCTCCCTGTCTCGCTCCTCCTCTGGCGGTCTCTGACTGTCAGGGTACTGGAAACAGAAAGAAGTTACAGTTAGGTTTTTTGAAAGGTAATGAAATTAGTTCACCCAAATGAAATCTATGATTTTATTATTTTGATTTAAATTATCACCCTAATCAAATCTGTGATTTTATTATTTTGATTTCAATTCTCACCCTAATCAAATCTGTGATTTTATTATTTTGATTTCAATTCTCATAATAATACTCAAAAGGACAGATCTTGCGTTTTGCATTAGAAGACTTTAATTGGGCTTGTTTTTGTCATTTTCAGACTCCCCGGTCTGAAATATATATAACCTAAATAACATGAAGGTGAGTAAAAGATGACTGATTTTTCATTTGTGGGTAAATTATCCCTCTAGCTTGTAAACAGTGCTGTCGTTCAGTTCAAGAATCACATGTTTGCCTCACCTGTCTGTACCACATGGCTTGCTCCATACCCAGCCTGGCAGACTCTACACTTGCCTTTGAGTCATCCTTTCCATGATGGCCAGCTTCACTAAGCTTCATTTTAAGCCCCTCAGCCTGCTGTGGCTGTAGCTTGACCTCCTCCCCTTTAGGGATGATGACTGACTTGACAGGTTCGGAGGAAGTGTCTCTCTGCTTGCCAGTGGCCTGTGGCTTTCCCAGGTCTGAAAGGCTGGGGGCTTTTGTTAAGCCTGGAGGAACAGGGCCCTTCTGTTTCCAGTCCTCCTTCAGTGAAGTTTCCCTGTCCTTTACACCGAAATCAGGCTTTTTCTCAGCAGACCTGTGCTGCTCGGCCATAAGTCTCTGCCTCTCCTCATACTGCTGCCTGTAGGTTGGATTATTGTTCATGAGGTGGTTGTGATAAACCTGGTCTGGGTATCCATATGGTGGGACATAGTATTGGTTGTAGTAGAGTGGCTGCATGTACATATTGGAGCGCTGCTGAATGACCGAGGCTTGCTGCTGTTGGTGTGGGTGACTTGAAGCGACCTCAGCTTTGCGCTCATCCTGCACATCCACCTTCGCCTTCTCCTCTGGCAATTCTTGTTCATCTTCCTTCTTTAGTTTCACAGGTTGCCCGTCTGGTACAGGCCCACTAGCAGTGGAGCTACCGGGGCTAGGGTGGGTGTAACTTGGAGAATAGTAGTTGTCATAGCTAGCATAATATGAAGATTCCTTAGAGGATGCCTGAGAGGGAAAGAGAGCCTTTTTCGCACTATCCCTGCCTGACTGATCTTCCGCCTTGACTTTGACCCCTTCCGCTTTGCCTTCCCCATCCTCTCCGGCATCAGATATGTCAGAGTATGCAGGACTATTCGTCTTAACCGAGGAGCTATCAGCCCCATTCTGGGTGACAACGTGAAGAGGAGTGAGAGGCTGCCCGCTGCTATCTACACGACTGGCCACCCCGATGGATGGACTGGGGGCATTATCAGTGAAGCTGTATATCTTATCCGCTTCAGCCTTCATGCTAGCAAGGCGGCTTTGATGAGGGTCCGACGAGCCATTGAGATGACCCTCACTTCTACTTCCTGGGTCAGAGGATTCAGAGTATGGACTTTTCCCCTCTTCAGTTTTCCCACTTTTTGCTGGGAGCTTGGGACTGTCTGCATCCTTAGCCAAATCTTTCTTTTTCTTGTCCTTTTTCTTTTTGTCCTTGGAGCTGCTCAATGCTGGATTAATTGGCGACGAGTCCCCAGCTACACCTAACTTAGACTGCATGCCTTTCAGCTGGGGACTCTTGGGGATACCCTGCAACATGTTGGCCAACCCAGGGGGATGGTTGGGGCTCCCGCCACTGAATGGTGTTGGCTGCAGAGCGTACATCTGCTGAGAAGGGATGGATGGAGCCATGGACCTGGAAGATTTCATGTTCTTCTGGGACAGCTTGTCAGACTTGACAGTGCTGTTGGGTTTTTTGGACTTCCTGTCCTCTATGCCATCATTGCTAGCCTCGTCAGCAGTGACGCAAGGCCCATCCTCACAACCCTCCATTGGTGTGCCACAAACGTCTGCTTCAACATCACAATTTTTTTTCTTTGTCTTAGAGCCAAACTTTCCAGGAGAGGGAGATGGACTCTGAGCATCAAAGCCTCTTCCTTTAGGCGTGACAGACCGTGCTGGGGAGAGAGAGCCTTTCTGTGTAATCGAAGCTCCGTTGCAACTTCCTGGCTCAGGGTGGAGAGAGGATTCTTCCCCATACTCGCTGTCCCCATCCATATCTAACTTAATATCATCGTCATTATGTGCACGAGCCTGATGGTACTTCAAGCCATTGATGTGCTTGTACTTTTTGTTGCAGTTGGGATGTGGGCAGTCAATCAGTACAGGTGAGGGGCAGGTTCGGTCTAGTGGAGGAGGAAGGGACTCAGTTTTGATGATAGGAATTGGGAGTGCAGAAGAGGTCATTCCACCGTTTGAATTTGTGCGCATACGCTTATTGCCTTTAGAGTCCTCAGAGCTGGAGTTGGGCTCCATGTCTGATGTAGGCTTGCTCTTGCGCTTACTGGCTGAGGAGGGACTGGCCTTTATGTCCTCTGTGTTGCTGTTGGGCGGAGTCCTGCGCTCAGAGGAGTTTTGGCTTCCACGCCTACCCTTGCTGTTGGAACTTGCTCTTGTCTTGCTGTTGTTGCTGCCCTTATTATCAGACGAGTTGCTGTTCTCATTGACTGGGGTGTTGCTATTGGGTCGCATTCTTTTACCACGGCCACGTCCATTTCTCATTTCTAGGTCACTTGTGGGAGACTCGCAGAACCTTAAAGAAAAATTAACATTATTTATTAGACCATCACAATTAACTTAATAATAATAATTAGCTGTCATGACAATCACTAAATGAAATGCTGTCAATGGGTAAATTAGACCAAAATTGTAAAAAAAATATTGAATTTGGCAAAAAAACAAAAAAAAACATTTAGACCTCTAAAACATGCTAGCAGTTAAAATACAAAATAGTATGACATTTAGAATTGTACTTTAAACATTTAATACAGCATGCACTTAAATGCACAGCATGCACAGCATACCGGTTAACACATTTAAATACTACTAAAAAGCTTTTCATAACAAAATCACTCCTAAACAAAAAAATAAAAAATGTCGTTAGCCTCATAGCATAATTGCCTATAAGTCATGTATTTTAAATAGGACGTAGGCAATTATGCTATGAGGCTAACTAAATATAAAACTGATTTAAAAAAAGCACACATTTAGATTCTTTCATTAAGCCAGAGGTTGGATAGTATTCTTATCAAATGATAAGCTTGGAGATGTGTGTGTGTTTTTAATAGTGTGCCTCACCCCTAAGGGTTATGGATGTGATACACCTGGCTTACCGTTAGCCTGGAGGGAGTAGGGGCAAGTGAAGTGGGAGGAAGGAAGGGGGGCTCCTGGAGAACAACACTTGATTTTCCTGATTTGAAAAGTTAAAACATTTCACGTACCTTGGAGGGGCCCAGTCATGACGTGTACAATCCAAAAGTGTTCCGACATATGTTTTGTTCCTCCAGGTAACGTTAACCACCAGCATACCTGTAAAAAATAAAGACGACCCTTAATATAATGTGAGAATATCTCTGTTATCTTAGAGGTTCAATGAGACCGTAATAGCATGGAGTTATAATTCTAATGCTCCTCCACCTCATTCACAATATTTCACGCACAGTACTGGCAGAAGCCACAATTTAAATAGTTCAAATGGTATTTTGGAGACTCTCAAAGCAGCATGGTATTTTTTACTGTGTACTTCATGATTACACCAGCTAAAAGCTGTAAGGAGCAGAGTGTGTCATTTCTGGGAGGAAAATTGTTTGATGGTGTCCTCCATCTGACTTTGCAGTACTGTGAGCCGCCTCTGCAAATGGTTTAGCAATTGTATGAAAAGAAATGAAGTAAATGAAAATGTTTGGGGCTGGCAGTGATTCAGAGGCTTTGCTACAGAAGCTTGGAAAGGTAAGTGCTGGATATTTCTGTGATTTTACACTACCATAAAAGCAGGCAAAATCAATATTAGATTCCAATTAAATGCCCTTATTAGCTCATGAGAGGCAGTATAAATGTTGTGTAACCTTGATATGGCTTCAGACAGACTAATACAGATAAGCCTCTATGTTCTGCATACTATTACTCAAGGAGGAGTATCTTTTTACTCAAAACCTTGTCTTGTTTTCCTCCATCCCAAACATTATAGTATGGGCATCAGAATGTGAGAGCTGAATTCATGACCGTTCCTTTGAAAAATGTCAATGGAGGTCAGTCGAAGAGCACATTAGCGGGGCCCCTTCCTCTTTCACTTGCAGTCATTAGTGGTTCTCTGGAAACCTGTCTGAACCCAGACTAAATGAGGCTAAATGGCCGGCATTTCACCTCTGATGCTCTTCAGAAGCCAGAGTGGTACAAACAAAGTCTGGCATGTGCACTGCTGCACTCTTACACTTCATTAAAAACATCTCTGTCAAGATTTACTAGCGGGGATTTAAATCCATACATTGTGCACATGTAATATTTAACATGCAAAACACTGACTTTTAAAATAAAACAATACATAAAGAATTAAACAAAACAAAAGCTCTCACACACGCACTCACAAAAATAACACAAACAAAATATGGCTTAAAACAAAACAGCTTATTTAACTGGAACAGTTCTTATTTGTTCCCGCATCCTGGTCAAGCTGGTCTAGAAGGAAACCAGCTAAGACCAGCAAACCATCTTAGGCTGGAATAAGCTTTTTTAAAGTCATGATAAAACAATTGCAGAAATAACATGAGACATGATGAAAATATCTTTTTTTTTTAATCGTTCATTGTTACTTAAGCCTAGTGATATTTTGAAAATGGGGGAGTAGTCATCCAATATGTCCACCCAAACTTTTCATTTCACTAAGAAATGCATACAAAAAATTATTGATATTTAAGATGCATGCGCTTCATTGACCTCGTGATGAAATCCAAGAAGTGACAAATATGCAAATGAAAACAGAAAAGGTAATGACACAATCAGCTATGTTTTGTTTAAACCAACAGTCAATTCTGGCAATAAAATAGCAATGGCTTATTGAGGTGGCCCTGGAAAGAGGGTTGAATCAGGATACTGGCACATGAGCCTTGCTGTTTGGCACAGTTGTGTTTGCTGGCACTGAGCCCTTCATAGTCTGTGGGTGAGGGCTTTCTGGGCTCTACTTCAAGAGCAATAAACTTTCAGAAGATTTAGGGCTGACATTTGGAGGCATCAGCATGCATGGCTTGTGAGAGTGGATGCCACACCAACACGACCCTGGTCTGCTTCCAACGTCCTGCAGCGGGGATTTGTGTCAGAGTGATGCCTAGAAATATTGCACCAATCTGCCTCTGACTGTTTCATCATGAACTGAGAGCTGTCTGCCCTTAACCTCCTGCCATTCTGGGATTCACGCACTGGGCTGAAACATGAGCAAGTCAATATGTCTGTCCACAAATAAAAGGTTGCAGTGCACTAGATAAGATTTCCACACTGGGCTTTGGCTGAAATAAAGCACAGCACTGTTGATTCGAGGAAGTCAAGAGAGGACACTGCGACTCAGCAACAACTTGATCTGCAATAAGTCATGGAAGATAGATGCTCTATTACAAAGCTCAGCGTGCTACCTAGGCAACATTTGTTGTTTTCCTAGTTACGTTCCTGACACAAATGCCAGTCTAAATTATGTTCCCCTACAAGATAGCTTGTTTTTTGCTGAAATCTAAGGTAGCACTGCATGCATCCATAGTGTAACTAAGGGAGATCCAGCAAAAGTAGTGGACTGACAACCACTGTAAAGATGCCAATGAAGTCAGTTAAAAAGTATGTTTTATATAGTATAAATATGGCAGTGGGGATTTCTTTAAGACTGCAAGGGAAGCTCGGCTTCCCCTATAATGTCAACAAAATTAATGGTCAAATATGTACTATTGTGTTAACATTTTATTGACTAAAAATGCGTTCGAAAACGTTAATCTCAAAGACGAGTTCGTTCAGAATCAGCTACATACAGCAGGTCGGCTGACTCGATTTCCTTTTCATACATTCCCGTAGCGTCACAGACAGTGCATTTCCCTGTTGAAGCCCAGCGTCCATTGACTTCAATGGGGCTGCTCTGAACAGTTTTTTTCAGCGCTTCGAAACTAGACGGTCATTGGATAAATGCTGCGATTATGTCCCGCCCACGGACGCTCAGCGTCTCTGGGGGTGAATGAGGAGTGGGCTGGCCCGGACTCCGGGCTTCCGCGTGATGATTGGAGGGGCTGCATCTCCTTTTGATTGACAGCGATTTCATACAATAAAAAGTCGCTGCCGCTGAAGCTATTGGAGCTCAGTCCCATCGCGGATTTTTCAAGTGATAGTCAAAAGACAAGCTGCTGTTACCTCTTTCTTGGTATTTGCTTGTCGAAATTGCTAGCCATTTTTCATAATACATTTTACACAATTATACATTTATACCTTTATTATATTATTACTTATCCTATTACATTTTTTATAATATTATTAGTAATAATTAAAACAATAATTATTAAAATAATTAAAAATAGCCTATATATTATTATTATTATTATACTTTATTATATTATTATTTATACCTTTATTATATTATTACATTTATACAATTATACCTAACTCTGCTGGCCATTGAGAGGACACTGGTCAAGTCACTGGAAAAGACGCCTAGTTGGAACGATATAGGGTCACAGAGCATTTTCTTGAAAAGGAACGTTGGGCAGAATTTACGTATAAATAAATGGACAATTTTTATGATGTAGGCCGAAAATGAGCTTCCCCTCTTTGAAAGATCAGCAACCGCCACTGAAATATGGGTAGTATGAATGAAATTCAATCGTACTTCATCAGCCATGTTGTTACTGTCACGTGACCAACGAGCGTCAGTTGCGTCACTTCTATTCATAAATCCCATCCACTGGCCTCATGGGATAGTAAAGTGTCCACTGAATGCGCACTTCAGAATCTCGCCAGAAGTAGAAGGCCATCCGGGGATTTTTCGAATATTCGGACATACTACTCTTTTGGCGTACTGTTATTTGCAGACTATATATTAGGGAAGTATTCGATTTTGGATATAGCACAGGTCTTATGGCAGGGCTGGGCATATCTGGGATGCGTCCAAAATTGCCCCTATTCCCTTAAATAGGGCACTATTTGAGGGGACAGCCATTTGTAGTGGTGTCCGAAACCGTAGTTTTCAAGTGCACCCATTCAATCCCACAATGCACCGCAATAACGAGTGTACAACCGATGTACGCTCAGCGGCTAGAGAATACCCATAATGCACTGCGAGAGTCACGTGCCGAATGAATTCCTGTGTTTCACCAGAAGATGGCGCCCGCAACGGAATCATCCATCCATCTTCCAAACCGCTGGTCCAATGTGGCTACAGCGTAATATCATACAGGTATAAATTCCTTTTAAACTGATTGTTAAATTGTTTAATTAATGTTTATACATCGTTTCCATGATAGAGTTTAAGATAAATGTTTTCATTAATACTGGAGCTGCCAGTTTGCTAAGTTTCAAATAGTTATTGCACAAACTAGGCAAAAGCGGCAGCCCTTCTGACACACTCAGTGTCCGAATTCACTCACTTGTTTTCATTCACTCCCTCAAGTGAACTATATTAGTGGATTAATGTAGGGAATAGTGGATGAGGGTATTGGGGGCGATTTCGGACACAGTCCTGACACCTTCAAGATCCACTTTCCTGCAGTTTAGCGCCAACCCTGATCAAACTCACCTGCCTGTAGCTTTCTAGTAATCCCGAAGACCTTGATTAGCTTGTTCAGGTGTGTTTGATTAGGGTTGGAGCTAAACTCAGCAGGAAAGTGGATCTTGAGTGCCAGAGTTATCACCAGAGGTATCTCATGCTGCGTTCAAGTAATGTCGGAAAGATCATATTTGAATGCACATGAAAGTCACCACAAAGCCTTCATCACCAGGTGTGTTTAATCTAAACTCTGCGGCAAGGCACATCACTCCTGCATTAAAGATTGGAAACCAACATAAACCTATCACACTGTCAGTGTTAGGACTTAAGAAGTTATCCTTATGAGAAGTGTGGGTGGACTGTCTGCAACATCTTTAAGAGAGTGCAGCACAGCGGAAAGACATCTCAAAGTGTGTGAGAGATGTGTTCCCTGCCACGGGATCTTGCTGCTCTACTTTCCACCCACACAAAGTGTCACCACGATACAGATCTGCCCAACACCCTGATGAGAAAAATAACACATCAAAAGAAGAGATGCACACCAGTGGAACCAGCTCTCGCATCCCAAAGAGAAAGAGAGAAAGTGTATAACACCAGCACAACAAAGAATGCCTCTCTAAAGTGAAAGAGCAGATGATTGGAGCCCTGTGTTTGGGACGCGTCCTGCAAAAACAGATCTGAGCTGATGTTGTGGAAGTGTGGCACTGGTTGGGAAGGGCTGTCAATGGACACACAAACGGACTTGTTTTTCTCTCCCTCTTGACCCTTCAACTGCGTTCTCTCTCCATGTCAAAGACACACACACACAAGAGTGGCCACAGAGGAGCAGGGTGAATCAGACACACTGTGCCCATTGCAAGAGGAATAGAAAACACTTAGACAGCCAATGCGCTGTGAATGTTGATGAAGCAGGCCTTTATGTGGCGGCACAGGGAGGATGGCAGAGTGTGGGCGGCGCATATTCCACTGCCTACCCATAGCCTAGATATGCTCTCATTTAGGGATTTGAAGGAAATTTTTCCTTTTCATTCTCAGCAATCAAGACTGAGGTTGGTGGAGAGCAGAACAAACTGACGTTTCTGCAGTGGGCTATGAATAGAAGGGATAAAAAATAAATAAAAATAAAATCAAACCTACAGAATCTGGACAAATCCAGTTAGAATAAATTAAATTGCAAGCGTCAGGTACCGTCCACTGCTCTGCCTAAAGAGCTGGTCAAAGAACGAAGGTCTGAAATCACTACGAGGCAGGTGTTTTCAAATAAGATATATATATATAGATGTACATTTACATTTATGCATTTGGCAGACGCTTTTATCCAAAGTGACTTGCATTGCATTTCAAGGTACACATTTACATTCTTATCAGTTCTTGTTTTCCCTGGGAATCGAACCCATGACCTTGGCGTTGCAAGCACCAACGCTCTACTGTTTGAGCTGCAGGAAAGCATGTACTTTATTGATCCCTGAGGAGAAATTCAGGAAGAGACTAATATGTAAATTAGGACAGGAACAAATTATTATTTTGGTACGTGTGCACTGTAAGGAGTACTCTTATAATTACTCTAGAAATCTAACAGATTAAGGAACTTTTACAAGCTTATTTATTTAAGTAAAATTACAATAATACATTTTTCATTTAAAAATGTAACAATTAATACTAATAACGACATATGCTTTTCTACACCTATATTTTCAAAGGCATTTCAGCTCTTGTTTACATTTGAAGCATAAATGTTTGGGGAAAAACTTGCGCTGTTCTGAGATACACCAGAAAGCATACGCACAAAGCCGACTGTCACACACTGCAAGCACTGAACTAAGTTCTCTTATTGAGCTTTAACTGTCAAACACATGCAAGGTTGGTATAAACACAGTCGGTTATATCTTAAGTGAATGTAAACAGTTCAGATGTGTGTCAGTATATTTGATCCGTGCATGAGGTAAATTAATATTAATCAAACAACACAAGACAGAGAAAATCACTCACTGAATACCTTCAGTAACATTAATGTCTATTAAAAGAAGTCAATGCAGTTTTATTTGAATATTCAAAACAGACCTTGCTGAAAAAAATAAAGCACTGTTTATTTAATTTGTACCTTATATTGAATTTATTCTATTATTTGCAATTTGTATCATTGCTCTTATTTTTAATAACGATAAAATAATGAAATAAAGTGAAAGAAGATTTTGTCCCACACCTACTTTGACCTGTCATTCGTTTAGCTTTCTGTTACTTTGTAAAGCTAATTTTAAACAGGGAAATTAGTTTGGCTGTACTGCTCAGTGACATGCAAAATAGCCATAAAAATCCAACATGAAAAAGTACGGTGATAAGATCGTGGATCATGACCCTGCCTGAAAAAAATCGTGATGATATTTTTGCCATATCGCCCACCCCTAAATCAAAACATTATATTCCGAACACAGTGAATTGCTCTCTAGATTCTAAATTGTTTTTGTATCCCCCATGACTTAAAACTGGACCGTTTTTTATTAATCTCAGTAACTGTTGTTCTGAAGTACCACTGTAACTCGCTGCCAGTTTTTTGTCTTTTATCAGTAACAGTTGCTGGAGGCTGACAAAAATATTTAAGCATCTACTTCTGTGAAAAGTATCTTGGCTCAGGATTCAACCAAGATTCACTTTTTTATGAACTCTTAATTGGTTTCTTCTCTGCTTTTTTTTTTTTTTTTAACAAATTGTTTTTATTAAATTAAGTTCACCAAGTTTATATGCAATGACCAATTAAAATTGTACACAGAAAATAAATGAATGAATGAACCATTTATATAGCACATTAAATACTACTGTACAATCAAAGGCTCTGTTTAATCATGGTATTAAGATGCATTTTGGTCGATCGGATCACAAGCAGATGAGAGACACATTCCTGTTTACACCTGGTGTTTTAATCCGTCTCTTTTATCCACTTTCAACCACTTCTGTCTTGATTTCTTCGAGGGTCTATGGGCGGGTAAATGTATGATTTGTTTTTCAGATCTTTTGATCTAATGGACAAAATAAGCTCGCGCAATTTACGTATGAATACGACGGAAAAACACACAGAGAGCATCAGCTTTCATTTCTGCTCTGACAGCTGCAAGACCAGCCGAACACTGCGAGTGCGTGTTAGAAATCAGGAATGGAGAGAGAACATTGTGCTTGGTACGTTTTTCATCTTCAAACCAAACTTCGACCATCACACATTCGACCACATGAGCGTCTACACTACGACAGCAATCCGGTCTAATGCGCTTTCCACTGCCTCTGGAAGTGGTTGAAAGTGGACGAGCTCAAAACGTTTTAGCCCCCGTTTACACTAGTGTCGTCCAGTTGTGATCCGATCGACAAAAAACATCCTTAATACCAGGTGTAAACAGGGCCAAAGTGATTTAGAATGGGATCAGGGAAATCTTCTCAACCACCACCAGTTTGCATGCATACAAAATATAATGATTGGCTTGTTTTTATCGTTCCACTTGGAAACAGAGATACTGCATTGATACAATGAGCTCTGAGGAACAACTAATCACTGGATTTCCCGAGTTAGCGACCAGAATCTTGTTGGAGTAAACTAGATACGCATGAGCAACAGTACAGTATTTTGAGTTATATCTCTGAAATAATCAGAAGCAAAATCTACACAAATTTCCAAATTTTCTTTACAACCAATCACAGACACTATTTAAATCATCATTTCCCCCTGTTGTTCAAATGATATAATCCATTTCAGATATTCTTGCCTTTAAGCTGCGTTCACACTGTCAGTCCAAATCCGATTATTTGTGTATCCGATTGGAATCTGATCTAAAATGATTGATGTCCACACTGTGTATCGCAACTGTTCAGATCCGATTTGTGTGTCCATGCAACTCTTTCGTTTTCCAGAATATCTACATTGCTTTCTATGGCAGTGACGTTGTGTTGGTAGCCATACGCCAAAAACAACAACAACAACCGCAACATGGAGGGTTTGCAATTGTCTTATTTACATTTTACAACATGACAATGTATAGCCGCCGACTAGCCGGACTATATCTTGAGGCAGAACCGTATGATGCTGGTATGAGTCGTCTCCGCCGGTTTCAAAACATGTCTCCGTTATATTGTCATTTTCTTCTCGTCAGGCACTTTGGAAAAACACAGCCTTGTTTTAGGCAGTGACGTTCAGCATGTTTCCTATAACAAACGTGTGGCGTTTACATTTTACGTGGCGTGAGAAAGTCTCATAAACCACACAAAATCTGATCCGAGTGGTCAGACTGAAACGAATTTCCAGAAATGCGATTTGAATAGGATTTCAAACCACATATGGATGTAGCTTGAAAGAGAATTGTAAAAATCGCATTTAATGTGATTTTTTTGCTGTTCACATTAGCTCATTCTTCGGATTTCGGATTAGCTCATCCGGATTTCAATCGGATATGCACAAAAATCGGATTTGGACTTCTGAACGTAGCCTTTGTCACAAGTTCAACCAAAAAAAGTCTGGCTCATCAAAACTTGCAACCTCATCTTATAATCACACATGGCCTTATTACAGTGCGTTTCCTTACCGTCCTCGGTTTCTTGCCACACGATGCCCTCCAGGTTGACGCTGGTGCCCGGCTCACAGGGTCCCAGGCACTCCGGCTCTGTGGACAGGGCCACATCTGACGTATTGACGGCCACCGAGCGCGTGCGCACCATAAGCTGCTCACAAGGTGAGGCGATATCACTGTTTCCCATAGAGGAGAGGAGGTGAAGCGGTGGAGGAGCCGGGGTGGAGACCGGAGACTCCATCTGAAGAGAGAGACAAAACAAGGAAGATAAGTGCTGGTGGATCTCAGACAAGGAATTTCAAGGTGCTGTATGCAACTTTTTCACTCTACTAAAGCATAAAAGTACCATAATATGTTTGCATATATTGAGGAAACATGCCAAGTTCACATACTCGTTTCTCTGAAAAACACTTCTACAGCCAGTTATTTTACTTTGAAATGTGCGTTTCCAGGCTGGAATGTCCGTTTTTGTTTTGGTCTGTGTGACACTGCACGTTGACAATTTGCCATTATCACTGTCAACTGCGCTCGGTCCTGTTGCGTGAGCTCAAACTGGCAACCCAACCCGTGTGAGCACCGTCGATTCTGAGGAGGAGGGGGCAGGAGAAACAACGATCTCCGATATTTTTTATTTGGACTGCAGTACCTATTTCAACCACTAGCTAAAATAGGAATAAATCTAGCTTACACATTTACCCAAATTATCATACGCCTGTTTAACTGAAGGTAATTTGGGTGGGTTTCTCCATCCACATACAATGTCATTTCTCTGTGTTTTACGGCCCTGACGAGAACGTCGGTCTACTCGGCTGTGAACTGCGCCTCCGCTGTTATAATAGCAATCCGCCATGGAACAAGTGCGCCTGCTCTTAAAGGGAATGTGAGATGTCGCTCTGATTGGTTTATTTCACGTTATGCCCAAACCACACCTATGAGTAATGTAGCTACTTCAGACCAACCCATTTTAGATTTGCGAGATCCGCCCACAAAGTTACTTGCGTTTTGCGTTTGATACCTGCGTTTCAGATCGTTAAAATAGGGAGAGTATCCGCACATGCCCTTCAGGTAGACAATTACATGAAGGCTGTTAACTTCAACTTATTTATTTCTATAGCACATTTAATAGCAACGTTGTTGCCCAAAGTGCTTCACAGTTATAATTAAACCATACATATTTTATCCTCTGTTACAGAGAGGATCTGACCTGCACCCTGCTGGACAGTGGATCTCATTAACAGCCAGATATGCTTTGAGTTTCTTACTCCTCACTCCAGGGGAACAGGCACACACAGCATGATCACTGACACCACATCATCTCACGGAGAGAGCACAGGCTCGTTTGTTCAATTAAGGAACAGTGGCTGTGTGTTCAGGCACTATAATTGACCCTACCTGCATTCAGGGCCATGATGGACACCAGCCAGGTGAACGGACAGAAATAGACCAGCATGAATACGGCATGCTGCTTCACAGTATTTTTCTGTGAGTGATCCATCTCCTGCGTCTACAGTCTCTGAGCTCATGCATTATTACAGGGTTCGTACAGACACTGTAAAAATGAAATTCCAGGACTTTTCAAGCACTACTTTTTGGTTTTCAAGGACTACAATCAGAGATCTCACTTATCAAACAATATCTTTATTATCTTTCAAATTCAAAAAAGGTAAATAGATAGATAAAAATAAACTGATAAAACAAAATGGCAATGCAACACAAGCAATAACTGTGGTAACTTTAACCATTAAATGGATACAATGAGAAAGATAAAGATATCGCTGATATTTTGAATATTCTCCCATGAATATATGATTGATCTGAAGAATGAAAGATGTATCATATACTTGGATATATGAGCAGCATCAAGTAGTGAATATCAAATGGCTCCATATCTATATCAGACCAGTTGCAGCGTTGATTTTGTGTGAAAAGCTTGTTTTATCAAAAAAATGTAACACTAATTTTAAACATATTGTCTTTCAATAATTCAAGCACTTTGAGTGCATTTTCATAAATAGGGCTGTTTTCAAGGGTTTTCCAGGACTTACATTTCAATCGTCAAATTCAAGTACTTCAAGCACTTTAAGCACCTTGTTACGAACCCTGTTACTCTGATATGTTTGGGAACAATCATTACTTTTGCAATTCTATTTGGTGCCACTAATGCCACAAAAATACCTCTAAAAGGAAGACAGAAATGTGCTCCAATAATATTCAAGCTTTGATTTTATTATGCCTTTCCACTTTTTCAACTTTAGTTAGTGTATAATGTTGCTGTTTGAGCATAAAAAAAGCTCTGCAAGGTTACAAAGCTCAAAGTCCACTCCAAAGGGAGAGATTTTATTTAACAGAATCTCCTTTTCAAGAACTACAACGAACGGCTCGTTTGGACTACAACGCAATTTGTACAGATCTTATGAAGTTATGTATAAGAAAATTACAAACACATCACTCTGAAACGTCCTGTGAAATCCTTGCTAGCAAAGTCTATGCATGAAATCCATTCTGCACAATCATCTTGTTCGTTAACATTGTCAGGGTCTGAATCGGGCTCGAATTGGTTTGAAATTGAAACCATGCTTATTCATATTTACACTACAGAAGAACTCGTAGTTATTGAGGGGCGGGACATTTCCTGAACTAAGCACTGCCAATCACAACACACTAGGCCAGCTAACCAATCAGCACATATCGTATTTCGGAAGGAGGGGCTTCATCGAAATCAGCATGTTTTAGCCAGACTGAGGAGAGAGGTTCAGCAATAATGTAAAAAATGTGACACTTAATGCATTTCTGAACAATCAAGCATCAAAACAAGAATAAGTTATGACGAATCCAGCAACTGTAAACACTTACTTTCTGAACTCTTAATTGACGAGATTCAATCCCCAATCATGACCAAAACAAAGGGGGAAAATTAGAAATGTATTTTTTTTAACATGCCATAGAGTTTAATTAGTCCTAAAAGCTATATTTTGTAATATATTTCCTCCTAAAAAAATGTCACTTTGGTGCAAAAAAAAAAAAAAAAAGGCAAAAGGAGAAAGAAAATATGACTAAATATATTAATCACCAGAAATCATCAATGCCAGGGCATGTGTCCCACCGCTGGCACGCGGAGGAGTAAACATTGGCACAAAATGGAGAGAGGGGAATATTATATGATTATAATTATATTTAGTTGTTTACTTTAGAAACATTGAAGTCAAGGTCCAAAATTAACACTCGCTAAGCAGCAAACGAGAGGCTATCATGAGTAAATCTAACATTACATGTGAAATTGTTAATAAAACATTATATGATTAAAGTCGAATTGTATACACACTGCCTACTAGAGAAAATATCTGCTGTCACATGTTTTCCTCCAGGACTCCATGTGGAATATTCCTCAAATGAAGTCACCAAAATGAAAATTATAAACCAAAAACTGATCAGCACTGCAGTGGTAAATCTTCGTTTGGGAAATGCAGTCACACTCACACTTACAACATTGTTGCATTGGAGGTGATGGGAAAGTAGATTTAAAAGTTTGTTATATTTATAGAGTCAGTTTGTTGTTGTTTTTGAAAGAAATTGATAGTTTTATTCAGCAAGAACACATTAAATTGAAAAGTGACAGTAAAGACTTTTATTTAGTTATAAAATTAATAAATGCAGTTCTTTTGAACTTTCTATTAAATCAAATACTGTATATATATTTAAAAAAAAAAAGTTTTAAAAAAGCCTAGAAGGTTAGTGTGACACTTATAGACCCCATGCTGAAAATCAAGCTTTTAATGTTATGTGGTGTTTTTAATATGCTTTAAGACAAACCATGTGCAAATTCATCAGTCAACAGTATTGTTGAGTATTTTCTCCTTAAAATAGCAGACACTGTCAAAAAACACGGTTTCCTACCGTCACAAACATGTAAACATTCCTGAAAACGTGAGGCCGGAGCTTTTCTCCACTGACTTCAATGATGGTCAGAGTGTTTCTAAGGATGCTGATTATTAGAAGGGCAGCTGTCTGACTCTGATGGTGAACAGGAACATGGTCTGCGTAACATTAGCAACATATTATTAGCTGTTTGATAATGTAATCAAGCCAAAGGCTAGTCATATCAATTACCGTTATGTGCCTGACGTACATAAAACACTACAATTCTGATACATCGACTTGTAGATGATCCTCTATAATTCACTCTTCTTCTGAATCAGTTTCTGGTTCAAACACATACGGCTGAATTAAACCAATATTGTCACTGTGTAGCGTTTACTACAGTAAAGCTGAGCGAGAGGATCAGGTAATCTGAGCAGCTGTGAGTGAGTGGAGGCGGGGCTAATTTGCATATTCATGAGCCCACGTATACTAAATGAGGCAAGGGTGTCGAGTAACATTCAAGCTATTTTAAGGCAAGACAAGAAAAATGTTTAAATATGTAATTTTGGTGATCAAAGATGAGTTTTAAGGGATACAATAGCCGCTTTCCGACCAAGTAGTTCTAGGAACTTAGTTCTAGGAACTGTCCACTTCTAGACAGTTCTAAGAACTACTCTCCCCCAAACTCGGTTTTGCTGTTTGCGTTCGCACTGGCCAAGTGGCCATAGGAACTGGTAGGAGGCGTAAGGGAGTGACGCAAGCACGGTGACTTTTATTTTGACGGCGCGACGGACCTTTATTTTGACGGCGCTGAGAACGCCACAGCAAACAATGCTCGCATTATCTGTGTTTATTAGTTAGCAATCTGTCTAACAGTACTGTTTAATATCTTATTAGATAGAACTGTTATAGAAAGTAAACAGTAGGCTATATGAAAAAAGGTTATTAGCCTATGCCGTGTGGTTGATGTCCAGTGTTGCTAGCTGAGCAGAAATATATAATCATGTTTGGCTTGGTCCCCTCAAAGTTGCGTTGGATTTTCTCTTCAGCATAAAGGTTTAGAGACCCATCTATCACTATTTTCCATGTTTGTATAGTTAGTTTATGGAGTAAATATAGGCTATAATCTGTGTGTTTACATTCTAGCTGTTTTAAAAATGGCGGGTGCTGGTGTTCCGCGTGCGTTCGGTCAATCAGCGAACACTAACGTCACGGATAGTTCCTATAGTGCTGGTTTAGACCCTACTCTGAAGTAGGACCTAAATTAGTTCCTACAAATGGAGTTCCTAGAACTAAAATCGTTCCTAGTTCCTGCGGTGCGAACACGCCGACATCCGGGTACTTTAGCCAATAGTTCTAGGAACTGTGAAAAGGTTCCTCCGGTCGGAAAGCGGCTAATTATTGACTACAGGGACTGGAGTAATGATGCAGAACATTTCAGCTTTATCATCGCAGGAATAAATGAAATAAAAACAAATTTAAATGTATTTTTGAGTTTTTACAGTATTTTTGATCAAATAAATGCAGCCTTGATGTGAGCATGAAACAAAAAAAAGTCTTACTGACCCCGAACGGTAATGGTGGCGTATTTTTAAAATATAAGGCCTTATGTATGATTCAAAATCGAGTATAATACTTAGAAAAAGAAGGTGATTTTACTTCATGTTAAAAAGGTTCCCAACTCCTGATCTAAACGATGAAACCTCACGACGAAGAGGAAGGTCATGCGGAAAAATAGTGAAGCATGTCTGAATTGAGGCCTGTTATCATTTGTGATTGAGATAATAACCGGTTCAGAAGCTCATGACTGTTTTTACCTCCTGCATGAAACATCACACCAGTGAGAGAAGCTCCTGTCATCTCGGCCGCCAGCTGATTTATGATAATGCGTGACTCGGCAGAGCGGTAGCTGGTGCGCTGACACACACACAACAGACGAGCAAACATCCAGCTGTCAGCTCTCCCAGAAAACACACAGACATGCTCAAACACACGCCAGGCCCATCAAATATACTTACAGCCGTAATATACACCGTAACACATTCATCAGGCAATTACCTCACAGGATCTGGATGTACTCTGCTATACACACCAATGAGCACATTCAAGACTTTTGGTGAAAATCCAGCTTTTGATGTTGTTTATATGTCTATGTGGTGTTTTTAATATGCTTTAAGACAAATCATGTGTAAATTCATAAGTCGACACCATTGCTGAGTATTTTCTCCTTAAAACTGCAGTGAACCAAAGACAGTCTCAAAAACACGCTTTGAAATCGCTGGTGTTTCTGACGTCACAAACTACCTTGTAACCAATCAGATCAACGTGTGATCGTCAACGAGTGGATCTCAGAGCTGAGTGAGTGAGTGGAGGCGGGGCTCATTTGCATATTCATAGAACCACGTATACTAAATGAGGGTATATCGAGTTACATTCAAGCTATTTTAAGGCGTGAAGAAATTTTTTTCTAGGAAATAATGTCATTTTGCTGATCAAAGATGAGTTAAGGGATAAAATGATTGAGTACAGGAGGACTTTAATAGTGACGAATAATGAGAGTGCATCTCCATCTGCCGATACTGACACGAGCCTTCAGAATGTAAATGGAAAATTTTTGATGCCAAGTGCCACAATCTAGCTGTATTGCCAGCAGACGCTTGGCAGCAAACAACTGTCAAACGCATACAAAGAAGGGTAGGAAAAAATGAAGGCCTTCAAATTAAATAACAAAATTCCAGTTCTTCAACCTAATCTTTTCCTGTGATGAGAACTCAATGTGATTTCTAAATCTTGCCCAAACATCAATCATCTATGTCTAAGCACAGATGCTTTTAATACTCTTGCAAAACACCAACATAGCCTAAAACAAGATCGAAGAAATGAAAGAGACATGAAGAAAATCCCAGAAACTCTTAAAATGATGATAAAGAGCCTATTCTCAGCCTTAAGACGGCACACCCACGCTCAGGCCCATTGCATTTATGCTCAGAAAACCAGGAACCTACTTTCCCAATGTTATAAGATTTAATCTGACTGATAGTTAATGGCATTTAGTGCCTTTTATTAGTCCACTTGGAAACAGTCGCATTTACAAGGAGAGCTTCTGGATTTGACAAATTTAAGTAAATATCAAGTAGGAAGGCATTAAATCTTTGAAGGATCATCCCTGAAAGAGTTATTAGGAGACACCTTTAACAAGTACAAGAACTCGGTTTCAAATAAATGTCTATTTCACGCTGCAAAACAAAGTGAACTGTGGCTGGTAGCTTTACGTTTTGGTCAAACAGTGTCTTAGTGTTTAAGTGGATGGTTGTTGACTAAAATAAACTGCGGTCTGAGGAAGGATTTATGCCATTTAGTTAAATATCTGACTAGAGATCAGAACTTACTCTCTGCATATGCATTACCTGGACTCTGTAAGAGGTAGGTAGTGGCTGACAGGGTATTACATATAAATACACATAATGATAAAATTACAGCAATTAAGATGGACGTTAACTTGAACTTCACTACAAAACATTTGGGGGGAATGCAGTACCAATAGTAACGTGGAAAGAATGAAGAGTTTAAGGAGTGTTTACCAGTATTTCCAAAATCTCCAAAAAGTGGCTGATTGACGGGCCTATAACGCTGGATACGGACTACTGAACGACTATAATACATGTATTATGGTTTAATAAGTCATGAAGCATAAATGGCTAATATTAAAATTCTATACTATTTTGTGTAAAAAAAAAAGTTTATGTTTTTAAAAGTGGATTTAGGCATTACAAAATTATGTTTGAAATCATGAAATGCAAATGTTTAAAAATCTGCCAAATAACATTTACTCACTGTTATTAAATCATTAGTGTTTTTAAAGCAGACTTTAAGTGAGCGTTAAATATAGGGCAAAAAATATGATCAAAATATTTTTTTTCCATATTGATCGATATCAAAATTTCTATTTTGTAGTATCCCGACAATGACTGAAGCCTGGAGAAACCAGAGGGTTCATTAATTACATTTTCGAATGTAGTTTATTAACATTAATAAAATAACATAAACTGTGCAAACATGCTTTTTCTGCCTTAAAAACAACAGAAGTTAGGTTGCCTTGTAACGTATTAAATTAGTGGCAGCAAACATAGCAAATATTTGAAGAGGTACAACCTATACAACAAAAGGTCACTGTTAGATAAAATAAAGTTCAAAAATATTAACTATGCACTGGTTTTACATCTAGAAATTTGAGTAAAAAGTGCAAAATGTAACCAGTCATTATGTACACTTAACATGCATTTTGAAGTATATGCATATGTTTTAAATCCAAAAACATGCAGAAATGACAATGCATACTGAAATATCCAATGTCGTTTGATTTAGATCCTTTAATAACAGAAATATAGTATTATTGCAATAGTATGAGGAATAAAAGTGCATTGGCTCAATCTGGCTATCTATCACTAACTCAAACGGTCATTTAACATACAAACCACCTTTTACAGGGGGTTATCTACGGTGAACGAGAGAGCTCAACGCGCTGCAACTGAAGAAAACACATGCAAATAGAAAAAAACCTGCAAATTAAGAAAACATCTTCATCAGTTTCACAACACATGTGTGCTCCAAATACTCACAACACAACCAAATACAGAAACGCGCTGCAAATAGGACAGAACACAACAGAAATGTTTCCGGGGAACCCAATAAGTGACGGACCCGGCTGGGACGTGCTTACAGCTGTCTACTTTTATTTTTTTTTTATTTTTTTTTGCAAAACATACAGAGATGACACGTTTATGACATACAACTTTGTATACAATATATAAAATGTATTTACAATATGTTCAATGTCATAAGTATACTAAAAAGAACAATGAGCTGAAGACTAAAATTAATAAATAAATAAATAAAGAGAGAGAAAAAGAACATGAGGGAAAGATATTAATCTATACATCAGTTACATTGAACACATTTTGTCATGTTATGTTAAAATAAGTTTCATAAGAAATGTTAGAATGCAGCTAGGGTCCGAATATGAGACGGCAAGTTTTAAAGTTGAGACACTCACACACAGATATAACGCATATTTTAAAAACGTTGTTGTATAAAATGTACAGTACTATGCATAAGTGAATACACCCATGCTAAAGTTGACTAAAAAGAGAAATAAAAAATCATATTTTGGAAATTGAACGTAATGCATTAATTAAAAAAATTAGGAAAAATCCAACCTTTAAGGACACCAATTTTCTTTGTGAATGAATAATGTATCGTAAATAAATAAATGTTCTTCCTTAAAATACATGGTGCATAAGTGAGTACACCCCTATGTTAAATTCCCATAGAGGCAGGCAGATTTTTATTTTTAAGTATTTTTTTTATTATTTTTTTTAGGATACTATGCATCCTGATAAAGTTCCCTTGGCCTTTGGAATTAAAATAGCCCCACATCATCACATAGCCTTCACCATACCTAGAGATTGGCATGGGGTACTTTCCATAAGATCATCTCTCAATGCAAATCAAACTAGCTTTTAGGCTAACTGAAATAAAACCATGCCAATCTCTAGGTACGGTGAAGGCTATGTGATGATGTGGGGCTATTTTTAATTCCAAAGGCCAAGGGAACTTTATCAGGATGCATAGTATCCTAAAAAAAATAATAAAAAAAATACTTAAAAATAAAAATCTGCCTGCCTCTATGGGAATTTAACATAGGGGTGTACTCACTTATGCACCATGTATTTTAAGGAAGAACATTTATTTATTTACGATACATTATTCATTCACAAAGAAAATTGGTGTCCTTAAAGGTTGGATTTTTCCTAATTTTTTTAATTAAGGCATTACGTTCAATTTCCAAAATATGATTTTTTATTCCTCTTTTTAGTCAACTTTAGCATGGGTGTATTCACTTATGCATTGCACTGTATATTTATTTGCAACAGTTATGTTAACAGCAATAATACTATATTTCTGGTAATAACAGCTATTCGGCTGATGGACACGCGCTGCGTTGTCATGGGAACATCCCAGGTGAAAATAATGAGGAAATTACGTTGTCTTTCGTTGCTTAGACATTCTCTGGTTGCTCCCTTCATCAACATGGCACACAAGTGCCCCGCTCCCTCCAAAGTGCCCGATTCAAGGGCTCTGCCGTCTGCCCTTTTAAGAGAGTAGGGCATAGGTAATGCTCACGAGCAATAAGCACGTCCCAATCGTCCGTCCGTCACTTGTTGGGTTCCCCGGAAACATTTCCGTTGTGTTCTGTCCTATTTGCAGCGCGTTTCTGTATTTGGTTGTGTTGTGAACTTTTGCAGCGCGTTTCTGTATTTGGTTGTGTTGTGAGTATTTGGAGCACACATGTGTTGAGAAACTGATGATGTTTTCTTAATTTGCAGGTGTTTTTCTATTTGCATGTGTTTTCTTCAGGTGCAGCGCGTTGAGCTCTCTCGGCCACCGTAGTTATCAGATGGTAAAAAACTCTTATAATGTGAGCAATAGTCCACTTTCACATATCAGAGGATGAACTGAGAGTCAGTTGCACAAGAGTGGAAGTACAACTCAGTCCTAAAGAATGCAGAAGCAAGCAGAAGCCATGCATACTTAAGAGTTGAACTCCATTTCACTCGCAGAGAAACCAATAACTTCACTAAGCCAGGAAAAAGGCGAAGCGGCCACAGGAGATGAGGCGAATCTTCACAGCAGTTGCCAGATGAAACCGCTTAATCTTCAGCCGTCTGTGGAGATGCACCAAACAAACAGAGAATCTCGCCGACATCTTTACAAACAACGAGAAAAGATTATATCATCGGCCTTCCAAGGAAGAGAAAACAGTGTTTCTACATTCCCGTTTCTGGCTTAATAACCAGCACTGCTCCAGATTCAAAAGCAGGGAACTGAAGTGCGTCAAAACCACAACAGCAGAGATTTATTATTGCCTAATTAAAAAACAATTATCAGCACTCTCCAGTCTCCAGTTCACTGATGCTTAGTCTTCCGTTAGAGCCGCATACAAGGAAGTGATTTTTATAAACGATAAAGACATTTTCCGCAGGCAGGGGAAGATCTGCTACAGAAAGCTAAGAGGATTCTGCATTCCCCAGAAGACATCCGTAGAAAAACTAATAGAGGGGGTATAAAACAATTGCCTTTTATGACTCGAAATACAAAACAGCAAGAATCAATCTGAGAATGATAGCGGTGCCCGAGGGTGAGACGTCGAGATGGAATCGATGGAGCCTAATAAGCAGGCGATCAGCACACATGCATGATGGGCTCTGTGACGTCCTGGACCCATCAATCTCCTCATCTGGAAAGCTTCCACAGAATATCTCGAGCTGCTTTCCCACCTTGCTTGATAACTTTGAAAATCCCCCTCAAAAAAAATCTATACAAAGAATTAAAGTTGCTCATCGAAGGCACACAATCAGATGTAGTATAAATGGGCAAATTACATAATCAACAGCGAGACAGGCCAGACTGTTTATAGCAGGGATGCACGATATATCGGCCACCATATCGCTATCATTGTTGATGTTATCGTTATCGGCCTGATAAGAAAATTAGGCCGATATATTAAAGACAATAAATAATCGATTGTTTGCTTTCAGCTGAGACACTTCAGATGCGCACTGTTCAACATGATGGTTTTGAATACCTTGAAATATGATTGGAATCACTTCAAAAAAAGGAAAATACCGTAAAGTGCAAGTCTGTCATATCGGCAACATGAAATTATAATGAGAACATCATTATGATTGTGTGCTTGGGACATGGCTTTTAATGGCAAGACTTGTGTTTTTGTAATCAGGCTCTCAAAAATTATATAAAAATGTGGATTTAGATTTATCGGCCAATATATCGGTTATCGCTTTCAAATATAAAGAATAACCGGTTATCGGTATCGGACAAATTTTTCATATCGGAGCATCACTAGTTTATACTTGAGTCAACAAGAACAATATCCTAGATAAGAAGGTTTTTTTTGAAGCCCCTTAGGAAATCCTTCCTAAAATATAAAGTTAAGCTATATATTTTTATGTACAAACAACACCCATATATACCGTGATAAAAATATTGAGTATTATATTATGTTTCCAAAATAACTGGCTTTGATATTGTCAGTAGAAATCAAATAATTAGGCTACAATTAATCTCATGATTTCTGACCAGTCTTTACAAAACAGTATGAAATAGTAATTTGTTGAATAATTCATTGTGAACTTAAATATATTTCATTTATATAATATGATAATTCATTTTTATAATATAAATATATTGCAGTTAACACATGCAGTTTGCGGTCACCTAGTTTGGATACCTCAGAAAAACGTTCCCAAGATCCCCATTTTCAGCTGAATCTGGTGCCCCTTGATAGCAGTAAATGTGCTCTCCAGTAAGTTTCTGCAACATGAAGACCAGTGATTTCCAGAATAGATCCAATCAGGGCCGTCGCAGGAGGGGAGAAAAGTGGTGTTGATTCTAGAGACCCCCGGATTTCAGGAGCCCCGGCGATTTCAACCGAGTGATGACACTACCTAGGGGTGTAATGGTACACGTATTCGCACCGAAAATACGCATGTGTAGCGAACGAATGCAGTGTTGTTTTAACCACTGCACGTGTGGAACGCCATTTCAAACTCAGAGTTTTCCCCTAGGATGGGACCATGTGTTTATATTGATATACTTTGACGTTGTGAACACACCTGGAACTAAAATGGTAACACTTTACAATAAGGTTCATTAGTTAAAGGGATACTTCACCGATTAGCATTGAGCTTTGTATCAGTAGAAACCCGGTAGTATTTTCGATTGACCGTGCTTCCCTCCCTCATGTCCCCCTGAGACGAGAGATTTCTGTATTGTGTGTCTGGAAAAAAAACTCAGATGGCGCAAAAATCGTCATTTAGCTCATCAGAGGTTTTTCTGTCCAGAGGCGAGAGACTCCAGCCAGTAGGAGGAGCTCGTTCCGCATGTCTTCAACCCGCCCATAGGGGGATCTCACGATAAAACGCCGTCTTTTCAGTTTCGAGTCGACTAGTAGCCTAGTTGTATCATTTCTTCCGATACTGCCCTCTGTAACTGGGAGGCGTGGCTTGGGAGTGGCCTTGTAGGGCAGTGAAGCAAGTGCATTCTGGGAGTTGTTGTCTTTCATCCACATGAGCCAAAAATAAATTTTCTGGCTTTTCTCAGTCTAGAAGGCACCAACTTCTAAAATAATTTCACATTTCTACTACATAAATGACCCAATTTAAATACAGATTCATCTTTCCAGCGGTGAAATATCCCTTTAACATTAATGTATTAACTAACATGAACTAACAATGAGCAATACATTTGTTACAGTATTTATCAATCTTTGTTAATGTTAGTTAATAAAAATACAGCTGTTCATTGTTTGTTCATGTTAGTTCACAGTGCATTAACAAATACAACTTTTGATTTTAATAACGTATTAGTAAATGTTGAAATTAATATTAACCAGTTCATGTTAACTGAGGTAGCTAACTAATGAACCTTATAGTAAAGTGTTACCAAAAAAATAGTGAAGGACAAAATAATCAAGCGCTTCAAACTAAATCATAAAACTATATGGCTTGCCCTGCTGTCAGATTAGAGCTGTTGAATGCGCTTGAGACAAGTTTTACTCAACTACCTACAACTTACGGTTGAATACTTGCCTCTAAGGGGCCGTTTACACGACACCATTTTCAGCTAAAAACATAAAACTTTTTATGCGTTTCGGCCGTTCATGTACATGACAACGCAGTTTTGGGTGCCTGAAAACGCAAACTTTTGAAAACGTGTTTTAAAGTGCAAGTTTTTGAAAATGGTCTCTGTGTAAACAACAAAAACGCGAATCTGTGAAACCGATGTCATGCACATGCGTATTACGTGTTCAGTCTATAGTGTTTGTTATTTAATAGAATACAGGGGTTTTTAGTCGTTTTCGCGGATCCGTGTGAATTGGGATCGTTTGGGCAATTGTGTCGTCTGTACGTGGAAAACTCAAAAGGAAAAACTTCTCCGTTTTAAGCATATCGTTGTCGTGTAAACGTACCCTAAATGTCACAAACACATGCAAGTATTTCCATTTCACATAAAGGATTATCCAGCCAGCAAGAGAGTCTCTTTTAAAACTTTGCAGACAGTGCCGACGCACACATACGCGTCAAATAGATGGAGGGAATCAGTATCACAGCGCAATAATTCAAAGCCTATTCTAAAATATTTTGCTAACATATTTTGCATTCAAAATTGTAGGCCCTTCAAATATCTTCCCTCGTTTCCAACAGCACCATAAACTGCAGTGTGTGTTGCTGCCAGCCGCAACAATATTGACACTTTCTTTTAATTTAAAGATAGACATAGTTTGTTTAGTAAACCAAAAACCGTTTCATTTCCCCTGCTGTGCTGAAAACGTACCGACTTGTGACTTCAAAACCTTGGGACGTACCGAACCATCATTTTTGCGTCCCGCTACACCCCTAGCATTACCCTGATTAAGGTCTATTGGGTGAGTAGCAAAGGTGATCATCTAAACATTACGCTAAACAGCTTTCACACATAGCAGAAACCCAAGTCTGATATCAAACTAAACACACAAACCAAAAGACGGTTAAAGCGAACGTCGGCTGAATTGCACTGCTCTGATAGCAGCTGGACTGTGGCTCTGAGGCAGTAATCTGTCAGCTTTACTTAACTGCTTCTGCGCTTTCCAAGATAACAGATGACCTACGCTGATCAACTAAGCTTAGGCTTATTTCAAGCACTGAAAACATTATGTTGTCCATCGTATGCCTACATATGTCCTTTTTGTTGGACATATTTGATTGCAAGATAAAAGCTTTTAAACTTAAAGGCTGTTGGTTTAAAAACAGACACTGTTTGACGGTACTAAGGAAGTGAGGGGAATGGTCAAATAGTATTACTTCGGTGTTACAATAATTCACAATATCTCAGGAGCACTGGGATAAAGTTTATAGTTCGGATATAAACACTGATGTCTACAGTAGAGATCAAAATAGTGTAAATCACCTTCTGAAAGTAACTTGATGCTTCAAACAATGATTGTATTGATTACATTGTTACGCCACCAAGTGCGACAAGTGACTGTTAACATTTTTTTATTTGACATTGAATCAATCATTCAAAATCACTAATTCATCTAGTAATGAAACAAGTGAAGTATTTATAAGTGAGTCATTGAATCATTCACTCAACCCGATTTATTTAATAATTCAATCAGTTTAATTAATATTTTTGTCATAACCTCTAGTAAATGACATGTTATTTTCTTTAGTTGTCTGTTCAGAATCATGGGAGAATCGTGATCTCGATTTGAAGCAAACAATCGTGATTCTCAATTTATCCAGAATCATGCAGGTGACATTTTTAAAGTAGGGAAATAAATTTGTCGGTAATGCTCAGTGATTGCAAAACAGTCTTAAAAACAAACATTAATTTTGGTAAGAATTCTTTCTTTGGTAAGAATTACCACAAAGAATTGTGGTAAGATCATGGATCGTAAAAATCGTGATATGATATTTTGCCGATCCCTATGACCAGATTGCACAGGAAATCAAGGTAGAATTAAACAAAGATAGTTTTTCTCTTGTTAGCATATCTGTAAAAGATCAAACCTCCCTGCGAGGATCTTAAAGGAGTGTGAGGTTTACCCAAAAGGGAAAACACAACACAATGGAATTGAACGCGGTGGTTTTAAAGTCAAGCCAAAATTCAATGCCAATGCTGCAACATGCGACGCAGCAGCCAACGTCATTTGACTGATGCATAAAAATGATCTGAATAAAACAAAAACATCCGCAGTGAGCATTTGCTTGTGCACTTTGAAAATGCGTTGGTTGGTGGACTGGCTTCTGCACAGCAGGTGTTTTAAACGCCATTCTCTCAACATGGCTCGTCGTGTCTGACCATCCCCCAGTCCTGCCTCGCTTGGCCTCCTCCACGCAGCTGGTTAGCTTGGGCTCATGCCCAGTATTGTTTACGGGCCTGTGGGAGGCTGGAGGGGAAGAGGGAATGTCCCTGAGCTGAGCGAGAGTGGCGACCTGCATTCCTCAAAGCTGCTGCCCGAGAAAATGGACGCCTGAGAGCATTTATCGAAGCTGCGGGAAAAAAAGGATTTACACTGATGTGTAAAAAGCCACTTTTGGAATTTTAACTTCATTATTAACACGTGTGTTTATTAAAAAAGCAAGAATTACAGATTTTTTGTGAACATGGCTCAAGGGACGTTCACGCTGATTAAATCACCAGAGGTTAACGAGTTGCTATATGTTGTCTGTGTTCGTTTTGGCTGTCAATAGCTGTGTTTCAATTTACCCTCCAAATTTCACAAATTGAAAACACGCCTAATGAAAACACGTGAATTTCGCAAAAACTCCCATTTATCAAAAGCATATTGTAAGTAATAGCCATTTTAAATTGATTAATTATCCTGCTTTATTGCACTCTACATCAAATGTCTATTTGTTTTAATTACAATGATGAATCAGTGTTTCTCATTTGCATTACATAGACTAATCTGTCCAGCCACAATTTCGTAATGAACCTAAAAGATCACTAACGTCTGCGCAAATGCTTTTGCAAATCATCTTGTCAATCGAACAATAAACTAATTTGCGATTTTGCATTTATGCATTTGGCAGACGCTTTTATCCAAAGCAACTTACATTGCATTTCAAGGTACACATTTTTACATTCTTATCAGTTCTTGCTTTCCCTGGAAATCGAACCCATGACCTTGGCGTTGCAAGCGCCAATGCTCTACCGTTTGAGCTACAGGAAAGCGATATAGTTTAGTGCGCTTATCACACGGCAAAGGCGTACTGTGTTCACACGCAGCTCATGATTCGGGTCTCAGGAAATGCTGTGAGCTCCATCACTGCATGTGCTGTGAGTTTAATATACAATTTTTGACTAATGTATGTCCAATTTTTTTGCATACATTTTGTTCTTACAATGATGTTACATTTATTGCAATTATGCACTTTTACTTTGACAGTCAGATTGAGATGTGAGCATTGTGTGTAGGCTATCTTACAAAATAAAACGATAGATTAAGCTTTGAAAACACAATTGTATTGCATTACGTTTGTTTTAAACCCAATTTTTTGTTTACTTAAAACATTGTTCATTAACAATTATTCAGTTATTTGTAATATGCAATTTCATTGTAAATAAATAAAAGTAGTTTTAATGTAAATAGTTACTTTTTGATAGTAACTTGTAGTGTAGCTAACTACTTTTTCAGAAGTGTAGCTTTACTGTATCTAAACTACTTAAACTTATGAGTAAGCTTGTAGCTTGTCAAACTACAGTTTCAAAGTAGCTTACCCAACCTTAAATATACATAAATTTGTACGCCATTGCATCGATTCATCGTATAATTAGTCAATTGATCGATGTAGTGATCCATATCCTACTTGTAACCAATTTATTATTTTACTCAACGACATATTTTCTTTTTGCATCATTAAAATGTGATTTTTAGCAAGTGGCCAATCCTCATGACACCCTGAATAAACCCCTCTTCGCTAGTCCTAATTGCCCTGTCGGGGTTTATTCTGCGATAACAATCGGCTGGATCTACATTATCCCTTACTTAAACCAGGATCATTTCAGATGTACGTGTAAACAGCTTTAACCATATCACATTTTCTATTAACACCTCTGTTAAAAGTAGCCTAACAGATTCTGTTGAGATTTTTCGGTCAACATCTCAGTTCATGTGCACTTATAGAGGAGCATGTGCATTTGCTGCAACCTGCATGTATTACAGCCAATCACGAAAGTCGACACTGCACAGCAACCATAGATGCTTTTTGGTTTTTAGTGTGGAACTCGTATCACTTTTATAGGCTATTGAGTGAATAAAGTCCCACTTCAAATTTCACTTCCCTCATTTCCAACCCTAACTGAGAAAGGCAGGTAGGCAGTTTTACATTTTAACTTTGACAGTCCTAAAACACATACAGTACCAGTCAAAAGTTTGGAAACATTACTATTTTTAATGCTTTTGCAAGAAGTCTCTTATGCTCATCAAGCCTGCAGTTAAAAAAAACAAAAAAAAACAAAAAAAAAACAGTAATATTATGAAATATTATTACAATTTAAAATAATGGTTCTCTTTTTTAATATACTTTAAAATGTAATTTATTTTTGTGATGCAAAGCTGAATTTTCATCAGCAAGTACTCCAGTCTTTGGTGTCTTATGATCCTTCAGAAATCATTCTAATATGATGATTTGATACTCAGTTATTATCAATGATGGAAACAGTTGTGCTGTTTAATATATTTTTTTGGAATACTTTTTTCAGGATTCATTGATGAGTAAAACGTTAACAGCATTTATTCATAAAAACAGCATTTATTCAAAATAAAAACATTTCTAACAATATAAATCGTTACCATCACCTTTTATCAATTTAACGCATCCTTGTTGAATTAAAGTACTAATTTCTTAAAAAAAAAAAGTTATTGTTCCCAAACTTTTGAACGGTAGTGTATATTGTTACAAAAGATTTCTATTCTAAATAAATACAGTTCTTTTTAACTTTTTATTCATCAAATAATCCTGAAAAAAGTATCTCAGGTTATAAAAAAATATTAAGCAGCACAACTGTTTCCAACATTGATCATAAATCAGCATATTAGAATGATTTCTGAAGGATCATAAGACACCAAAGACTGGAGTACTTGCTGATGAAAATTCAGCTTTGCATCACAAAAATAAATTACATTTTAAAGTATATTAAAAAGGAGAACCATTATTTTAAATTGTAATAAAATTTCATAATATTACTCTTTTTTTTTTTTTTTTTTTTAACTGCAGGCTTGATGAGCATAAGAGACTTCTTTTAAAAGCATTAAAAATAGTACTGTTTCCAAACTTTTGACTGGTACTGTACATTTTGCATTTTTTAATTTTTTTATATAGACCAGACCACTTTAACCCTCTTGTACCCTTTGCGGGTCTCTGGGCCCAGTTTGATAACCTCTGATTTAGACTCATTTCTTCATTAACTGAACCATTTGAAAGATGCATTAACACACAAATAAATAACAAAGACGTGAAGAACAGTTGCTGAAAGCACTGCGGCTCATTCTAGTGGTTTGATGACGTGTACCTTTCAGGACTGTTAGAATAACAGACATTACATATTCTTGAACGAGGAGCGTTGTCGGCCAGTGAGAACGTTTTCAGCTTGTTTGTTCGAGACACAGGAGATCCAGCTAATTTCACGTTGCTTTGAGCGCTCTGTCAAACCACATCTTGCTTTCTTTAAATGCAAAAAGGATGGCTGGAATACCAAAAAAAAAAAAAAGATCCAGATGTCAAGCCAAGCACTAATAGTATGTAACAGATCAGAGAGTGAGAGTGATCAAGAGCAAAACAGATGTGGGGGAGGGGGGAGAAAAGCAAAGTCTTTCCCCTCCTCCATAATACCACCTCCTGGTGTGACTAGTCATTCACTAACAACAGTATCTATTACAATAATAATCCACATTCTTGTCAAGGTCACCCTCTCTGGAAAAGGCTGGGCTGAGAGGAAATCCAGATAAGCAGCTCAGAAGCACAGACTCTCCGGCACTCTGCTTCGTCATACGCCTTTTCACAACAAATGCACAAAAAAAAAAGAAAAAAAGAGCAACACGACTCGCTGCTTGATGCCAGAATAAACATCCAGCGTTCCAGCAACATGAACTAGAACTCTGGCCCACAATCCTGGAGAAAAACAAGTCTATTAATAAGACATTTTCCCAAATGTCCATTGTTATGATCTGTTTTTCTACTGTTTTATGCAGGTCACGTTAAATTGGTCTTATTACCACATCTTGGCTTGTTTTTAAATGCCTTATATTTTATTGTTTTACCCTTGTCCCAGAGGCAAATGTGTCATAAAAATATGAATGACATTGCATGACATGTTTACAACTATGATAATAAAAAACCATTTCCAGCATTTATAGTGAAAATCAAGTTTTCAAAATCTATGCCACAAACATTTCCACCAATTTTCCCACTAGTTTTGTAATGTTTGTGTACTTCAAGCTAAATCTGACAATATGATTATTGTGTGTTAGTTTCAATCAAGCTGTGATTTAATAATGCAATGTTTAAGATGCATAAAAATGAGACAAAATACTCTCTAAAATGGCTTTCAAACACCAAATTGAGAACTTATGAATTTCAGAAATGTTCATTTTCCTAGGTCACTGAACAAAGAAAAGATTTAAGAATACTGCAATTATGTCATATGTTTATCTTATGTGTATATTTTAAAGTTCTGGTGTACAGTCGTACACAATGACAGAACCACAACAATGTTCTACATGCCCACTTACAAGACCAGTTGTTTTTCATGCTGCTAGATTTCCCTGGAGAACCACAAGCCAACTATTTATGGACAGAATGCATTCTGCCGCTTCCTCTAAACAGAGGAAAGACTCGATGTGGGTGGTACTCGGTCTAACAGATACAACTTATTTACAGAGCCAGGGGAAGAACAGCTTTTTCACAATTCTCTGAACTCTGAGCTGAACTTCAGTCGAGTGATATGAACAAAAGACGTTGATTGGTGACCACAAGGGGAAAAAACATCCATTCACGCGCAAACCTTCGTTCTGAATTGGCTCTCAAAACACGAATGTCAAGCAAAACAGCTGGAGTTGAAAAGATTAGTGTTTTACTACCACACATTTTGTACTCTTGGCAATGGCTTTCACATAATAGTTTGTTGAAAGGTGACTTGAAATACTACAGCTAAAACTATAAATCTTTATGATTATTCTTTGCTGTTGTGTATGACAGCCTATCCAATAATAACAGCATTGAGCAAACCAGAATTCAGCTTTTCGCCAGAGAATGTTTAGGGTTATCAGTTTAACACATTCATTTAGTAGTAATAGTGTAGTGTAGCGACAGAATGAAGCAGAATATAGGCTTTTCAACATGCATATTTAACTACTTCTTAACAAGACAAGATGAAACGGCTAAAAATGTTAGTCTGATACGCATGTAACATGGACCAACAATTTAAAATAAATGCATGGACAGAATGCATTTGGTGTCTAGCTGTTTCCATCCACCTATTTGTATGCGCATTTTGGCACAAAAAATATCAATGGTTGTGCATAAATGATAAAAACGTGCATAAAAAAACGTAAACGCTCAATTGAGGTCGATACATTTTTTTTTTATCCAATAAGAAAACGTGTCCATAAACTACAATGGAAACACATTTACTAAATAAAAAGTGTGAGTTTGCATAATGGGACGGCATGACTGCAGTTGTTTTGTTCATTGTGAAATGCCTGAGCCGAAGTCTGTCACCAAAGTGTTCAGTATAATTCCCTCCCAGGACTTTCTCACACGACTGCATTCCCAAACAACAGGCATCCTCCTCCGAAAGCAAGATAACACGACCGCGTTTATTGCGTCTGCATGTTCTGAGGCCGTTGTCTAAACAGTTGGCTTCTTTATGGGATTTCATTAATTAAACAGCATGTCATTTAATAAAGTCCATCAAAAAAAGTATTGATTGACAGATCTCTCGGCAAATAGACTGAAAAAAAAAAAGCATGAATGTTTATCAGGCCTACAGGAAAAAAACACGTGAATTGTGAAGAAACTGGTGAAACTTTAGATTTCGTTGAATAAAACTGCTACACGTTCTAGTGCCTTTGCTACTGAAGTTTGGAGATAGATTGCATCACAGACACAGTGGCTAAAAAACATTGCCAAGATAATTTGAAAAACAATTTTGGTCTCCCAGTAATTATCAGTGAAATTTAGGAATGCACGAAATATCAGCCACAATATCGGTATTGGCCGATAGATGTTTATTTTTAATGTTATCGGCCCGATAAGAACATTTGCCCGATATACAGAAGCCGATAAATAATGGATTATTTCCTTCAGCTGAAACACTTCAGATGTGCACTTTTGTGTTTGTAATCAGGCTCTCAAAAATTATACATAAAAAAATTGGATTTAGATTTATTGGCCAATATGTTGGTTTAATAAAGAATTATTGGTTATCGTTATCGGCCAAGATTTGCCAACTGTGGTGTCCTCCTCAGTTTCTGTTCAGAATAGATGTAATGCACATGAAAACCAACATGTTTTGAGTACATTCAGAGCTTTCAGAAGCTGGAATCAGATTGACATGTAATGCTTCATACTGTTATTACTTGAGAAAATGTTTTGTTGTACTGTATATAAAAACTGGCTTTTCATAAAAGCTCTTTAAAATGGTTATTTTCAAAAATGACACTCAAAAGCATTAATCATTGCAATCATGTGGAAAATATGCACAAACAGTATCCAAGGAAATTCAAGTTAAATCAAACCATCATATGGTGTAGTTACACCAGAATTACTAAACAATCAAAAAATAAATAGATCTTATGTTGAATGAATATGAATATATATATATATATATATATATATATATATATATATATATATATATATATATATATATATATATATATATATATATATATATATATATATATGAAGAGTTCAGGTGCAAAAGCCTCTAAGTGCCATCTGAAATTTTCTTCTAGAATGATCATTTTTATCAAGCTCATATATTTAAGTTCAGTAATTTCACTTAAATGACAATTAATAGGTAATTTTCATTGCCATTTACTGAACTTAAATATACGAGCTTTGATAAAAACAACAAGTAATACTGCACTACAGCCTAGCATATTGTAATGAGGATAAGCAGCTAACTATCATTAGAAATCCCAATCTCAAACCAAGCCATTCATGTCATCTCCCCTGATCAATAAGGGCAGTTATTGGCATGAGCTCAACAGTTCAACTATAATAAAGCACCAGACACATGCGCTAGATCAATATTCCTATCAGCATCATCTGTGCGATCATTGCTCTATTGGATCAAACCCTTTTAAGGGGCCCTATCTGGATGTGAAATTCAATACACACAAGCGGATACATTTAAAGGGAAATATTTGATTATTTTTTATGCATATTTTTCTTCCATGGAACAAGGATGTATTTTTCAGAATCTCTTCTATAACTGTTTTTGTTTTCCACTCAAAAACAAAGGGTTAAATAAGGGTTAAGATAACTTAAGCATCAATCATGATAGCACAAATGGCATCTGAGAAGGTCGCAGTAGGGGCATGCAATTAACGCTGTGCAGACTTACACTTTTAAAGACCAAGAGGAAGGGCAAGTGATTCATTAATAACTGCAGTCATCAGTGTAACCTTGAGTGCAGAAACACACACAATCTCAGGAAAAACACACCGATGCTAGGCATGTTAAAACATCATCAATCGGCTGCAGTGAGGAACAACATTGAGTGATTTATATCCAATCAGTGTGTGTGTGTGTGTGTGTGTGTGTGTGTGTGTGTGTGTGTATCATTACAGTTCAGATACAGATGGACACCGCAGATAAATTGAATCAAAACTGGTTCTGGCCAGATGCTGTAAACGCAATTGGCATGTCCTCTAATTTCACCTCATTTGATTTGATATTTATTGAGTCGTATGATGAAGCCAAGCTCTCAGTTTTGGGTTTAAAGCCCATGTTGTCGCTATACTGACAATCCTAACTTTGATACGATACATTAAAAAATATTCAATATAATTCAATACCACAGGGAAAAACTGCCATTTAGATCATTTTAATATTATCCCATTGTTTATGTCCATTCACTGACAATCTCATCAATCAATATTTCCCAACATTAATAAGCACATGACACATCATAACAGTAATCAATGTGAATCAAGCAGTTTAATCAAGTCTTCTGAGGAGACGCAATCACTTCATTTAGACGCTTATTCACATGTAAACACTGATCAGCTCTCTCACCTAAATTTGTGCTCACTCAATGTATTTAGGTCATTTTAACTCAATAGCTTACAGACAGCAAAAGGAAGCTTGATTTCAAACTTTGAATATTTTAGTATCGAAAAGTCTGTATTTTTGACAACATTAAAGTCTGAGTGGGAAAACCAACACACATACAAACATATCCAACAAACTCTGTTTTAGTCTCAAGCTCTTTACTAGACCATCATGTCATTTACTCAACCTCATGATGTTCAAAAGCTTTGTGTTTGCTTGTTTTTTTCTACTGCAAAATTCAATGAATAGCAGTTTTGGCTGTCAAGAAACCAACATCTCCCTAGTCATACACCAGTGCAATTGCTCAATTAAACACACTTCTTACAAATATTAACATATATATTAAGAAAAAAAGCTAATTAAATTATCCACACAAACATAGCCTTCAAGTATTTCTCAGTAGAGAAGAGTTTTTCCAAGTAATTACTCAAGTAAACCACAATTAAGAGTAGTGATGACATCTTTTTTTGTCAATATTGATGTTATTGATTGAATCACATGATTAATGATGACAGTGACGGATCGGATTAACAAGATTCAATATTTTGACAATTCAGATTTTTGTTTACATTAACATAATACTGTATGTACATGCACACACACATTACATTGGAAAGTAGACTTACACCCGCCTCCTCTCACTCGCTCGTCTCATTTGCTCCGGTTAAATAGTGCTTGTATTGGGCATAATTGTACTAATTCCTGTAGGTTTCATGCTCACAAGAGTGGCTTATTGCACTTAAACAGTCAAATACAAACAACTGTGTCAAAATGTCCATCTTGGAGAGTATTCAATTACACACAGTCAGTTTTGGAACCTAACTAGTTGAGAAAGAAAACGCAAGTTGTGTATCAGTATATTGGATCTGTGCATAAACTCTTAAAGTGACAGCAGTCTATTATTCCTGCTGCTCTCTGTCATGTTAATAAAAGAACAAAAGACAAAGAAAAATCACTCACTGATCTTGACTGAATAACTTTTGGAGCTAATTGTAAGCATTAATCTGTACATTTACAATGAAGACTATCCAGTGTTATTTTACATTTGATTACTTTAATTTCTGTAGTATTTCTTACCTGAATACTGTATTGCCCACCTGAAAAACTTAGAAAATACTGTTTGTTTATTTCCTTAATTGCTCTTATTTTATGATCTTTTTACTTGTATCTTTTTGCATTGAAGAAAAGTAGATTTTTGCTTGAATATGCTGTCAATTACAGTTCTTTGAAAGAAAATCAGAATCGGCAGATCACACTTACAAAATAATTGGGAATTGCAATCGGTGCATCTCTATAGGAATGTGCCATGCAGGTACCAAATTACTACCAATATTGTATAATAAATACTGCTACTGGTGAAGGTACTTTTTTTTATTTTTTGTATCAACTTGGTACCCAAGTACCAGCAATTTCTAATTCCCTACTTAAAGGGATACTTCACCGATTAGCATTAAGCTTTGTATCAGTAGAAACCCGGTAGTATTTTCGAGTGACCGTGCTTCCCTCCCTCATGCCCCCCTGAGACGAGAGATTTCTGTATTGTGTGTCTGAAAAAACCCTCCAATGACGCAAAAATCGTCATTTAGCTCATCTGACGCTTTTCTGTCCAGAGGCGAGAGACTCCAGCCAGTAGGAGGAGCTCGTCCCGCATGTCTTCAACCCGCCCATAGGGGGATCTCACGGTAAAACGCCGTCTTTTCAGTTTCGAGTCACTAGTAGCCTAGTCGTATCATTTCTCCCGATACTGCCCTCTGTAACCGGGAGGCGTGGCGTGGGAGTGTCCTCGTAGGGCAGCGAAGCAAGTGCATTCTGGGAGTTGTTGTCTTTCATAAAATAATTTCACATTTCTGACCCAATTTAAATAAACATTCATCTTTCCAGCGGTGAAATATCCCTTTAAAAGAACAGCCAGAACATTCTGCTAAATAACTCATTCTGTGTTCCATGCAGGTTGGAAAGGGCCTGGAATTAAATGAACACGAGACAATTTGTTTTTAATCATTTAAAAAAAATCTATACTTAAAGCTATATTGTAAAACCCAACTCTCCAATAGCTATAGGTGCACACAGTGATACAGTCTCTGCTCACAGGAGAGAACAGGGTGGCAGGTCATGGTCCCTGAGCTCAGGTCATGGCTGACATTTATTATGGAAACATGGGAGTATGGATGCATGAGCCTTTCATCTCACATGTGCACTTCGCACCCCTGAAGCAGCAAAACATATTGCACAGCACGTCCACTCGACATAAAACATCCATAGCATTACATGATGTAATGAGTAACTGAGACTGACTGTGCAAGCAAGGCTGCGTTAGTGTTGCTGAACTGCTCGATTCATTCAGGGGCTCCCATGACCAGAGGGTGTGAAATAGTCAAACAAACAGCAGATGAATGTGAGAAAGGGAAAGCATTTTAACAACAAATATTTTTGCAAATCTTTGAAGAAGATGCGTGTAAAAAATGTATATAGGTCTTTAATTTAGTTAGTTGATATGTAGTTAGTAGGGCCAGTGATATATAAGAGACTCCACAATAAAGAAAAGAAAACCAAAAAAAGTTCCTAGAAATATACTTATGGTCATGTAGATGTAATTAGAGCTGGATAAAATTAGGATTTTTTGTTTAAAATACAATCATGACTCTCCCACAATAGACAACTAAACCAAACAACATGCCATTTCCTAGAGGTTCTGACAAAATGTTAATTGCTGCAGTCTATTTAAAAAATATTTAATTAATTTGAATTAATAATTTTGAGTGAATGATTCAATGTCACACTCATAAAGACTTCACTAGTTTCATTATGAATCAGTGTTTTTGAACGAATCTCTTGAATGAATGATTTAATGACAAATAAATGTAATGGTCATGTGTCGCCACCTACTGGTGTAACGATGTAATTAATACAATCTTTATTTGAAGCGTCAAGTTACTTTCAAAATGTTATTTTCTCTATTTTGATCGCTACCGTAGACATCAGTCTTTATATTCGAACAATAAACTTATATCTCAAGTTCTTATGTGAAAATTTTAATTATTGCAAGACAAAACCAAAAACGGTTTCAAACCTACATGACAACTGCTCTCTCTGGATCAGAACGCAGATCTGAATGTTCGCTGTGATCGCACTTGTCAAAGGCTTAATAGTTCAATCACTGTCATTTAGGAATAAGATCATGTGGGTGTTTGAATCAAGATCGCATCTTGTAAGCTCTAATTATCCCAAACTATACCATTACGATATCAAGATCACCCTGAAGTTTCTGAGACGCAAGATTTTCATGCAGCATTCAATGCCAATACGCATAGATTTGTAAACGGTGAACTAAAGCGGCGCTAGATGCTGCCTGGATTGTCTCCTACACAAAGAAATCCGACATCATTCTGTCGCTGAAATCTTTAACAATTCCCTCTAATCTTCTTAAAAGGATCTTTCCAGTGACACTAACCTCATTAGAGAGAGTAACTCGACACACAATGCCAGAGCACAAAGATGTTAAACACAGCATACGACTAACTAAGCATCCTTGAATGGCAGCTCTTTATACATTCGGCAGCAGCTCTTTATACATTCGGCAGTACAAGAAAGAAGTATGAATGAGATCTTGTGATTTTCTTGATCAAACAATAATGTTCCACTTTTCACAGCGGCCCCAAGGGCTTAAAGTATTGTGCTTGTCAAATTGAAAGAACTGCCATTGTAAAGAGATTCATGATGGTCCCAATGGCCACCCCCACATTACTTTATACAACAGCTGTTTTTGCAAAAGTTGTAGGCTAAATAATTTGTAATTTCAGAAAAACAATGCGCTGCACATGCTACAGATTATGCAAAGTTTTCTACAAAAATCACAGCCAATTGCTGCAAGTTACCACCCTCATTCTGTACTAGTGATCGACCGATATATCGGTCGGCCGATAAATAGGGCCGATATTTGCGGGTTTGACGTGTATCGGCATCGGCCGATACGCGGCTGCTGCGTTCGCCGATAGTTTTTTTCCCGGCATTAATTACAGACAGGCGTCCGCAGGCAGCTCTGTGTTGCTGGAGACTGCAGTTCACGTGCAGCCCATGCACTGCCCCTCCCACACTAGCAGAGTGCTGGAAGCCTCTTCTAGACAACGGTTAGTTTTAAAATTTCAAAGCATCTTTTTAACTGTTTGACTTAGCTGAAATACACTTTGAAAGTGGAAACACGTTGCTCTATATGTGCGTGCAACTATAGCTAAGCAAGTTTGTGGGTCCAAATGGAAAACGCGAATGCCTCATCTATAAAACTGCTTGTCATTGTATTTAGGGAGCTGCAAATAGCTAAGTTTAAGGCTATCCATATGCATAAGGCAGCTGTTACAAACACTGGTCATAGGATTAAATAATGCCGACGTTGTTCGGTGATTCCATGATATTTGTGGGAGTTTTATTCAGCGACTACCTGGCTGACGTTTGGACGTGTGCTCATAAAAGAAGCGACGCGGTTGTGACACGCACGCGATGCAGCGCGCTCGTTTGTTCCATAGACAGTATATAAACGGTTTGTCCCATAGGCAGTATAAACGGTTTGTCCAGGCGCTCCTATGCCGTGGTGAGATGAAAACATCTAAACTTTCTTAGAATGCCGCAAGCGCACGCAGGTCATGTGACAAAAAACAACTGACCTTTCCATGACAACATCGAAAGCTCGGTCGAACAGCGGATCATAGCTGGACAGGGCGGGTTTTTATTTCTCATCTCCATAAATTTATGTAGTCGTAAAGGGCAGGAAATAAATTAATCCTTACTTCCTCGTCATCATGGAAAGAGCAGTTCATGTTTGCATAGCAACAACAGACGCAAGCGCTTGTAGAAGCGGCGCGGCCGTGCTTTCCACACGTTTTAGACGCGATCCCTAATTCATAATAAACTTAGAATCTATTTGGTTTAAAATCGTTTTTGTTTTGTTTAAAATGGAGATCACGATTACATAGATCAGACAACTACACAGAATAACATGTTCCAGTCAAATTATTTTATTATGCTTAAATATTTATATTCAGAATTTATTTTCAGAATTTGAATTATGCTTAAATATTTATTTTCAGTATTTTCAGCACTGAACTTTTTTCTGTTCTACCTCACATGTTTATAATATTTGTCAAATATTGTTTTTTTTTAAGTTCAATAAATGTTCCTTTCTTAATTGAGACTTGTAACAGTTGTTATCATTATATATTATATACATGTCATTTTTATGATGTAAACTGAGTGAGCAAAAGCAGTATCGGCTCCAAATATCGGCCCAAGAAAATCGGCAACCCATATCGGTCATCGGCTAAGGCTGATGAAAAAAAATCGGTATCGGCATCGGCACCAAAAAATCCATATCGGTCGATCCCTATTCTGTACCGTGAGAGAGAAAGAGAGAGAGAGAGAGAGAGCTGTTCAAATGATCAGACCACATGCCCTAAACTGACTACACCACATCCCAATTCATAACATCCACCCTAAACAGTCAGCCAGAGTAGGATTAGTGTGTCTCAAATAATGCACTGTATGCCAAAAGATTCCGGGATGAACTGTTTTTGCAGTGGATTTTCCAAAGTGTGCTTCAGGCTAATATTGTTCACAACCCCTTGGAGTTTGCAGCATTTTTTAACTCTTTTAACAGTGACGAATGCAAGGCTGAAGCTGCAACAGTTTTAATAAGGATGAAAAATATATTGGAACCATACTGGTTATTGGCTGATATTTGTGTTCTGTATTTATTTATTTATCTGTATTGATTAGGGCTGGGTAAAAAAAAAAATAGATTTCACGATTTTAATTGATTCTCATTTTTATGAACCGATATCGATTCTTAAATCCCAAGAATTGATTAGTCATCCTGTTTTCAGTTGATGAATGAATGGAACATTGTAGCGCATCCCATCCAATAAATTGCAATAATCTTTGTGCTTTGTTACTATTGATATGAAACAAAGTCTCAGATTTCAAATTATGTCCATTTTCTTATGAAATTCAAAAACATAAACACTGTGTTGGCGCTGTGGCATGAGATCGCTCTGGCTCAGCTCAAGAGCAGCAGAAGCACATGATCTTCTCTTCCGCCTTAATAACACCAGTTACAGCGTGAAATAAACATGAATGAGCCTATAATATCTATAAAAGGTAGAGTACAACTTATCGAAATCCGTATCATGTCACATGGAATCGCTCAATCAGTGTTTCAACCGTGGAAAGACGTCAGTAAATCAGCTTGTAAACAATGTCATGTAACGTCACATTTACCTCAGAAAAACCATATCCAGTGACCATAAACTTGTTAGTCAGCTAGAAAAATTAACTCTAGAGAGGAGCATTTTGTTAAATATATGCACCATATTACATATTCATTATAATTTTTAATGTTCTTCAATATTTAATGCATGTTTGAATAAATCTGGCAAGTTTTTATGACAGCCACCATTTAAATGTTTACATTTCATATAACTTTATTATTATAAAAATAAATAAAAGTGTAATTTAAGTTTATACAAATCAGTTTTTACCTTCAATAATATAGTAGGCTAATGAAGCCTAGTAGGCTACAACTGACTCCCATAGTTTACAGCATAGTTAAGAGATTTGTTAAAAGATTTGAAATTTGCCATGTATTGTACCAGATATCCAAAATAATCAATATTGAATCGAATCGAATCAAATTGCAAGCTTGTGAATCGAAATCGAATTGTGAAATTTGTGTCAATACCCAGCCCTAGTATTGATGTTGCATAATGAACATGTGGATGCTCATTTCCACTCATTTTTAAAATGTCCGATAACTTTTGCCATCATCTACTCTATCACTAAAAGGCATGGTGTTAGAAAATGGCGTTCATTTTTCTATTATACTATGCTATTTATTCTTTCCTGTAATAGATCTCAAAAAGTATTGTTATACATATTTCATATGATACATATCGGGTTAGTTCGCCCAAAAATATATATTTTTATTTTTTAACAATATCTTTGGATTTCTTCAAAACACAAAAGGTCTCATTATTAAAAGTCCATGTAACAAAAAACCTTAACACAAGTTTGAGCTTTCACTTACCATCGTGCATTAGAGTTGCACACGTGATCTTATTCCTAAATGACAGCTTCAAATAAAGATTGTATCATTACAGCATTACACCAGTAGGTGGCGACAAGTGATTATGAAAAATCATTGAATCATTCATTCAAGAGAATTGTTCAAAAAACCTGATTCATCCAGGGGGTCAGGGATTCATATTAATTTTAAGTTTCTCCGGGCGCCGCCATTGGCTAGCGGACCATCACCTGCTGTTAGCATCCTATTGACTCCCATTCATTTTGGCGTCACTTTGACAGCGAATAACTTTACATCTGAGGCGTTTAAAGACTCCATTTGTCCATTATTTATTTCTAAAGAAACACGAAAATGTATAAAAGGCTCCATTACCTTGTATCTTACGTTATGGCCCCGTAGATGCAGTTTTTGTAAAAATAGGCTAACGATTGCGTCATAACCACGCGACTCTCTGTCGCACAGTAGAGAGATTACCGTATGGACAAGAGGAGAAGCTCGTGGGCAATCGGGGGGACGTGGAGGCAAAATGACAAAGTAATTAATCAGAATACTTAGCAAAAGTTGCTCCTGCTTCTAGCTCATGGACACCTCCTACTCACACTCTCCGTCTCTGCAAGTTTCTGAAGGGAATGATTCAGATTTCGCTTGGCACAGCTGCTAGAAGACAGACGGGTTGCTCACGTCACATCTACGTCGTCAAGCTCAGTTTGAGTCTGCGCAGTACGCTCAGCCATCAGGAAGTTAGTGCTTCTAATTGACTTCACTTGTCTCTGTTGAATCCAATGGGGTCGCTGTGTCCAGTTTATATACTGTCTATGGATTCATCCAGTAATGAAACAAGTGAAGTGTTTGTGAGCGAGTCACTGAATCATTCACTCAACTCGATTTTTTTTTATTTAAATAATTAAATCAAATTACTTACATATTTTTAATAGACTGCAGCTATTAAAATTGCCAGAACTTCCAGAAAATGTTTTCTCAGAATTGCGGGGATATTGTGATCTCTATTTTAAACATTTATTTATTTATTTTTTATCCAGAATCTTGCAGCTCTAATGTGCATTGATCAATTGTTTTTGAATAAAAGCCTAAATTAAATCTGTACATAATATAAAGTGATTGTGTTTCTTCAGAAGACATTTTTGAGTGAACTAACCCTTCAAATTAATTATATTTACAAGCACCACAACATTGAGGAGGAAAAAAAAAACATTGCTTATCATAGTGGAAGTGTGACCCAAATAATACTTTGTATTTTCAGTAGTGCAATTAAGTGAATTGTGACAAAGTCCTGATTTCTTCACCAGTTCTCTTTCGCCTCAGTGGAACTGGGAGTGCTGACAAGCTCCTTAGTGTGTAGGAAGTTAAAGACTTCATCCACTTACAAAGCAACCCCTCTCCCCCCCTTTCATTTAGCCAGATCATTTGTTCCCCCTTCTCTTTCCTAGTGCCTTTTTTCTTCGGCAGATTTGAGCAGAGCACCTTCCAACCCCTCGCAAAGCTACACCCAGACTCCATCGCTGGCATTTAACACATGATCTCTCCAACCTCCGTTTGGAAGCACTGCGGCAACTTGAGGCATTCAACAGTCCTCTCTCATTTATTCATTCCTTCTCTCATTTATCGGTCTCTGTTTGTTTATCCCCCTCTGTTCTGCCCTCTAGCTTTCTCTCTGCTCACATTGAGAGGTGAAATGAGGCATGCTGGAAATTTGCTGGCTGACAATGGAGGACAGCTGCTCTCACTGCTCAAGCCTTTCATGAGCTGAATTAGCAGTGCTAGCTCGCGCGCGCGCTCCCTTCCCCCACCCTCACTGCTGGCTTTAACACCCATCCAGACATACTCGCAGTCGCCATGCACAAAGCTGAGGGAAACGCACCACGGAAAGGCTTTGTTTCACAAATCTGCCATTGCTCTAATTGCTGATTTTTTTGCCACCTTGTGTTTTACTGCATTCCTTCTCGCATGCTGCATCATAAGCTAAAATCATTTTAAACGGCATTAAAAAAAACAGTGTTGCACCATCCAAAACTATCACCAATACTAAAATTTAGAGGTCAACCAGTTGGATTTTGCAGACACCAAAAACAAAGGAGGGGAAACAGCAGATTATCTATTAATCAGTCAATAGTTTATAAAACATATTGAATGTACAGGCATACAGAATGCATCTCTTCTTGGAAAAATTGGCTTACAGGAATTCAATTTACATTATACCAATTAATCGTCACAACATAAACTGCAAAATGGACCGATTTTTTGCACAAATCACTGCATTCTTACTTCAAGTTTGGAATCTTTTAATTGCATAATATCTACTTGACCCGAGAACCAAGTCATGTGAACAATCACAGAGAAGCAAACATCTCTTTTGTACTGAGTTTCCAAGAAGATTGCACACTATGAAAATCTGGGAGAGTACAGGATTTGGCTTTGATTTACAACATTTGGGTCATCAATATCTGAAATTATGGTTACCTACCTAATCTACCACAGATTTATTTTGTCACACCATGCTACTGAAAAGACAAAAAAAAGCTTAGGGAGTGCCCTTAAAATGGGCTTTAAAACCATCTCCAGAAGACACATGGTAGGCTCTTTATGGTGACTGGAATTTCAATGTTGGCAAATCTACGCAACAAAGCACAACATTAGCAAACATAATCCTGTACTGAATATGACAATCCGCATTTGTTCTTTTAGTCGAACGGCATGTACTTGCAAAACGTTAGGCTACATAATTAAGTTTTTAACACAGTGGAAGCCACAACTGTTTCTTTCCACAGATAAAAGGCCAATGTAAAAGCTACAAACAAACACTGTCATCACTTATCTGCTTAAGACCTGAAACTGGATTTGAAGCTTTAATTGGAATTTCCTTCCTAATTTTAATGATTCCCAGAATCACAGTTGTTGTTCTGTTCAGATTAAAAGCTTGTGTAGATGCAGATAAATGACCTTCTTCCAACCCTTCCCCCACAGCAAGTTTAGGCCAGTGGGTTCGAGGGGTCTGAGCTTTTTTTCCTCCCCTCCCCCCCAAACACATCTTTGACTCCTGGGATTAACAGCCAAACCAGTCCGAAACTTCCCTCTATTCAAAGACCGGAACGACAGGGGGGAAAAACAAGCCAAACTAATTTGTAATGTAATAATGTTAGCATAATACTGTAAATACCGCCTGAATACGTTTTTATACACACTGTGATCATGATAATTTTTTTGAATGCCAGATCCATGACCTAACAGTTGAAACACCATGATTACCTTATTTGGGTAATGCGAGTTTAAACCTGGTCCTCTCTCTACTTTCTGATCAAAAGATTTCCGTCACAAAGCACACACAATGTCAGAAACAGGAGGAAACAACTCACTTGCATTCAGGAGGATTAGGTCGTTAATATTGACTCAAGTTATCAATACGTCAATAACACAATTTGCAGTAGCTGCTAAATGGCTGGAATACACAAGCGGGCAATCCGCGCTTACCTTTTCATTTTTCATCTTCTTCAGAACTCTGCATTCCCCATCAAGCTCCTCCGGCTCGGATTTAATAGCTAACGGAGAGACAATTCCAACAGTTTCCAGAGCGTTATTCCCAAGTTGCTCTGTCACAGCAATGTCTGCGTTCTGCGTATTGTCAAAGGGCGTGTTGCGTGTGCTTCCAAACGCCTGAGCGTTCACAACGATCTCCTTCTCAATTGCCACGACTGCAACTGGTGCGCTTTCGCTTTTTTCTTTCTTGTTTTTCCCACTCGATACTTCCTTTTCCTTTTTGCTGTTTGGCACACCGCGTGAGGCCTTGGCGCCCTTCTCGGCACCTTTGCCCGTAGCGGAGTTGCCGCCTCCTGAACTACCTGTCGCACCGGTAACCTCCCCTTGGGTCCGTCCCTGATGCTCCTTTTTTGCTCCATCTGCAGCTGGAGACTTGCTGCTATTGTCTTTAGAATTTTTGTTGCGCTTGGATTTGGATTTGCTCTCTTTGCCCTGAGGGGCACTAACTGGGCTAACGAACTTGATATTGTCTGGCAGAGCCGCTACTGCGCTGGGTGGAGCTGCCATTCCCCCTCCGTCCTTGGTGCCAGACATCTCGAGTTTGTCCTTCTCTAGGTCAGCGTCAAGGTCGATAATCAGATTTCCAACCCCGATATCCCACTCATCACCGCTGTCGTAAGTGTCCACCGCATTCGAGTCCACACCTTTCCCGCCTGCAGTGCCACCACTTAGGGACATTTTAGTGCCAGCGGCCCAGGTTTGTCACAGTAACGTCTGATTTCTCAGACTGCCAGGGTGTGGGGAGAAGGAGAACAGTGGCCTCAACGTATTGATGTCAACTTCCCAGTCGCCCACATTTTGCCCTAGAGGAGACACACACAAAGAGGGATTATCTGTCTTGAAATTGTACTCTGAAAATGAAATGGTAAGTGATGAATATGCAGCACTAAATAAGGACTTGGCTTACCAACACAAGAGCAAATACACAAAACGCGAGCGATAACTTTGAAAAGCAGGAGAGTTATAGTGTCCCAAACAGATGCAATCAATCTTTTCCATGTTAATTTGAGAAACTCAACAGAAAGGCATGTTTTCTTGTCATTATTTTCAGGTACACATTTATATCTCATCGCAATCGATTCAAATTTCAGTAGCACTTTATTTTACAGTACTTTTGGTTGCATTTTATTTTAAGGTGTCATTGTTACAGTGTAATTATATATTTAAGTACTGAGTAATAATAAGCAACTACATGTACTTACTATAGAGTTAGGGTAGGATTAGGATTTGGTTGAGGGTTAGTTGCATGTAATTATGCATAATTTACTGTTATTACTATGATAAGTACATGTAACATATGTAACACGGACACTAAAATAAAGTGTTACCGTACTTTTTATAGTAATAACTGAGTAATAACTACATACTAACCATAATCCTAACCTCAACCCATGTTAAGTCCATGTAAGTAGGGCTGTTCGATTATGGCAAAAAACAATAAAGCTAATTTTGGTCAATACTGAAATGATATGATATGAAACAATATGATCAAAGTCTTATTTCATTATACGAGTAATTTCCAATATCAGTAAAATTTCACAATTATCGATAGGCTACTTCAGCAAAAACTAATACAAGGTTAACTAATGTAGACAAAGTTACGGAAGACGAGTAAACAGAGAGCAATACATTAAGAACAAAGAAACTAATTAAACAAAATGGACAAAAAATATAGCTAATAGCCTACAACAGAAACTGAATGTAAATGTAAAAACACTGCATAGTCTTCACTATATACATTAAATATAGATTAATCCTTATCAAAGCTACAAAAGTTATTAATTCAAGAGCAGTGAGTGATTTTATCTTTGTCTTTTGTTGTTTGATGAACATTAATGTCAGACTGAAGCAGGGATATTAGGCTGCTGCTATTACTTTAGGTGCTAATGCACGGATCCAACATACTGTTACACACACGAGTTTTCTTTCTCAAAGACATAATCAACTGTGTTTATGAGGATACTTCCCAATTTTAAAATGTTTGTGTGTAGGTGATTTAACCGTTTAGGCGAACCCCACAGTATTCTTTGCTTATGAAAGCAAAGAAAGACGCCTGGGGAACAGTGTCTCTTTTGCAGCTTAATGCGCTTTTAATAACAGTGTTTAATATCAAACAAACATGTCCCGTAGTTTGGCAACAGTAGACTATATTTTACAACACACACTTATTTGGCTGATTTGGATGTTAGGTTTGGCGCAGTGAGGAATGCACCGTTTATGTGGCAGCGGTTAATAATAGTTTAACTCGATTATCTTTACCTCGTTTTCATAAACGTTGGAAGCCAAAATCAAAAATCAATTACGATTAATTGCACAGCCCAACCATGTAGTTACCTTTTATTACTCTGTTCTTTCTTGGGTCAGTACACCGTAAATGCATGTACTGTTAAATTAAGTGCAACCAACATTCCATAACTTATTAAATCATTTCTGCAACTGTGGCATTTGACAATTCAGCGATGGCAAAACAAAGGAAACACTTGCATAAGAGTCTAGAAAGAACATTTTACCAGTTCTACCATTCATCCAGATACAAGTGCGGTTAGTAAAGATACATAAAGTTATACACTTCATCCTTCACGGACATCAAAATGGATGATGATTTGGTTGTTGTGATGATGGTTAACTTCATACACAAAATATTAAAATTAAAAAAAAAATATTCATTAGTCTAGTGAAAGAGATTGGCCAGGATAATTAATCATTCATTCAATTATCATTAATCAATATTTGGCTCTTTTACAGCCGTTTACACCCGGTGTTTTAATCCGTCTCTTTTGTCCACTTTCCACCACTTCTGTCCTGATTTCTTCGAGGGGAGGGTCTGTGGACGGGTAAATGTTTGGGCTTTTTCAGATCTTTCGATCTAATGGAAAAAATAAGCTTACACAATTAAAATATGAACGTGACCGGAGACGACGGAAAAACACACGGAGAGCATCAGCTTTAGTTTCTGCTCTGACAGACGCAAGATCAGCCGAACACTGAGTGTGTGTTAGAAAACATTGTGTTTGGTACGTTTTTCATCTTTAAACCAAACTTGGGTCTTCAGTCGACAAAGTTTAAATCCCGTCTGGCTAGAGCTCTTCCCATAATGTTAATAAAGAGAAGACGGTGTTTTGTGGCTGTTTGAACACATTTGATCACATGAGCGTTTACACTACGAAAGCAGTCCGGTCGAATGTGTTTTCAACTAGCTCTGGAAGAGGTCAAACTCTAAACGTTTTAGACCCCGTTTACACCTGTATTTAGTGTCGTCCACCTGTGACCCGATCGACCAAAACGCATCTTAATACCAGGTGTGAACAGAGCCAAATATCATTGAGTGAAATCTCCTTCTTTTGCCAGTTCCAAAATCTGCCAACAGTCATAAAAAGAGATAATAAACAGTTTTATGTTGCGTATGGCAGCTCTGCTCTTTAGATATAGGCCGTTAAAAAATATATTATCACTTGACCACTGTTCAGCTGTTAAAAGTGTATATCTTGCAAAAAAGATTAACAGAGTTACACTGAACAATGAGCAAAGATTAGATAACAATGGCAACATTTTTGCAAAGACATTCACTTCTAAATAGAAAACAGATCTGTGAAATTGTGAGCATTTTGACCTATATTATGAGCCAAAGTATTTGGTTAAGAACATGTGTCTGCTGAAATTGGGCTGCTTTCAAAGCCTGATGTTTGATGTCTAATTAAAGCAGCCATTCTTTAACACAGGTCATCTCTGCTTAGCCAGGGTACGGCCAAATAAGCCAACACAAGTCAAAGGAGCACGCACTTTGACCTCTGACAGCGTAAATAATTAACACTCAAGTCTGCAGCATTTGTCCTGCAATGCCAATGAGCTCAGAGCTGGAAAATAACTCAAGAACCCGCTCACGCTAGATCTGTAAGCATCTGATAAACTCTTGTTACTCTATCCATATTTGAAATGCTCCACCAAGCTTAACTGCAGATCAGTTCAGCGAGCGGATGGCTTTGTTCATTAAGCTGGAGCTTATACTAGACTTTCATTTACTTCCATATACGTTTTCACAAGTCTCTGATCATCACAAAAGCCTAATAGTGGCATTGAATGCGAGCGCTATAATTTCAGACACTAATTCCCTAATCAAGCATCTCGCATGAATCAATAATAGTGCTTCTACTTCCTACTAGGGATGAGTAGATCAATTGCGAAATACAAACTTAGAAGCAATGATGTTTTATTTCAATGGTCAATCCTCAAGTAAAATGTATAGTGTTTATTTCATTCCTTTAAATAATGAGAGATACATGCATGTATGATACTTCTTATAAGTGTGTTAAAATGAAAACATTTTTGTATAATGTTGTTAGAAATTATATATCGAATTTTTGGGTTATTTAATAAATAAATAATTAATGCTTAATGTCTAAAATTAGCCAAAAGACATATTTAAAAAGAAAACTGTACATCTGACATATTCACATAAAAAACGTCAAAAAAAAAATGCTGGTCTCAACGAATATCCTAGTAAACATAATATGTTAGGCTGTATCTTAAGTGAACAAACAGTTGAGAAATAAAATGCATGTGTATCAGTGTATTGGATGTGTGCATTCGCTCTTAAAGTGACAGCAGCCTAATATTCCTGATGCCGTCTGTGTCATTAATGTTCATCAAACAACATAAGATAAAGAGAAATCACTCACTGCTCTGGACTGATTAACTTTTGTAACTTTAATAAGGTTTAATCTACATTTTATTTATACAGTGAAGACTATGCAATGCTATTTTATATTTGATTATTAATTTTCTCTACCTGAAAAAGACAGCTTTACTTGTCTTTAACAACATTTGAAATGTATATGATTTGGGCAAGTAGTTTTTGGTGTCACAGCCTTATTTATTAAGGTTTTGGGTCAATATATATATATATATATTTTTTTTTTTTTTGTGGTGGTGGGATAGGGCCGTCAAATGATTAATCGCGATTAATCGCATCCAAAATAAAAGTTTGTGTTTACATAATACATGTGTGTGTACGGTATATAATTATTTTCTATATAAATACACACACGCATGTATATTTAAGAAATATGTGCATGTATATACTGTGTATATATATTTATATTATATATAATTTATATTATATATAAATATTTTAGATATAAATAACACATTTTTCTTAAATATATATATGAATGTGTGTGTATTTATATATAGAAAATAATTATATACCGTACACACACATATATTATGTAAACACAAACTTTTATTTTAGATGCGATTAATCACGATTAATCGTTTGACAGCCCTATGGTGGGACAAGTGAAAATTTTAGATACCAAAATATAGATACCATATTCATACTAAATCATATAAGCTTTTTGAATCTAGTCTAACAGAAACTTCCTAAATCCTAGATTTGAAACATAGTTACTGTTACTAAACGGATAGGATAGGATTCTAAGTTAGGACGATAATTGGGTTGCCATTTAAATAAAGATTTGTTTTCCACCATAACCGAGCCGTTGGATTCCCTGTAACTATGCCTCGTAAATGCCGATAGCCCACCAAGAACACGACGCAAAAGCTCGTGTTGATCGCAGGCCCCTTCATTGACGAGCACAATCCCAGATGGTCATTCGTACGTCTAAAGACTGCAGCTGTTCTGCTGGAACAAACAGTCGAAGAGGTCAAAGTCAGTGTGCAACATCTGCAGCTAACCTGTCTGTGTATGTGGACTCACGTTTGATCCCTCTAAAAGTCCAGGAGACGCACAGCTGATTCAATCCGCTGCTTTTTAAACATGGCATTTACAGAATGAGTGTTTTGGGATCATGAATCCCAATATTTTTCAGCCTTTTGAAAATGTATGATATGCATCTTGATATTTATCTGCTGTAAAATGACTAAAAGTGGCTAAGGGAACTATTATATTGAGCAAAGAGCTGGTGTTGCCAAGTACATTTAAGAGGCTAAACTCAAGATCTGAAATACAGTAAAAATCTAAGGCATGCTTTTCACAGTTTTCCACTATATATATGATCATTTCTTTTTATGTTCACCAATGTAATAGTGATAAATAGGTATATTTCACTAAAACATTTTAAGCATCTAAAATGATGCTTGAAGAACATTGGTAATGAATTGTTGAATCTGTGTTTGGAAACATTATAACAGTTAAGCGAAATTGATTCTAGAAAGAATAATCTCATACTAATGAAACGAGACATGCTGTCTTTAGGAAACTTAATGCCAAATAAACAATAAAATCATCACAATATTCCAGTATAATAATATCAAATAATCAGCCCTATTGACACCACAATGTAACAAGGCTTCAAATCTGCATTAGAAAGATAAAGCACAATCGCACCGAAGTGCACAACAGAGCACTTGTAACGTGCAATAAAGATCGAACGCTGAACTGAATGATGTGCATAGCTTGAGCGGTGACAACTGTAAATTCATAATGAGAGTATGGATCTTTCTAAGCATTCACAAACATTACAGCGAGAGCTACAGCAATGCATCTCTATTCCACCGGCTCGAACATATCGATTTCCCTGGACTATCCCGACACAGGATCAGAGAACGTTCAATATCAAAGCTTGGAGTGCTACACTATATATATATGGGCTGAAAAACATTTTACAAAAACATCTGTCTAGACCAAAGCTGAGCAAAAGTTTTCCAGTGTAAAGTATGGAGAGTAAACAACATCTAGCTCTGGCCTGCAGACAAAACTCAACTCAACAGCTCATAAAGAGAGAAAACAATGTGTCTGAGATCCAGGAAATAGATTCGCCCTCCGGCTGACTGCCAACTCATCTCCACATGAGCACTCTACAACATTATTACTGATAAAAGCCAATCGTATTGAAAGCAGATGATATAAAATGTCACATATTTGCCTGTATTTGGTGTCAAGCCTCCATTCATAATATTGCAATTTTTTGGGACATAGTGTCACAAACCAGTACCGTCTAATAGACGTCAAAACCCGCCAGTGGTTCCCTCCACATTTCCCTATGGGTTTTTATAATGAGCTTTTGAGTAAAATAAGCTCTGTGTTAAACGTAATTTGACGAAACTTGGATGTTTTGTTCCACAACGCAAATTACACACACTCGCACTCCAAACGTTCTCATCAAATTACTTATTAGAAACATACAAACATTGTTTTAAAATAAACATAACAGCTTCAAAATTCACATTTTTTATACGGGTGTGTGTAAATTTATGTTGTAGAATAAAACGTCCAAGTATCGTCAACTTATGTTTAACACAGACTAGAGCGGCATGATTCTGGATAAACTGAGAATCATGATCTTTCCGTTTCAAACAGAGATCACTAAACTAAACTAAATATCATGCAGGCCTAATTTACTAGAGGCTTTGACACATTTTAATTGCAACAGTCTATTTAAAATGTTTAATTAATCTGAATAAATTATAAAAAAAATTATAAAAAAAACAGGTTAAATGAATGATTCAATGACTCACTCATTGTTTTTTTAACGCATCTCTTGAATGATGAATTCAATGCCAAATACATTTTTAACAGTCCCTTGTCGCCACCTACTGGTGTAACGATGTAATGATATAATCTTTATTTGAAGCGTTAAAGGGATAGTTCACTTTGAAATTAAATTTTGATATGTTTTAGCTTACCTCAAGGGCATCCAAGATGTAGGTGTCTTTTTTTCCGCAGTAGTTTCAATTTTGATATTTTTAGGTCAAACCGTTCTTGTCTGTCAGTCATTTCATGCAGGTCGATGGTCACTGTCTCAAAGAGCATGCACAAAGTCCAAATTAAAACAATTCCCCATTGTCCAAATTAAACAATTCCCCATCGTAAGTACACATTGATAGCCTAAGACACGAAACGAGCGGTTTGTGTGAGAAAACGAACAGTATTTATACTGTTATTGATACTTTACACGGTTTGACCTAAAAATATCAAAATTGAAACTACTGCGGAAAAAAAGACACCTACATCTTGGATGCCCTTGAGGTAAGCTAAAACATACCAAAATTTAATTTCAAAGTGAACTATCCCTTTAAGTACTTTTAGGAGGTGATTTGCTCTATTTTGATCACTACCGTAGACATCAGTGTTGATATACGAACTATAAACTTTTATCCCAATTCTTCTGCAAAATGAATATTTGCAACACAGAAATAACAAAACCGTGTGCGGTTTCATACGTATTCGTGACATTTGCTCTGGGTCAGCGGCAGCACAACGCAGGTTTGAATGTTCCAGCGTGATTTGATTCCATAGACAGGCGAATCGTTGTCATTTGGGAATGAGATTAATCACGCAGATCTACCACAGACCTTATTTTCTCATAAATTGAAAAAAAAAACATTATAAAATCCTTGAGGGAACACTTTTAAAATAGGTCTTCTGGGATCAATGGAGTTCTATACAGAACACTAGGGTTCTTGACTCAATTTTAAAGAACCCTGTATGCCAAAAAGGAGAGGATATAGGGATATACAAGGAAAAATGTTTTAAATGCTTGCATAATCCTTTTATGTTTAACAGGTTATTCTAGAGACAAATATTTTTACGAGCCGTTTCATTCATAAAATTGAATCACAATAACAAATTAATGAAAACTAAATCCATTAAATGATCCCATGATGGGAACCCATTGAAGATTCTATATATGAAGCACCTGACAGAAGCTTCTATATAGAACCAGATGATGATGTGTGGCCAATAGAAACGAGCCATATGATCGTGCTTCACTGACTGTATTAACATACTCTGTTTAAATTGTAAACAAAACACTTAATGTGAGACCCAAGTTCAGACTCATTAAATGATTTTCTGAACAAACATCTTCGACTTATCTTGAGGATGTCAGCAGGTGTCTGCTCCAACTCTTCAAATAGCCCATTTTATAACACCTCTTTCTAAGACCACATAAAGTCGGGGGTTTCTTCTGAAAGCTGATTATTTCCATATGCTATTTATTATGGTTTCCCTGCTTGTCTTTATTTGATGCTACTTGATATCTGTGCTAATTCTTTAAACAATACAACAGGGCAAATGCATTTCAGTTCCATTCACACACATACTGAATAGTGCACGATAGGTTCCCCTAGCTAGTAGCGCAGTCCATGGACTGAATAAATCTAGATGATATTAACACACCAAGGTATTTACATGGACGAGGTATGTCAAAGAATACCATGGGGTTTATATGGTACCTATACATCTGCAACCATCAGAAAATGGTACAAAATGGACAATAACAGGAAAACATACACAACACCTTTTTTGTTAGCGTTCAGAGCCAAAATAAAGACTTTTATGAAATTAAAAGGAGAAAATGAAACATATATATATAGAGAGCTGCAGGCAGCAAAAATAAATAAATAAATATAGCCTGCAGCAAAAAAAAAAAAAAAAAAATTTCAATTTATATGAAAGATACTAAAATTAGGTTTTGACATAGCATCCCATTATAAATAGCCCATGAAAACTAGAATGAGTGTAAGATTAGTTGAAGAGCTAATAATCCCCATCATAATGCTAACTACTCAATCAACACTGGTAAAACTTGTGGAATTGCTACTATTATTTAGAATCAGTGGGAAAATCAAGCAAGCAGATAAGATAGAAATATGGCATCAAATGTTAATAACACAGTACTTACATAAACACTGTAATTTACGCTGTAATCGAATATACTTGAAAGAAAACCACTTGGTACTATCATGGTTCGCGTCCAAAAACCATGATATAATCATGATACCATGTCTAAAACCTTTTGTTAGTGTTAGTGTATAAGCACAGCTCTGGAGACGTGTGACTGTTGAAGGTTGTATTATCTGGAGTGAGTTCTGTGTTTGAGCAGTGATTCACTGCGAATATTCTGATACTCGCACACATCCTGACATTCATAACAGACTCGAGCTCTTCCACAGAGAACTGCAACTCCAGCATAAACAAACCACAGTCGTTTTAAGCACTGTCGGGGTGTTTATGGACTCGCAACCCGTTTATTTGTGCTCGTAATCGAGTAAACTGGGACTCGTTGTTCGATTCGCCGCACCTAACGCGCTGTTCGAGCGCATTGGTCCGCGACGCGTTGCTCTTAAGGAAATGACTCTCTAAGATGGTCAAAGCATGTGTGAGCCATGACAACCGAGCTAAGCTAACGGGCTAAAGCACCTCCAGTCTCCATCTGCACCAATAAAACACCACCCCCTACCTACCCACACACACACACACACACACACACACACACACACACACACACACACACACACACACACACACACACACACACACACACACACACACAAAAGAAATGCATTAATCCCAGCGTCACTTACCCCACACGCGAACCCCTATCCAGAGAATACTTATGTACATTCCATAGAGGAAGGTGGAAAGGCCTCTGGATTTGCGCACGGAATTCCAAAAATGATCCCAAAGCAGTGCACTTCCCAACACATCCAGCAACTAGAGAAAAGGAAGGCCAGCAGCCATCACACTCCTAAAGATCCCGTTCAGAAATGCAAACACTGCCCTGGAACTGGCATCGCAGGATCGAAATCTCACAGCTTTCTTCAAATACGTCTTTCTTAAACTCCAAGACGATAAATCCAACATCTCGGCACGTCCATTTTCACGTATATTCATTCATTTTTTTCCCTTGAGTTGAGTCCTAGATCCCTCGCTCCTTTCAGTAAGGGGGATACAATGTAACTAAAGGGCAGGAGGAGGAAGCGCCATGAAATCCAGGAGAATGATCCGGATGGATTGAACCCTGCGCGCGCAGTGCGCGGTAAGACGCGGAAACTGGATCAGTCGATATTCTTCCTGGAATTTCCACCATGTGTTTGTGTGTGTTTATGAGTCCAGCACATTTAAAATGCCTTTTTTTTCTGCCTCAACTTGTTTTCCTCTTCCTGGTCTTGTTTTAACATATTTCTTAATGTTTTTTTTTTTTAATATGAAATGACAAATTGATTTTACAAATTCAATTCAATTCACATTTATTTGTATAGCGCTTTTCACAATACACACATTTTTAAAGCAGCTTTACAGAAAATGCATGAGTCCACATTACAGTTTAGAGTGATCTGTTATCAGAGGTAATGTTATGCATTTCAGAAATGTACATACAAATCACACAATAAGCTAAACATGTATTAAAACAAACAATGTAATAATTTAAGGCAGAAACAATGAGCTCATTGAAGTAATGAATACATGTTTGTTAACAAATGATTGTGACATTTAGAAAATTGTAGCATTGGTGCATGTTGATTCAGAGTTTGCATCAAATTCAAACTTAATTTAGTTAAAAGCAAATGCACCAAAAACTATATATATTTATTCAATTTGGCTTCATTAACTTCTTTGAATGACCATTAATTAGTTCTTCAGGGATTAAATATTATTTAGATGATTCTGTAGACTTGCAATGAATGGCATTAACATTCTTCAGTTTTGGATAATAAAAAGGACTCGTTCGTTACTAATCAAATCACAATTTAGTTATCCTGCCTACATGAAAGCTCTTATTAAATGTCGTTCCAAACCCATTTGACTTTTTCCTCCATGAACTTTAGCGGTTTAGCATACACTGAGAGTGGGAAGTGAGCAGGAGCTGCCGAGCCTAAAAGAGACACGCAAAAATGGACCATTAAAGAATGATAAAAGGGATGTTTTGCAAACCTTCTAAAGAAATACAATCTTTTTTTCTTTTTCCAGAGATTATATGGTGCAAATATGGTATGAAGATACGCATCACTAGCTGTGTTTCCATCCAAAGTTGCGAATTTAACTGATGCACAAAATAGGAATATGGCATTAAACATTTGTGAATAAAGCAGGGTTTCCATCCCATGTGTTCAAGAGAACAAAATAGTCACTTCCTGTGAAATTGCAGTAATAAAATGAATAAATCAGTAATAAAAATGGAAGTTGCTGCAATCAGGGAAGAAACTGTTGCTCTTTTTTCCTCCATCATAATTGAGTTGCGTTCACACAATAAACGCTGTCATGTTCTCTTGCGTTCAAATGCTAGTGTTCGGGAACGCAATCATGTGACACTTATTATAATTATACCCAACTATTGTGATGACAAACTTCGTCTCAGAAACTTCGGAACGACAAAACCGACATTTTTATTGAGCATCGAGGGATTTATTCACTGTAAAAAGTGAATAGTTGGATCAACTTAAAAAAATTACTTCAATTGGTAACACCTAAATAAATTAAGTTTTCTCAACTTAAATTATCGTGAAAAACGTGATAATTTAAGTTGAGAAAACTTAATTTATTTAGGTGTTACCAATTGAAGTAATTTTTTTAAGTTGATCCAACTATTCACTTTTTACAGTGTTCGGTAAATGTGTTTTCATCTTTGTTTATGCGCATATCCTCTTAAAAGATAAAAAAAAAAAATCCACCTCAACTGAGCGTGTTTTTATGCACCATACGTTTCCATCCAGCGTTTTTATGTGATATCCCAAAATTTGCATAAAAATAGGTGAATGGAAACAGCGGATGCCACATGTATTAAATGAGCAGCATTGACATTGTGCTAAACATCCTTCATGTTTGACATGAGGTCGTTAGCAAGATAGTTAAGTCAGAATTTACATTTTGGGGGGAACTATCCCTTTAAAAGAGGAGGAGTCAAATGATTAAACACTTGACATGTGGTGCTACAGTAACATTGCTGGTGAGATCATGATTGATCTGTAATGATTTTGATTTCAGTTGCTACATGATGACTGACAGCATTGCTTTGCTTTTGAAGTATGACTAAGCCAGATATAGCAAACACACAAACATTTATATCACTCAAAAATGGCCTGATAATGTACAAATGCCTTTTGTTGATGTGCATGTAGGCGTTTTACTCTTTGACTTCTTGCATAGCTCAGTGAACACTGGAAAGCTCCCCCAAACAATGCTAGATAACAAACCGGCATCATCAGGAACTCTGCCGTGGGGAGACACTTGTCACACGATTTCTGGTTCCTGGGTGGCAGCGTCGTGTCTGTAGCCACAGGTACACTCATTTGCACTTTCTTTCATCCGGGGTTAACAGAGTGAGGCCTGTCAAACAGTGGCGAGAGAAGGAAACGCCTGCGAGGAAAGGGCTGACGGAGAACAGGAAGACCTGCTGCTGACATTCCTTCTACAACCTAAGCCTCTTTTAAAATGCCCCCTCATTCAAATGCAAAAACATGAGCTTTTCATAAGATAATTAGCTCCTTCACACTTGAGTCGTGCTTTTAATAGCTCATACTGTGTGTTTAAACAAACGCAGGGAATTTGCTTGAATGCTCCATAATAATGTTGTTTTATTGAGAAACATTCTGATTTATAAATCCCACGCATCGGCCGGTGCATCCAATCCCACCCAAGATCAAATCTCTGTGAAAAACTGAATTTAGGAAGGTCTTCCACACTTCCCGAGAAAACTACAAAAAAAGTCTTTTGTACTTCGGCACAAAGGAGCGTCCCAGCACCCGTAGCTGGAGGAGATGTGTGCGTTTGATTAGCGGCTCTCTGGCGTTAGGCGACGCAGGGTTTCCAAAAGGTTCAATCTGACACTCAAACCCCATTAGTATTTTGGACAATTAGTCACACATTACAATATGATTGAAAAAAAAAGAAGCAAAGTGACTGGCATGCTGTAAAAGGGTGGATCATATGAACACTTTCACAGTCACATTTCAGCTCGGATAAATATAAACAGGGCTTGACGTTAACTTCTTCGCTCCCCAGTCACTGTGGCTATAGTGGGTTTCCAAAGTTACTACTCAATTTTTGACATCGATACCATGGGGGAAAACTGCCATATAGATATTTTTTAATATTATATCATAATTTGGCAGCAGGTATTTTAGGCTGCTGTCACTTTAAGACATGACGCACGGATCCATTATACTGTTTTCTCTTCATAAAACTCTATTACTCTATAACTCTAAAAAACGTTGCGCTTGCAACGCCAAGGTCATGGGTTCGATTCCCAGGTAAAGCAAGAACTGATAAGAATGTAAAATGTGTACTTTGAAATACAATGTGAGTCGCTTTGGATAAAAGCGTCTGCCAAATGCATAAAGGTACACATACGTTTTCTTAAAATATGTATCATATATTTATTTAAACATTATCTTTATGACAATTAAGCGCATTTCCTCCTTTCCCAATTGTTAGTAGTGTGCTGTAAATGTGAAATATAAAATAAGTATAATTTGCATTTCTGTAATACAAAATATAACCAATTTACTTCAAATCATTTTATTATTTTAAGTAGAAGAAACACATTTTTAAAACTCATGGTCAATCACATCTTTTTTCGCATTACAGGAATTTGGCATGAAATTGACTTTTTTTAAATGCATTATTAATTTGAGAGAATTACTCAAAATGATTCACACATGATGTTCAAAAAAAAAAGTGAAGCAATCCCAGAACAGACTCTCTATTCACCACACCAGCAGATGCTAGCTAACCACTTATCATGCTGATGTATTTCCCCATGTTGAACGTCCCGTTTTGCACAAGAAGAGGGAAATATATGCTCCATGGCCACTTTAATGCAGTTCCCATCATGCAATCTCCCGTTAATGGAGCCAGTCATTTGCTCTTTCTGCTGCAGAGATGCCTGTGTCACAAAGAGGCCACTCAATCACTCTGAGAGCAGCAGGCCCAAAAACCTGAGAGGCTTTGTGGCCCAAATAACAAGAGCAGCTCCAATACGAGCTCTCCAGCACAATTGCCTCTTTAGTAAGCAGAAAATTCCTTGCTCAGCCAAGCGGTTCTGGTTCAGACCGTCGGCTTTATGAGCTGGAAATCCAATTGAGATTAAAAGGGAGCTGGTTAATTATATGGCAAAAAAGCCTGGATTATAACGAATATATTATTAGTATTAAAGACCAGATACACAAGTAGTCTTCAGCCTTTTATTGCAGAGAAAGCAATTAGGGAATGATTCTGGTTTAGTTATCTATTGACGGTCACCATATGCGTCCATGTGACACGGTGATTCCCACTGTCTGACACGGCCGACGACTCTCTGTTCCTCGTCTCTTGACCACCACACGGCTTTGTTTCGGGTCACGCCGGCTGCATTAAACACTTCTTGGCACTTTGATGGCTCTGGCTCTCCAGTTTCCCTGTGTGAGAGAATGGGGAGGGGTGAGGTTAATGGTGATTCAAGTCCCGGTGACCTTTTCAAAGCTCCCTGTCAAACAACCAAAAGCTGCCCTGCTGAGCCGAGGGCTGGGATCAGGAAGAGGGAATTTATGAATCCGTTTACACACACATTCACACTTACAACACCTTTTTCACACTTTCTCATCGCACATATAGGGATTGCAGTGCTGTAAAAGTCACACTGATACATCATTACTCAGGGACAGGTTTAAATCTAGATGTTGCATTCACAGAAGTGTAAATCGGAAAAAAAAATTCTGAGAATACGGATTCACAACCAACTAGCATTCAGAGAGATTAAATGATGTACAACTTTCCATTGCATGTGATTTGTTATTAAAATGACACAGAATAAAAGTTCTGTAGGGATGTCTATAGATTAAAGTATTGCATTGATGACTAATCTAATGTGTTTTATTATTTAGCTCTTAGAATGATTAATAACTTTAAATTTGCTAAAAATCTCTATGAAGTCTAAATGCATTCTTTTTCTTTCCAAATGCATTTCTTAAATAAAAGTGTTGAAGATGAAGTGATCTTCTGGTATCTTCTTTATAACAGTGTTTCACTCTTAGGTGGTATTGCATATTTGTTGAGCTTCTGTAAATTCATATGACCATAAAGACTGCAAATGACTACTTTTGTTAAACGTCCAACTTGGATTGGGTTTTGTCATTAGGAAGGCCATCCTTGCTTTGTAGAGGAAAGCAGAATGAAGCAATTTTGTCAAATTAAGTCGAAGTGTTCCCTGCATCTAAAAAACAAATAATATCAAACATTTAATTGTTCTCAATTATCCTGAATAACAGTAGTTTTTTTAACACATCAAGTATTCCAGTGTCAGAATTAATCTTCAAGAACTGCAAATGCTCAAGGAATCTCATTTTCAGGCTAATATTTTAAGCTAGTGTTAGTTGTTCTGTCAGATTCTTCAGGGGTGAGATTCTGTGATTCTTAATGCTGCATTACTGTAGCTAAGAGCCGCCAGCACGAGGCTATCAGCAGTCTTCAGTTCTGAAACTGGAGCCACTCGATCGATAGCAAATGAGATGATGCTGATCTGGCTGGCATCAGCATCTCTATTCTGTGGGAAAGCAAAGACTCTCAATTCCACCCCTTGATCTTCGCTGGCCGCTTTTTCAGATCAGTTGGCAGCATTCGGCACAAGATGTACAGCGCTAGCATCTGTCAACCTGCAACGCCTGCAAAGTCTGGCTCTCTTCAAACAGCTCATGCTGATGAAATCTGTTACCTGACCAAAATTTGAGTCACGGAACACGACATACGCTAAAGCCAGCTTATCAGATGCTGTCTTTTTGTTTGTCTCACCCTATTAAACCTGCGGCTCCAGGAAGGCAAAAAGCTGTAAACAATTGTTCAGAGCATGCATCTGAATGCTATTTCAAAGCACACTGTCACAAAGCCGTAAGAAGAGAATTTCACGCTACCAATAGATGAATGAACAGATCAGTTAGGTCAACAAAGAGAAAGAGATTTTCTTTCTTTGATATACTTTTTCGGAACAAACTGAGCAATAGATGCACATCTGAAATCAGCTAAGACTATTCCAGAATCAATTTGAAATCAAAACCTTAATTTAAGAGAGATCTAAACATAACATACCCTACATAACTACAAAGAAACATCCCAGCACAAACACAATCTAATAGAGATGCATTTCTCCAGCCAATGGTTGCGTAGAGCTGCTGAGTCCCAGTATTCTGCATTGGCTGTTGAGGCAACTTTGAGAGCCCAGACATCGACCTGGCAAGATCATTTCTCATTGATTGTTTGGGGGCTGTTGTGAAGCAGTTTATTACCCATACTGCAGCAAGGGAGCCAGCCCAACAATAGATGCAGAGCATTACTGGAACTCCATCATCTAGCACATCTGGCTTTTCTCCAGCAACCAACGCTCAGATCAAGTACTGAACTCCAGAACTTATGTAATCTTCCCATCTAACAGGACTGCATATAGTCTAAAACAAAACAAAACAAAACACGTAGAACTACCCTGGGCTCATTCGAAGAACTGTAACTGTTTTTTGGAAACTTAAGGGTAGATTTATTTTATTTTTTCAAGTAAAATGTAACAGGGAACTTTACTGGAACTTAAAACAATAGACCTAAAAATAAAAATAATATTCTCAGCCCGAGTCATCTAGTAGAATATCCAATCTTATTGTTCTTTTCCATTTAACAGAAACTTAAAAAAAGGACAAAACAATGCCATAAAAGTGGTCTGTACAACTTATATTGTGCACTATATTCTAATTTCTATTTAAATACATATAATAGTTTCACGTGAGAAACTTGTTATTCACTGATAATCAATGTACTGTAAGTTAGGTATGGAGTGCCACAGGGATCCGTCGCTGGCCCTTTGTTATTCTCCTTGTACACACTCCCTTTAGATGATATTATGAGAAAACATGGCATTAGCTTTTACTTTGATGCTGATAAAACCACCCAAAAAACTAAAAGTTTTATAACTTCTCCATCCACATGAAATATCAGTTAGCTGAGTTCATTAATAAATGTAATTCCTAGACGACCGATAATTTCTTTCTAGTAGACAGGATTTTCATTTTCTGGTAGACTATCTCTTTAATCTCATTTAAGTCTTTAATTACATATATAATGTTTCACATTTCCCCATAGAAGACCACAAATGCCAGAAATCCAATCGTATTATAAATGTACAGGATGGATTTCATTGTTGGAGTATTTCCGGGGCGCAACACTGCTCGTGCAACTTGTGACGCAGGCTCCGTGTTAGATGTTTGTTTTGATTGTTTTATATCAAGTGTTTTGTAGTTTTCATTTATTATTTATATACGAGACGGTCAACTTCTGGGTAATTCTGGGCAATTCTTGGCCTTCTAGTGTTCATTTCTCAACCAATATTGGCTCTGTGGACAATGCCGACAACGCAGACTGGAGCATGTATATCAACCGTGAAAAATCTGGTTTATTCACGTGGACTATTGCTGGATTTGCGCCCGCTTGCTGTTCTGCCGACAACGGATTCAACACTTTTTAAAAATGTCCCAAAAATGTCTTTTGGTTGGCATCAGTTGGAAAAAGCCTAAAGCGAAACGGAGGAAAAGGGGTTCGAGAGGAGGAATACTCAAAAGGCTATGGAGAAGAGGTAGTAGACTGCCCTTACCTGCTATCACCTTGTCAAATGTTAGATCCCTGAGAAATAAAATTGATGAGCTGTCTGCATTGATCAAATATGATGGGGATTATCGTCACACAAGCCTTTTCTGTTTCACTGAGACATGGCTCTCCCAGGAAACAGCGGATTTACCTTGATGGATTTACTTTGACTTGATACCAGAAGCAACACAATATCCAGTGCCTTGATTCCGCCTGCTTTGCTACCGAACTGAATCAATTTTATGCTCGTTTTAATAATAGCTATTCAGATGAGCACTGGACTCCTACAGAGCATCCTGACCTTTACCCCATACTAATTGAGGAACAGATTGTGGAAAAGGTTTTAATGCAAGTCAAACCCCAAAAGACATCGGGGCCAGATGGAATAAAGGGCAAGGTACTGAGGGAATGTGCATCTCAGCTGAAGGGTGTGTTGACATAAATTTTTCAGCTGTCTCTTGACTTTAATGTTGTACCACAAGCCTGGAAGGAAAGTACCATCATCCCATTACCAAAAAAGGCTCATGCTAAGGTGCTTGAGGACTGTAGACCAGTGGCTTTAACATATGTGCTCTGCAAGTGTATGGAGAGAGTGGTTTGTCAGCAACTCTCCAATAGCCTGGAAATCCAGACCTAAATCTAAAAGATTAATGGTCTGGCATCGACTAAAGAAAATCGGCTAGCTCGAGGGGCGGCACCAAGCATGCATTTGAAAATCTCACTGCACGCAACTGGATAACACTACGACCAATCACAACAAGTTATCGCTTAGCTACCAGCGGAGCTAACTGGTAGATTAGACTCTTGCCGTATCTGGTCGGCAAAACAGCAAAAACGCCCTTCTTGCAAAGGAACGATTCGAGCGCCGTCTTCTGTTCCTCTTTTAGATAAAAAGCCAAGTCTAACTCATTCATTGAGGCGGCCAAAGCCGTTTCAAACAACTGGTGTTCATCCATAGCCATCTTGCAATGTTTACTAATGACTTCGACGTCACAGCGCTGTCGTCATCTGTTTACCTCGCCTCTGGCCCGCCTATATCAGATAACCCGATGTGATTGGTGCAGCTCGGATACAAGGGCATATTTAATGAGCATCATTACTCGACACCAGAGTAACTCGCTGAGCAAATTCAACTTGTGCTCTCGCGAGAACTCTGGATTTCCAGGGTAACTCTCCCAGGCAATGACTGGTAAACTTGACCCTTTGCAATTTGCTTATAGAACTGGGCACAGAGTTGAAGATGCCACCCTCACTATGCTGGACAGGGCTGTAAAGCATTTGGACTTGGCAAATACATGCGTTAGGATTTTAATTATGGACTTTTTTCTGCCTTTAATACTGTGAATATAAACACAATTCTGAGGTGCCTGGGGGAGCTACAGGTGCAATCAAACCTTGATTTTATGGATTAATAGTTTTTTACAGGACCGCCCACAACGTGCTGGTAAATGGCAAAAAGTCAGAGAATGTGGTTTTAAAATCTGGTCTCCCAGAGGGATGTGTTTAATCCCCAATTATTTTCTCTATGTATACAAATGAGATAACCTGTAATAACGATAAAGGCTTATCAACGTCTAGGCTTACTGAAGAAATTGAGGAGTTTTAATATTGAAAAGGACATTCTGATAGTTGCGTATAAATCACTCATTGAATCTGTGCTCACTTTCAACATTGCATTCTGGTACAACTCTCTTTCTGTTAAATGCAAAAACAGACTTTTAAGGATTAGAAACATGGCTGGTGAAATTATTGGTGAGAAACAAGTAACTCTGTCTGATCTTTACACTGTGGCAGTAAAAAGGAAAGCCTCCGTTATTGTGACAAATTCTTCCCATCCCCTGTATAGTTCATTTCACGTACTTCCGTCTGGTAGACAATATAAAAGTACCTTTGGTGAAAAAGGCCAAGTATAAGACGACTTTTATTCCAACTGACATTGATATTTTAAATAGGAAATGGGGGTGTATCTTATATTGTTGTTGTGTGGTTGTCTCTTGTATTGATAATTTTCTACCCCTGTGGGGATAGACAATAATGTTTTTTTTTTTAATTGAATTGAATTTGAGATCCCCAAAGGAACCCTACAGTAGAAAGTATTCCCTTGTTTTTGTTGTGTTCAATCATATCGGTTCCTGAAAAGGCTGTTTGTCTTGTAGCCATGGGCAGTGAAGGGTGGGAGGAGGGACATCAACACATGCACTCAGTAAGGGTAATAAACACAGACAGCTTGAGCGTTGTGATCTTGCTCTAGAGGTATTGTCCATGTTAATGAGTTAAGATGAGCTTGGATATATGACTAGAAATAATAATTTCAAAGAAAGTCTTTGCTTTGATGTTTCATATGTGATAGTGAGTCAAGTCAAAGCCTATAAAACAAATCACTGTTCACTGCAGGATCTGACAAACTCTGAGGGTCTCAATCATGGATAATGCACAGAAGTGCCAAGGGAGAATCACATCACAGTCTGGGGAGATCCAGCTCGTTTTTCCAATCTAACTCTAAGTACCTTAATGATTAGAGCATGTCATGAATGCTCACAGACACTTACAGCTCCCTCACTGCAGTGAATTCAATGCACACAAGTCTCCGGAAGGAAGAGACTCTCAGCTGGTTTAATCATATGGAATTTACTCAACTACTTATCTTGCTGCAGAATTGGAGTAAAATGAAAATTTTGAATAGGTCCACATGGAATCTGTGCACTTATTTCATCTAGCATGTTAAAAGAGAGCTGAGAGTGCAACACTTTTATTATCAGAAAAAAGGTAAAAACACATTACCCAAATTATCTACCAAACAAACAAGCAAGAGGCGAGGAAAAAGCAGCACTTTATGAATGAAGGCAGCCAGAATTCTGTGGAAATCTAACAGCTTTCTGCTGAATATACTTAAATATGGTAAAATGTGTTTGTCCATTATTAAAAAAGCTTTCCTTTCAACAACAAAATAAACAAAAAAATAACAGCGGTGAGAAAACAGCAGTTCAGAAAGCATCTGATCATAGCAATGTGGATATGTTTGTATAAGATCTGCATTTCGGCACTCCAATAAAGTCACTTCACAGGTATTTATATAGCACATTATACAATAGATTGTTTAAAAGCAAGCAGCTTTACAGTATTAAACATGATTAAAAAAAAAATCATTCAATCTCTATCAATTAGAGTTACAACTTCAGTTTCTACTATAAAACGTCTCTCCAGTTTGTTCCTGTTTTACTTGCGCCTGACCTTGACGGACTGAACAGAAGAAATAACCTGAAGATGTTCACAAAGAAGGTAGAGCCACAGAGCCACACCTAACTATTTCGTAATTGCTACCGACCAATGGAAGTTTGAAGGTGTTTACCAGCCGGAGCAAACTTTTCTGAAAAGTTCACTTTGGCAAGCTGTTTCCAACTTATTTTGGCCAAATTTTGTTCGAAATTATGTCACACAAGTTTGTTCTTCAAAGTATACTGGAGCCTTAAAGCCCCAAAATTGCCCCCTTAAATAGACTGTTCATGAATGGGTCATTGAATCAATGAACCGATTTAAAACCTAAATTAAAGTTCAACATGAGGTTAACTACAAAACAAGAGATTCATTGTTTATAATCATTTTAGTCTATTGGCAGCCTTCAGCTACATTTGAAAACTAAATTTGAATAATATTGCATACAGAAGCATGTTGTTTCGCACATTATTCTCTCTAGATATTAGTCAATTTAACTATAATGAACAGGTTAGCTTACATACCTTTCCTTTTTGAAGTAGAGAAAGTTCAAGGTTGTGTTGGTCGTGTCTGATATCCTGGCATTGGAAATTGTGCATACAGCAAATCTCTTTTAATAAATATGGTCCATTATGAAGTGTTTATATCCAAAAGCAATGATCTTGGGAGATGGTGGTTCTGTGGCTTGAAATTTGTTTATCAGTAGATGTTGCATCATTTAAAAAACATTATTTAATAACAGTTGTTAAAAAGTAATTGTCAAGTCATGCAGTTCAAGTCCAAGTCGAGTCTCGAGTCATTGGTTCTCAAGTCAAAGTCAAGTCTAATAATTTTCTTCATTTAGTCAAGCATGTTACAACTCCTTGAATTTGCAACTCAAATCAGACTCGAGTCAAGTCATGTAGCTCGAGTCCCCCAACCTTTGCTAATGGAGGCCTGGGTATGAGGCTTGTAGCCAAGAGTTGAACATGTTCCATAAAAAACCAATGCATTTTCCCACTTTAGATGCAAACCCACACACAGACCAGGACAGGTATGCTGAGAAATCGCAGTGCTTGGACCGTTAAAACAGGGACACACTGTGTTTACAGCCCTTTCCCTAATATGCTGTGACATTAATCAATTCCACCTGCCTCACAGAGTTTGGAGTTTGCCGAAACAGCCAGCCGAGGATGGGAATTTTTCAGACACATGAAGAGAAAGACAAAGAAGAAAAGAAAGACACAACTCAGTCCTACTAGCTGCCAGGGAGCTCCAGAAAAATCTTCCAGCCACCAGGGTCGCCCATACTAATGGGCCAACCAGAGAAAACAGATTAATCCTGCAGCCATTAATAATTCCTGCAACTGTTCCCTCCAAGGCAATTAATCACCTTCCCTCTCTGTCAGCACAAGAGCCTGAGGCTAAGCACAGATCCAGGGCTTCTGCTGGAGCCACGACTAAACTCATTCTAAATCACAACCATGCTCACTCCGCTCCTTACAGCAATGTAGAGATCATTAGAAGAATCTACCCAGATAATATACAAAACATCCATCCTTATTATTAATATACATGATATTAAGAAACATATTTGTGTTTTTGGATGGTATTATGATAGCATGTCCACAATATATATATGATATTACCATGGTACCACTGTTAGACTCTCAGCAAGAAACATGCCATTAACACAATACCATATTTAAAAAAACATATTACCATGTCCATAAATCTCATACAATTACTGCAACATCAAGTCAAAAGAAATCGAATTGGCCCTCAAAAGCCCTAAATTGCACATATGTAGGTCAGAGAAATCCAAATTTTCTAGGGGGAGCATGCCCCCGAACCCCCCTAACTACCTCACATTTGAGTCAGTTTTGGACTTCCCATTTTTATGTTTAAATTTATATTGTGAAAAACAATATTGTGGTGTGATACTTGGTGCCACAGTGACACTCTTGTCCCAAAAAGTATTGCTATACCACGATAATCAATATGTAGTCCCACGGTGAGTAATTTCCCCCTGTTGCACCTACACAAAATTTGAGGGTTCCCCCACCTGCCAAATCCCACTTTAACCACTGCATAAGACCATGGTACCATGTTAACCATCACCTTGAATTTTACTCTGTGTCAGTGCTAACCGATTAAATAATTAAGCACAAGTAGTGTTTCAGCCTTATTTTATGTTGACATCACGGAAAAACATGTAAGTGAAGTATGGAGTTCAACAAGGTTCTGTCTTAGGCCCCTTGTTGTTATTGTACATGCTTCGCTTTTAAAGTGATATAATCAAGAAACATATTGCTGTTTTTTGAATGGGACTTATCAACGCATCAAATAATACCATGCTATTGCCATGATACCACATCTACAATATATAGGATTTCACCATGGTACCATTATCAGAAAGATTATAATTAGGCATATTCAGCCTTACAATGTAACACACAATGGTAGCAGTAGCTTGTTAAAAAAAAAAAATGGCATTAACAATGTCCACAATGACCAAACACGTCCAAAACCATGAAAGTACCATAGCAGACTGTTTTTTGAACAAGCTACAGCTACCACTGAAATACAGCCAGCTGGTCTCTGTATACAACAATCAAACAAAACAGCGAGTCAGAACTAAATCCAGGTGAGAAAATCCTCACATATATGTTGACGGTGACTCACTAAAGCCTTTGGAAGAGAGATCAAGCAGATCCTCCCAACAAACAGTGTAGAACAATTAGTCACAGAGCTCTTTACATGAGATATGATGGCTCCATTATCATTCATTAATGAGAAACACTTGAGTACATGACCGCTCCCCCACACTCAAACACTGCTGAGCTCTCTGTTCCACTTCTCTCCTGCGAGGGGGAGGCAGGGCAAGAAAATCTTCATTAGTAGAGCAGCGGCAAAAGAAAGCGGATGAGAGAAAGGAGGAGAGAGAAACAGAAGGGGGGAATAAATTGAGGCTGATCTGGTGCTCTGTTTTTGAGGCACTGAGATTTGCATATATGTGCAGCAGTGCAGAGGGAGAAATGTGTCAGTACTGACAGCTCCCTGAGAATTTTTAAGCTCGATGTTGGCGCCTCTCTTTCTCTCCCTGAGACCGCAGGAGCCCTGCTAACAGCCGCTCGGGGGTCAGGACCAGTGCCTTTGTGCTCAGCCCTCCTATGGCAACCCAGCAAAGCATGTTTAACGGTCAGCTCAAGTGCAAATCTGCTCTCTGGGGGGAGGGCGAGTTGAACCTTCCCTGCTGCAAGGGCAAATGGAGATGTGTGTTTGTGTGTGTGGGCTGGTACAGAGCTAGACTAAAAGAGGACAAATTAATATTCTAAGACACGTACAAAACCATACACTGTACATACTTTCCGACGTACCTTAGCGAGGATAGATTAATATTTAATTTGAGGTTGTGAGATAGACGTTCAATAAGTTGGGCTATGTTATCCTGAGATTGTTTTCCTCTTTTGGAAAAACATACTGATTGACATCAAGGTACACAACAGCATGCCTTACAGCTTTGGTGCTTAAAATCAAATATGGCCTCCACCCAGAATAAGGTCGATAGTGTGCAGGAAATGAAGCAAGGGTTTACCCTGTTGAAAAGACAAGCTTAGACAAGTATTCATTTCCATGCTGGTCCTGGTTGGTTTATTCTGGTTTGGTGGTGATGAACCAACATAACCATGCTATTCACCTCCAAAACTTTGCTATGAACAGATAGCATAGAAGCTGGTTAACTAAGGATATTTAGGGGGTTAAGCTAGTTAAGAAACTGGGACACCAACCATGTCAGGCTACAGCTAATATATGTAAGGACTCTTTAGGATGGGTCATGCAGTTGTTGGGGGCTGGTGATCAGCTATGCTGGTCTTTTCAGCAGGGAAGGGATACAAACCTTTCCCCACCATCATCGTGAGAGTAGTCAAGCTCAGCGCACACACACTTTACTTAGCTATCTAAATGGGGTGATTCCATAGACGTAATGGGTTTTATACTGTGCAAACTTATTCTCTCCCCTTACACTAACCCTACCCCCAAACCTACCCATCACACAACACTTTCTGCATTTAAAAAAATAAACCTTCAATTACTATATTTTTATACCAGATTTACAAATGAGGGCACCCCTAAAGGGAGGTTTTTGGAGATTTTGGTCACTGCTGGGTACAAATTTGTTCCCAAAAATGTCTAAAGTAGACACACACACACACACACATTCTTGTACATCTATCTTTATGAGGACATTCACTGACACAATGCAATCTCTAGCCACTTACCCTAACCTTACCCATCATAACTAAGTGCCTAACCCGAACCCTTACCCTAAACCGACCCTTAACCTAATTATAACCTTATCCCTAAAACCAAGTCTTGACCCTCAAACAAGCCTTTAAAGGGCTCTCAGAAAGTGGGGACCGGCCAAAATGTCCTCACTTTACTCTCTTTATCCTCACTCCAATGGTCTAAAACTCAAACTGGTCCTCACAAAGATAGTTGTACAAGCACACACACACAACCTCTGAAAAACACATGGATCTAAATCCATCGTTATGCATGCAAATTGTTCTGTTTGAGACTTCAGAATGAATGGCTCTCTGGGAGAAATCATCCCCACTAACTACCAGGGGTCCTCTTCTTGTTGGCGTAAGTGAGTCACAAATCAAAAACCAGCAGGAGAGGTTTTCCGAACACTTCTCCAACTGTTCATCTTCCTGCAGTAATTTCTGTTAAGAATGAAAAACGACAGTAAAAGAAAGCAGAATAACTTCCCAGATTTTGCACGTGAAGTTACTAAACTAGATTCTTATATTAACACGAGTAGTGTTTGATCATGAAACGCACAGTATTACGGTGTAGTGGGTGGTTTTTAGCAGTCGCATAGCAGCGTGTTAAATTAGTTTTGACCTCGTAATTTTTAATCAAATTGTCATAACTCGATCTTCCGGTGACGTATACTGGACTTCTCCAATAATTTAGTCCACTTAAACCCTGGCCCTTTTTTTTTTTTTTTTTTTTTACAATCGACTGCAATCTTGCATTCAGATCTGCCTCCGCACAATCAACGACGATGTACTGAACCAAGTCCCCTCCTTCATTTTGTTTCACTTGGATGTGCATCGCAAAGATCTTTAGCTTCTTCTATTTCTTTGCGACTTTAATGTGTTCCAATGCATTTGATAGGGTGGTTTTTAGCACACTGCTATTTGGTTCCTTGACTATTCTGGGAAGTTTATACTGCGTTTTCACTTTTTATACCGTCTAGTCAATGCTTTACTTGTCTGCCACAATAATGTCTTTTAACTATCTTCAATTTGGGAGCTTTTCTCAGCAAAAATCATTCATGTCCGTACCTCAAACACAATTAGTTTATGCAACGAAGTTTAATACTCATATTTAGGGATTTGAACAAACCCCTAATCCTGAGCAATAGCAATAGTGCTGCTTGTCTTAAAAAAAACCGCCATTAATTAAGTTAACAGCAAGCACTTGAACAATCAATTACCTGCAGTGTAATGGCAAGAAATTGCATTGTAGTGCCTGTTAAGGAGTATTGCTCCTTTAATAAGACCTTGAGAAAGGTAACATAATCAGTATTTATAGCTGTTCCTTGTGGGCTGAGCACAGGACAGGGGTTGGATAGGAAGCAGTTAATGGTTTGCTTGTGCTGTGGCTCTTTGGCATGCTGGAGGGAGAGTGACATTGATCCACCAGCTCCCGTCCATCCGTCTCCCTGACAGAGGTAACAGGATTGTTAATAAAAATGGAAATTGAGCTGCACTACCCCCTCACACACACACACACACACACACACACACACACACACACACACACACACACACACACACACACACACACTCTCTGACCATATCCAGGGCTCGCATTCAGCTGGCTGGCTTTGCTTGACATCTCCCTGCAGAGGCTAAGCACTGGTTGCACTCGCAGCCATGGTTGTGCTTCTATTTAAGCATGAGACAGAGTGAACATCCACACACACACCATTAGTGGGGGAGGAACACTGATAAACGGTTGGTTGTCACGACATATTAAAACATTTAAGGTGAACAATTCAATCCAGTAGGAAATGACTCGCACAATGCGGTTTGGTTTTACAACCACTGAGACATTTAGGGTTAAAAAAACTCGACAGATAAGGTTTTTTTCTTTTTTTTTTTACAGCCTATGATGAAATGATTAGTGTAGTGCCAATAAACGCTGGGTCCAAAATACAAAACCACTGGTAACACTGCTTCTGTTCTGCCATTTATCTATATATGGTTTGGTAGAAAGTAGAAAGTAATGGGCTTAAAAGCTTCACAAAATCTTGTTAAGCAGCATTTTTGCATGTGAATGCCTGTCTTTCAGGTGTGTGTTTGAGAAGGCAGTAATTTGGCACTTTTTGATAAAGATAGACAGACCAAACTAAACAGTGCAAAACTGACAGTGATGGATGATTTTATACATAATTTTGCAGTAAATAGTGATTTTTGCAAAAAAAAAAAAAAAAAAAAGGAAAGAATACAATGATTAGGGATGCACACTATTTAACATTATTGGTATATTATTGGCATGTACTTGTTTTTTTTGTTTTTTTTTACATGATCAGTAAAAAGATTTTGTGAAGAGAGATATCAACCATATTAAAAGGTTAATCTTTTCGACAACTAACATTGAAATGTATTATTGCACAGCCCAAACAGCAACATTGAGCTTTTGGTTTCTAATGTCTCTAAAATCTTTTAGTTTCTAAACTCTCAGTCTTCTAAATTTCAGTTTAATGCACAGATGGCACGTGAAAAACAGACACACAAATACAATACAAACTCCTAAAGATGTCCGTTTGCTTGTGTACACATATACGAACTGTCTAGTACGCGTTTTATTTGTCTGCCACAATAATGTCTTTGAACTATCTTCAAATGGGGGCTTTTCTCAGCAAATATATTCAATTATTTTTAATTAAATGGGTAATATGCCAATGAATGAATCAATTAAAAAACAATGGGCAGATCTAGTAAATGTTTTTAAACATTGCATAGTTTTATAAACGGTTTTCAAGGATGAGATGCAAAACTGTTCATCTTGGGATCTGTCAAGGGACAGATGAATTAGCGTTGAAATGGTCTTTTAAGTCAACAACAAAAGATATTAGAAGCATTCTCTCTGCCCTTTTAAAAGATAAGCATTTTTTTGCTACCCTAACTATGCATGACTATACGATTATTTGCATTTAGCTTCCCTGCAATGTGTGACCCTATAGAAACAGACAGGCAATCCACTGTTGGGTCTCGTTCCACCAGGTGAGAATTACTATATTAGCATTTCAATTAATGGACATAACTGCAATGTATAAAGCATATCAATTAATGGCTATAAGATAATGAGTAATCAGTATTGGTCACACACACACACACACACAAAGCACAATAGTCATGTTTGTGCTTTAAAAAGCACTCAAGGGACAGGAAAGCAGCAATGGATGATTTATATCGGCAGTTTTGTTTATGAGGGCGAGATCAAGGATAGATGATTTTAGCCCACGGAGCCAGTCTAAATGTAGATTCACACAGAAACTGGGTCAGTTTGGCTCCCCAAAGGCTTGTGCGCACAGACAGTGGAATTAAACGCTCTTGGTAATCATCAAAATGGGTTCTCGGGTGGGAAGGTTATGCGTTGGGTGTTGAGGACTAGACTGGCACGGTATCGGTACGGAGTTAAAAAGCTGATGGAGTTTATTCCCGAAGCTCAGCTGGTTTGCTGGAGTGCAGGGGAGAATAAACAGAGTGACGTGAGGCAGAAAGAGCTCAGCAGACTGAGTGCTGCCTCATTGAGCAGCCCTGGAAACCTGCCAGTCCAACGCCACAAAGCATTAACACACGCAGAGTCCGTCAGAGGAGTGTATCGCACACCTCCACACGGCCACTGCTTTTACAAGTAAACGTGTCAGGAGCACTTATGAGTGCACTCTGTGACATATGGTTTCTTTTTAGACACACAGAGCCATGGCAGCACTGCAAAAAATCAACTCCTTAAGCAGGATTTTGCCTTGTTTTCCAGTAAAAAAAAAATATATATATATATCTAAATAGCCTTAAAGCAATATGCACTTAATCAAGAAGCAAGAGATAACGAGAGTTGTTATTAGAAAACATACAATGAATCTGAATTGAATTTATTTTTCTTAAAGTCCCCCTGTGGGGAAAATCAAGCTTTTAATGTTGTTTATATGTCTATGTGGGGTTTTTAATATGCTTTAAGACAAAGCATGTGTAAATTCATAAGTCGACACCATTGCTGAGTATTTTCTGCTTAAAACTGCAGTGAACCAAAGACAGTCCCAAAAACACGCTTTGAAATCGCTGGTGTTTCTGACGTCACAAACTACCTTGTAACCAATCAGATCAACGTGTGATCGTCAACGAGTGGATCTCTGAGCTGAGTGAGTGAGTGGAGGCGGGGCTCATTTGCATATTCATAGAACCACGTATACTAAATGAGGCAAGGGTGTCGGGTTACATTCAAGCTATTTTAAGACATGAAGAATTCTTTTTTCAAGGAAAAAAACGTGTAAATATGTCATTTTGGTGATCAAAGATGAGTTTTAAGGGATATAAAATACTCAGCAATGGTGTTGACTTATGAATTTACATATGGTTTATATTAAAAACCCCACATAGACACATAACATTAAAAGCTGTATTTTCACCACAGGGGGGCTTTAAGAATCAAGGTCATTTTTATATATTCAGCTATTACTTAGTCTTTGTCTATATGCAAACATCTGTTTTGTGAAATGGCTCATTCACGATATACACAGATATGGGTGTAAATGTGAAATTTTGCAACCAAGCCGACCTAGAAAACATGAAGATTCAAAGAAGGTTTTTCTAAACACTTTTTCCACTACTTCCTTGCCACTCATACCCTTTCACAAAGATATATTAGAGACATTAGGGAAATAAAATGGGCAGTGAATGCCATTTCACATCGACTTAGATCATTCATAAAGGTAAAATGGGCTTAGAAATCTAAAAATACTGCATATTTTCTTTCCGACACATTATGTGAAGCAACACAAAGGCAATAGAGATGCTACCTCTTCAATCTTCAAAAAATTAAAAATTCCACGAGGGACGTTTCAAAGTGTGAATCTTATAGCCGGCGAACACAAAGCCTGTAGGGACTCAGTATAAACACAAGCACTCAGGGCCTCTTCAGCTCTCAGAGAACTAGTCCATACATGGGGAGACGAGAGCGAGGATTCCTCCCCCACTCGCTGAACGCCACAAAGACGGCAGAACTGGCTGCTATGTAGGGGGTGAGCAGATCAGACTGAGATTATCCTGCTGAGAGAGGTCTGGCTCAGCCGAGGTGGCTACAGACAGCGCTCTGAGTGTAAATACACTTCTTTCAAAAGCACAACAATAAGCTCAACAAGAGCTATGGAGATTAAAACAAGCTCAGCACAAAGCCGGGGCTAGCTGTGGGAAGCACTGAAATGTAAAACAAAGAGTCATTCTAAGCGCTGTGTGATTTTGCCATGGTTTTTATCAGCACACTTTCAAGGGCACTGGTACTAAATATTGTAGATAAGATAAAGATCTGATAATTACCATGGGGAAGCGTGTGTTTGTGTGTAGCCTTGTCCCTGTAGAGTGTACTGGGGAAGATCAATAGGAAATGACTCTAATTATCAAATCAAATCTTTCTCTAATTGTGAAACCGTCGTGAGGAAAAAGTAGGTAGCAAATTGTAAATGACCAATCGTGGGGGGAAAATAGTGCAAATTTTCACTGAAAAACCACAAAAAATATTTTGATGTTTGTAAAAACAAACAAAAAAATGACATTCCAGTAGTAGTTAAATTGAAGTCCACAATCAAATGTACATTTGCAAGCATTGTTACTAGTTATTTTGTCCATAAAACGTGTGTTACGGTTTTTTAGTAGCACTTTACAATAAGGTTCATTAGTTAACACATGAACTAAGAATGAACAATATTTCTTCAGCATTTATTAATCTTAGTTAATATTAATTTCAACATTTACTAATACGTCATTAAAATCAAAGGTTGCAATTGTTAACATTAGTTAATGCACTGTAAACTAACATGAACAAACAATGAACAGCTGTATTTTTATTAACTAACATTACAGATGAATAAATATTAGGGCTGGGTATCGATTCAGATGTTACAATTCGATTCGATTTCGATTCGCAAGCTCTCAATTCGATTCGATTTCGATTCTCGATTCGATTTTCGATTTCAATTCTCGATTTGATTTTTCGATTTCGATTCTAAATTAGATTTCGATTCGACTCAATGAATATTTAATACAAATCCTATATTTATTAAAAAAAGAAAAAGAAAAGTGTTACAGGTTAACAATCCTCACATAAACCCATATAAAAACATTGCATATAATTTTCATCTGTGCCCTTCCTGTCTAACAGCTAGGCCATATACAGAAATTGAATAAAGTTATCAAACAGTCTGCGCTGCATTAATTATAAATTATATATAGACTAATCAAAGTTACAAAAGTTCTTTAGTCAAGAGTAGTGAGTGTTTTTGTCTGTTCCCTTTGTTCTTTGATTAACTTTAACGACAGAGATAATTAGTGGCTACTGTGTACTGTCCCTTTAAGACCAGCCGCTGTTGACAGAGACGCAGATCTCACACGCGCCTCATTCTCTCACGAGTCACAACTCTTCACGTTCATCATAAGACTGCTCTTATGTTATGAAAATACTCAACAAAAAGAAATTTTGGCATAATTGTGTGTGTTATTGTTCGTTCAAGCGCGAAAGATAACTCTATTCTGGGCTGTCTTGTGCGCACGCACGATATCATCGCAAGTTTTTCTGTGTCACAGTCACGACATTCACAGGCAGCGAGCTCTATTTTGTCTTGTGTATTATCTCATTCCGTTCAAGAGGAATAGCCATTTTAGTAAAAGTGGCCATGACCCCTTTGAACGTTTTGGCGTCCCGTCACAGACGTCAATCGAAACTGACTTTTTGTTGATAATTATTGACAATCAAACTCGAGAGAATCTTTCTGCACTGGTTTGGATCTGATCGGGCGAAAAAAACTTACTTCTAATTTGCAGAAGTAAGTTTTCCGGAAAAATCCAAGAACCTGTGACGTGTGTTGTGTTCGTCTCGAGTCAAGCATTCCAACGATATAAGACACTTGACTTTGAAAGCCACAGTGGTAACAAACAACCGAAGCGAAATGAGAATGTGTTTGAGGCCAGGAAAAATTTGTGTCACTGCCTGAACGGCTTAATAGTTTACGGGTGACAGTCGTTGGATGATTTTGGGCAATGATCCGCTTCCTTTTGTTGTTTTGCTCTGATGTTATAGGTCTTAATGCGTTTAAAACAGAAAATCCAGCTTGAAGGTGAACAGCTGATGCACTGCAGTAGAGAAGCAGTGGCTTTTCCCTCCAGAGACAAGCATGAGTGTGCTTCCAAATATAACCAAAAAAGCTCTCTAATTACTGCAGTCACGATCTAGGGCTGAATCTTCCGTTCAAAACACTGTTTGATTGCTTAACAAGGGCATCTTTCCTGTCTTCTTCTTTGCCACGCTTCAATTATGAGTCTGATTCAAATGGAAAACCATGTCCAGTTGCTTTCAAGTACTGGAGAGATTCTACCAGACAGTTTAAAAAAAAAAAGGATTTCTCTTTGATTGCGAAAGACCAATTAGAGGAAGGGAATGCCTGCCATGCCGGTCTTGTTTGCGCCAGCCTTTTGGGGAAATTCCAGCCATATCTCAAGGCTTTCAAAGCAACACATTCCTCTTTCAGATCAGGCAATGGCTGCTGTCCAGGTAAAAGAGAGATAGTAAACATTAAATATGACTAACACCAGTGCTGACTCTTTTTCAAGCTCCCCAAATGATGCCAAAATGGTTTCAACAGTGACAACCGTGACATTCAGTGAGGTTTAGAAATCAACTATGCAGCCAGAAAAGGGGACAATTATGTCCTAACCAGGCATGATGTGACAGTTTTTAGTGAAAAACTCATTTCTCCATTTACACTTAGAGAGAAAAACTGCATGAAGCATCGAATTCACAGCCATGCAGAAAATGTTTGAGGTTTAATATATAGCTATGTGAGAGACCGATGAGACCCAGTATGCGACAGACATAGAAATCAAAATGCCGTGGATTGCATTGGTAGGTTATAACTAAAACAATTTCTTTTACATGAAAGATTTAATTGCTTTCCCAATCAGTTATCATCATAATTTGTACAATATTGGGAAATCGTAAGAAAACAAAAATGTAAGATCCACTACAGTAATATGAAAAAAGAGCACATTAAGTCATATTTTTCTTGTACTAATGTACAAAAAGGAGAAATTTGGAATCATGAAATGGATGATTTTATTTTATTATTTTAATGTGTTCCTGGAGGTTTACTTATGTTAAAGTTTTTTGCGCAAAAAAAAACATTTTCCAATCAGTTCTTGTCAAATTTTGTACAATATGGGCACATCCTAAGAAACTAACAAACATGTAAGATCCAAAACTGAAACTTACCATTACTAATATGAAAAAAAGAGCACATTAAGTCATATTTTTCTTGTACAAATGTACACAAAAGGAGAAATTTAAAAGAATCATGAAATGGATGATTTTATTTTATTATTTGAATATGTTCCTGGAGGTTTACTTACAATGTTAATAAAGCTTTTTGCGAAAAAAAAAAAAAAAAAAAAAAATTATGCAGAGAAATGATCATACTCTCCATTACACTGCCTCATTTACAAAACTATCTGCAGTCAAATGCTCCGAACAAACATTACACGTTTAAAAAACAAACATACTGAAAGTAAATATGAATGAACCCACAGTATTTGCAAGTAATGGCTAAATATTTTTGTGCAACACATACTGTATTTAATTTCACTGCCATAGACTTGGTCACCAGACTTGATAAAAAGCATTACTGAAGTACAAACAAAGTGCAATAAAACTGTATTTGTACAATAAATAATATACATTTGCTTACCCGTCTATTAAAACACATGCAAGAGCTGTGTCTCTCAATCTCATAAACGCCACGCCGATATTGATCCTTGTTTTATTTCTCCGTTTGTCCCAAAGCCTGCTTGTCTTAGTTGATCTATGTTAAAGTTTTTGGGGATTTTCTGTACTTGCCAAATCAATAATCGTGATCCATGATGACTGAACGAAACAACGGCATGCTAGATATTGTATCATAGAAGTATATACATAGATTCCTCGTTAGCTGCTTTCATATATTGGCTCATTGAAACGCCCGCTAATGAGGCATCTATGTATACTGTGTATAATCTATGCGGAAACAGTACTTAATTTCGCAACAAAACAGTTGATTAATGTGTATGATAGGCCTGTTTAATTACATTTTATAACATTGTTTTAATGCATCGATGCAGAATTGATCACATCAGCATCATGGTGCATCGTAAAAATGCATCTCTACAGACAACAATTTCAATCATCAGCAGAAAAGGAGCAAAACACTTCCAACAAAAACAGACTCTGCAGATGCAAAATGAATGTCAACATAATGTAGTGAAATCCACTCCCCTCATTTACAGTCCCATACCCTAGACGGCCACATCCCTGGGTTCAAAGCCCTGGCTAGACCTGCTTTGAGATTCATGAGCACACAGAAGACACGAAAATCGATCCCAACATGGTAACGTCATTGAGATCATCAATCAGGCCAACTGGACTCTTTGGAAATCCCATTCAGAAAAGGTATGAGGATTCTTTACTGGAATATTTGGCACAAAAAGTCAAACTTAAATCATATTATTCAGAGGGAAGCAGAAAAGCATTTTTATTTATATCAGGTTTCAAAGAGTGTTTAACCCACCCAAAGGCAAATCTAAATATTCTACTCATTTCTATGTTGGAGCTTGTGGACAAAACTAAGAGTATGTTTACTGTACACAATACAGAGCTGCTGCTGTTGGCAGGTCAATGCAAGGCAGCGACTCTCGCTGCATACTAAAGCACACTTGCAGCAGTAGCCAGGGCGTCTCGGCTACATATGGTGGGGAATGTGTTAATGCAATATTCATGGTGTGCATGAGAGCGGAGCACAACACAGCTTTGAGGACTCTCTGAAGTCCCTTCACACTCAACAGAACAGAAACATAGCGTGAAGGAAAGCCATGTGTGATGCACCAATGCTCTGGCCTTTCACACAAAACACAAGCAAGCTTTATTACAGTTGTGACCTCTGACCGCTAAGCGAATATGTAACTATTTGACACTGTATTTCATGTAGACTTTTGGTATTAAGATAAGAACCACAGTTAATTGACAGCTAAGTCATACCAACAGGAAGCATAAATATACACATACCATTAAAGATTCAAAGCAATCCTGTTAGTTTTACACAAATCTGCCATAGACACGTCAATTATTTTCTTCTTCACCGTCTACAACCGTGTACGTCAAGCTGTGTTGATGTATAGTATTGTACCTCTCCGGTTAGATTTGCACAAAGCGTAAATAGTCACAGGATAACCCTGTCTTTGTTTTTAAGCCACTTAAGGAGTAATGCAGCATGAAGAGGGAAACACCTACTCATTTGAAGTGGTTACAACAAAGCTTTGATTTAAGGTGTTGTGCTTGGCAACCTAGAATGTGAGAGTCTGATGTTGTGATAGGGTTGCGGAGAGCAAGGAAAAACTATATAAAACAGTTATAACATATAATATAGCAAAAGATATTAGGACAATGCCAGAAAGGACAAATTGCAAATCATGCACTCAACCTTAAAAGCCATTAACAAAATTACTTAATTTTAAAGGGAAATATGACCTACACTTTACCTGCAACACGGAAAAAATCGAATTTAAGCCTACTACACCTGCACTGATTTGAAACTCAAGAGACATTTAGAAACCAAAAGTGTCAATTTTCCCATTCAGCCGATGCATTTAATTTTATTATTAGTATTAAAAACAGTTTTTGAGAACAAAACTATTTAAGAACAATTGTGGTAGAATATAGATCATAGTTTGAATAGATATCCAAGCGTCCAATTTTCAAGTCAACAAACATTTAAAAAAAAATATATATGGCAACTGAAGGAAAAACAAGGAAAGAATGTTTCTGCATCAAAGGAAAAATAAAAAGGTAATTGTAAGAAATAAACAAGAGTCACATTGTAAGATTTTTGGGATAAAGTCCCATTGCAAGACCTTGTCACATATATAATGCATGTTTTAACTATTTGATTTTTTATTTTAAAGAGTAAGGCATCTGTCAAACTCTAAATAGATGAAGATGCAAGGTGCAAATGAGCAACAACTGTAACCAGAGACCAGCAACTCGACTTTCATCCATGCACACAGTCTTTCCATTTACTCCCACCATCTTCCTCTCTCTCGCTCATGCATTAATTTTTCAAGAGCTTAAATGGCCATCTTGGCAGAAGTCAAGGGTTCCTACTTCCAGCAACAAAGTGGTAGATGTATTTGTCGACAGATGAGCCTGTAAAAACACGCTTGACAACACCAAACCGAGACCTTGTAATCTTTGTCATCATATGGTGTGGGACTCCAGTACTCCCACACTGTTGCTAGTGCTCTATTGCAGTTGGCTGTTGTGTAAATTAGGATTAAATTAAGATAAAGAAGAGGGCTAGTTGCCTCGTATCATTATTCATACGTGCTGCAGTGGGCAAATTAAACCTCAGACAGCATGAGAAACATGGGAGCAGCTGGCAGCCCACACATAGATGCAATCTCCATCGCTCTACTCTGAGGACTTGGGCTCTTTAGGCAGAACGGTCATTACTGAAAACAAATGGAGGGCAACATCATGCCAGATCACCACATTTCTGCAACTCAGGACCACAGAACTACGGCCATTTTGTGGAGGGACACATTCAAGTTTCCCCAATGTTGAAACACTCTCCCAGCGCAATGATGGGAGACAGCTATAAGTAAGCCATTTGTAGACTGTGGTGCTTTCCTGGTTGTTTTTGAGGGGGTCTGACACATCAAGGCGTAGGTTTGACAACCAGTTTCTATGAACAATGGAAGATGGGGGATGGGCTGAAAAGGCAATATGAGTGTTTGAAAAACATTATTTGTGCAATACCACTTGGTGCCACTAGGAGTTTAATTTACTCTTTATTAGGGATGTGCCGATGCATCCCTAATTCTCCATTTAGCATTAACATTGGTTATGACAGTCAACAGGGTAAAACTCTTTCAACAATGTTACAATGTTTCCAATTATTATGCACAATCTGATCATAAAGGTCGTTTAAAACGACTGTATTTTGCTAGTTTATTGGTGAATGTGAGTGGTGTTGTACTTGATATTGGGTGTCTGTTAGATGAGAGCACTGGAGTGCAGGACTGAATGAAACTCGTCATTCACACGCACAGTAACTAGAATGGAAAACCCTGATGAAAAAGGCTCAGTAAACGGTTGAATGGATAAAATATACTAGGTGATTCATACACATACTCTCTTCTCTTTTTGCTTTCTTTTCATTGCTTTCGAAGCTTTAAAAGAACATCATCATGTACCAGGAATGCCAGTGCTTTTTCTATATTAGAGCCTTTCATCCTGTTTTTAGCTTATATATATATATATATAAAAAACAATACTAAAATTCAGAGTCAGTTCATTTGCATTCGGAGATCGACTATTTTTGACTGACAAAATGCCGGCGGCCGGAAACAACAACAGCTACATTGAGTTGTTCAAAATCTTTCTTTTTTAGTAAACTCTGTGTACACAAACAATGTTCTCAATGCTCGAGTTCATGTGTAGAGCCACTGCTGATACTTCTAGCAAAGTTTCATGTTGTGTCGAGCCTTCTTAGTGTTTTAAAAATAGCGATTTTGATGTTATCATAGTTGTGCCCCAAGCACTCCCATTCAAAAGGCAATTTGACCAAAAACGAAAATACGGTCAATCTCTAATTATGCTTTTACACGAAAGTTTGCCTCGGGTAGATTCACAAAAAGACCCTAGGTTGCATTTTGGCGAGAGTTACGCTTTAATTGAAATCATAATGAAAAGATGGAAACTAGCATGCATAAATTAAACAACTTAATAATCAATTAAAAAGGAATTTATATGTGTATGATATTACGCTGGACCAGCGCGGTTTGGAAAATGGATGGATGATTTGATTCAGTTGTGGGCGCCATCTTCTGGCGGGACGCTGGAATTCATTCAGCGCGTGACTCTCACAATAAATTATTGGTATTCTCTAGCCATTGAGCGTACATCAGTTGTACACTCGTTATTGCGGTGCATTGTGGGATTGAACGAGTGCGCTCAATAACATCCACTATGGTTTCGGACACATCTACAAATGACTGTCCCTTCAAATTGTGCCCTATTTAAGGGTATAGGGGGGCGATTTCAGACACAGCCTAAGTTTAAAGGCCATGCCACACCAAGTCAAGTCGGCTGCGTCTCGGACAAAAGCCTGAGTTGAACACACATGAAAAGACTAGTCTTTTACAAAAACTAGCCCAGCAGATGCTCACAAACATTGACTTGTCTGTCATGGTCTTAAAGTACAGGAAGAAAGGTCTAACTGTGTTATTTATTTACATTTCATGCTAGGCTGACCTGTGCTTGAAATGACAATTATGTCTATTTCGACTCATAGCAAAATACCAACCACATTCTTGGAGAGTTGCTTGAATGCACAGGACCTTCAAAGGCTTGCTTGTTTTCTTTTCTGGCAGTGTCGAACAGTCTCCCTCCAATTCTCTTTTCACGTACACATATCTTTTATGTGTTTATGTAGCACTCAGTTTAAAAGCTAGCAAGTCTTCTTAGCACTGAAGGGTTGTATCAAGGAGACAGATATACAAGCGTGTCAAAACCGCTTGTTGATATTTTGATCACACACCACGATACGAGTGAACAACTCTGTGTGGGAGCTTGGAAAAGTAGCCAGCAATTACACTCTTAAACTCTATTCCACATGGCCTCCAGCACACCTCTCAAAGTAGACTAAATTTGTTTTCAGTTACTAAGAAACATTAACAGATCTTTTTCAGGATAAACACCACATTTAAAAGCTACACGGATGAAAACGAGGCAGCGAGGGACAGAAGTAGAGCCCAATCAATGAGTTATACTGTTTTAAACTTGTCATTAAGTGATAACAGTTTACAGTCTTTCTCTTGAAATGTTCCTTTTCCTGCGTCCAATCAGCAAGCAGTAAATCATGGTTCAGGACTGCGACTATTCTTTCAATATATCCCACAGAAACTTCCTAGTTCAATAGGAAATATATCAACACAATTTATTTTTTTGGTCCACTGAAATACAGTGCGAACATTTTGCACTAGAAAAACTGAACAGCACAACCTATTGTTAATAAGTGGCAAAAAAAAAATGCAATTAAAGTCCGGTGTGGGCTCATAAATATAAAATTATATAACTCCAAAACAAAACGAGATAATTTCACCAAATTTGACACGCTTATGTATGGGGGCACTCTGAGGACACATACAAAAACCGGTGGAACTGAGCCACTTGGTGGCACTGTAATTGAACAAAACATGGAATTGGCTCTAACTACAGTATCGTTGGTCTGATTGACTTCTAAATTGACATACAATGCCTTTGTCTCATTTGCTATCATAGTCCATTATGAAATTGGTCTACCGTGAAAAACATGGCCGTTGTTTAAATTAGAAAATGACAAAAATATCCAAAGCTGTAACTGCAATGGTTTTGCAAATATCAGAGCCTCAATTTAATTTCTAAAGTAAAAACTCAACCCAATAGTTTCTCAAAAACACGGGTTCTCTCCGAACATGAACATGTTACATAATCTCGTATGCTCACCCACCTGTAAAAGGGGGTGTTGGTGTGGAGTAGTGAGTACGGGAAGGTTGCCGGCTTGAGCCTTGTAAGAAACGAGCTTTTTTTAAGGCACTGTTTAAGGCACTTAACCCAAGGTTTATCCAGGGGAATTGACCCTGTAATAATGTACGGACACCATGATTGTGCCAAGTAGGACAAATTCCTGGAAAAACATTAGGTTGGGGAGTGGAAATTCAACAAGCTTCTCCATCCCTCCTCCACTTCCTAAGAATTTGACACGCTGACCTATATATATTTAGGCTGTGTACTCATTTTCCTGTTCTTTTCCAATTTATGAATTTGTAATTTAAGAGCAGAAAACAAGTCATATGCTAGATACTTGTTTATAAGATTAGTTTACGTCAATGTTAGGTCTATATTCTTTGAAAGGAATATTCTTTCAGGACTTGCAAAAGTTGTTGAGGAACACATCTTACTTGGCAAAATCACAATGACTAGTACAGGGCCAACAAGAAATCTGCACCCTTACAACTCTGCAGATCTGCCCTTTGCATGTTTGCGGTATACATATTTTGTTTTTCAGCTCCATTAAAGTCCCCCTGTGATGAAAATCAAGTTTTTAATGTTGTTTATATGTCTATGTGGTGTCTTTAATATGCTTTAAGACAAACCATGAGCAAATTCATAAGTCAACACCATTGTTTTTTCTCATTAAAACCAAAGACAGTTCCAAAATCCAAAGAGATCGTCACCGAGTGGATCTCTGAGCTGCTGTGAGTCGGGGCTAATGTGCATATTCATAGAGTCGCATATAGTAAATGAGGCAAGGGTTTAGAGCTTTGTTTTTTCAAAGAAAAAACATTTAAATATGTCATTTTGGTGATCAAAGATGAGTTAAGGGATAAAATGATTGACTACAGGGGGACTTTAACACAATTTAAAAAAGGTCTGCTGTAAGTGGTCACTTGCCTACTAGCATGCAGTTTTATAACTTCTGTGCAATGTCTGAAAATTCCACCCAAAATCAGCAGAGTAAATGCCAAAAAATCCCTCTGAGCCTGCCAGTAATGTCTGCTGTAACTTGTTTTGGATAAACTCATCCCTGCTCACTACTCACCCACTCATCCAGTGTTATAACACCTGTGCAATGTTTGAAAACTGTGATTTCCGGTAACATTCGTTCACCTTTTGCCTGTTTGTTTGATATCACAATCAATGCTTTGAGTTTAAAGGGCAAATAGGGGGAGGAAGCCCTTCTCCGAGCACTAAAGTCCTCTTGTTCATTGCACGCTTCTCCTTCACATTAGTGAAGCAGCCAGTTCCCGGCTGCCCATTAGCTGTGTGACAGATCTGTAATAAACACAGCCTGTCACCTCTGAAGCCTGCTGCACATTTCCTGGGTAATATATAACCAGCCCCAATACACATTCCCTTCCCCCACCGCAAGGCTCAATAGACATGAAACCCGATTTCTGTCGAGCATCCCAGCAGCCGCTGAAGCAAGAAATTCCACCGCACCCAGATAGCCCTGGAAAATACATGAATATAAAAAAGGAGTCCATGAATAAATCAAAACCTCTCTTTTTACTTACCCTATGGAAGAGAATGAAAAAAGGTTGTGGTGAAATGAAAGGGGGAAAAAAAAGTGTAGAAACAAGGGCACTGCAGGGAGAAAAAGAAAAGGCGTTAACAGTAGAAGTTGAAGTCGATAATCACATGGCCTCAGGCTACTATAGCCCCTTGATAAGGTAGCTGGTGGGTGTGAGGTAACTGGTGGGTGATTTTACACACTTTTCTGCAACGATTGTGTGGGACAATCTGGCAGAATACTGCGAATGGATTTAAATATGGTTAAAAAAAAAGTGTTAAAGGAGTTGAGCGTGTGTCATTGAGTCCATGTGCAGAACAGTATATCTCACTTTGTTTTTAGAGTCTGTGAAATAGCCCACGAGTTTCCAAATTGGTTAACTGACACAAACCAGTATTTTTAAATGATTAATTGAAAACACTAACACGCTAAAGTCATTTGCTTGTCAATTATACTACACTGGTTGCACTGTATTGCACACTTACTAACAAACTAATTAACTGAATTTGAGAACTAAGGGGCTGTTTAAACAACACCAATTTCAACTAAAAACGTAAAACTTTGTATGCATTTTGGCCGTTCGTTTACACGACAATGGCGTTTTGGGTGCCTAAAAACGCAAAGTTTTGAAAACGGGTTTCAAATCGCACGTTTTTGAAAACGGTCTCCGAGTAAACAATAAAAACACGAATCTCTGAAGACGACGACGTCATGCACATGCGTATTACGTGTTTAGTCTATAGTGTTTCATCGCCATCTAATGGCCTGGCAGAGGAATACAGCGTTTTTAGTCGTTTTCGCGGATCCGAATGAATGGGGATCGTTTTGACAATGGTGTCGTCTGTACGTGGAAAACTAAAAGGAAAAACTTCTCTGTTTTAAGGATATCGTCGTTGTGTAAACGTACACAAAGTTTTTAGTTTGCGCTTAAACAATATGGAAAAATTAAACAAACTGTGGTTAGTCTCTGTACATTTTGGTCGGAAAATCTCTTCCTGGTCTATGTGGATCGTTCTTGGCCAGAATAAGTTGCCAAGTGAAGCAGACATTCAGAAGGCTGTTTATTACCAGCTGGTTAAAACAAACAAAATTGGTTTCCTTTCAAGAAATAAATAGATCATCTAACTTTAAATCCATCCTTCAGCAAAGCAGTTCAACACAGCATTCTAGAAGCTGGGCTGCATATTATTAATGCATGCAGCTTCCAAGGCACACTTGTTTGGATATTGAAGCCATATTGATTCGAATAAAGCAAGATGAGAGAGACAACCTTTAGCCTTTAAAAGGCTGGCATGTAACAGAATCACTGATGTGAACTTGCAATATTCACACATGGCTGATGCCACTCATCAGGATATCTCTGTTAGCTCGGTGCAGCGAGGGTGACCTTCAGTGAGGAGATGAAATGACAGGATAAAAGATTCAGAAACCTCAGCACCCACAGCTTTTAATACAGTTGTTTTAATCAGCGAACGGACATTTTGTCCAAAGAGAGTCCAAATTTGCCACATCTAAATGTCAGCAATTCCAGCAACAATGATGGAAGGTGGATGGATGGTTTTCTATTATGCAAGTCAGTTTTCTGTAATAGCTTTTTGTAACGGCAATCTTTTTTGATTGCTAATCCATATACCCCATCCGGTTTTTGGAACAACGTGAAAAAGACAAAGTTGTTTGGTCTTCATGTGCAGGACAAGAAGGGTGACACATTGACCCTAATGTTGGATAAACCTCGAAAGACATGGAAGAAGTAAAGGGCAGGACATCTCTGTGGTGACTTCTTACTCTTAACTGCCCTCCCAGCTTATCAGTCCATATCGCCTCCCCCATTCACCCAATGAGGAGTTCATGGAGGTCGACTCTCTTGAGAGCTCTGGCAGCTTAGGAGAGAATGAAAATGAATGGGAAACGGTGGATAGACACAAGGTCAAAACGGATATAAAATTCTCCATTACGATATGAAAAGCTGGTGGAGAAAGAAGAGCGCATTGAATGTCAGAAGGAAGGATCGCTTTTGAGGGCCTGGCTTTGTGCTTCCTTTATGCGAAAACAAAAGAATCCGAACACTGAGTCGCCAGTGCTCTTGTAAAAGCAATCCCCCATGCTTGTCAGAGACGCTTTCCACCCCGAGAATTCACAAATTCAGTTATATAATTAATTGACCATTTTTTATCTGAGAAAGCTAAGCAGGTTGAACAGAAGAATGTGCACATGTGATTAAGGAGGAACTGCACGCAGATACTATCCAAGTGTGAAATGCTTCCAGTCTGTACTGTGAAATAACACCATTGTTGACAGTTGAGCTGCTGTGAAGAATGACTGGGAAAAATGACACCAAACAACTTCCGTTAAGAGTGGAGATTTTCTACAAACAAGACTGTAGATAGAAACAATGCATTCCTATAGAACTATTCGTACTTCAAACTATTCGTACTTCTCAGTTTCTGGCATCATATGTGACCCTGCCTGGACAACAAAACCACTCACAAGGGTCATTTTTTTTAAATTGAGATTTATACATCATATGAAAGCTGGGTTACACTTTATTTTAAGGTGTCTTTGTTACAGTGTAATTATACATTTAAGTACTGAGTAATATTAATTAACAACATGTACTTACTCTAGGGTTAGGGTAGGATTAGGATTTGGTTGAGGGTTAGTAGCATGTAATTATGAATAATTAACTGTTATTACTATGGTAAGTACATGTAACATATGTAGCAAGGTTACCAAAAGCTGAATAAATAAGCTTTCCATTGATGTATGGTTTGTTAGGATAGGACAATATTTGACTGAGATACTATTTGAACATCTGCAATCTGAGGGTGCAAAAAAAAAAAAAAAAAAAATTAAAAAAATATTGAGAAAATCGCCTTTAAAGGTGTCCAAATGAATTTTTTTATATATATTTACGGTAGGAAATTTACAAAATATCTTCATGGAACATGATCTTTACTTAATATCCTAATGATTTTTGGCATAAAATTAAAATCGATAATTTTGACCCATACAATGTATTGTTGGCTATTGCTACAAATATACCCGTGCGACTTGTGACTGGTTTTGTGGTCCAGGGTCACATATAGGTTTTTTTCATGATGTCTGGTGACAAAACGTGGGTCATGTGGCTGGAACAAGAGGTTCTATCATTCCCAGAAAAAAAGCTTAACATTCATCAGTTAGCATTCCCATTCATCTCAATGGCAGCTTCTCAGCTGGCGTAGGACCTCCCAGAAGTACACTGCCATGAGGTGTTTTTGCCCGATCACCAGAGCCGTAAATGCCATGTGACCTATCACTCTGGCTGATGGGACCACAAGAACATGCACAGACCCAAACCCTTCATTAGTGACTATCCTGAGCTGTGGAAAACCCAGGAAACGCCAAAGGGAAAGGAACAGCTGGAGTGCATTTGTCTTTTGTTCAGACCGACAATTGTTTGTTTCACTTTGTTTGAATATTTTTACATTAATCACCATCTTTTGATCTCCATAGCCGCTACAGATTTTTTTTTCAAACGATTGACTATCAAATAGTAGGCCACGGACATATACTCCGGTACAATCTCCACAATATCACCATGGGTTTTCCAATGGATATTTTATGGTAATTGAATGGTTTTTAAACTCATGCAAATCAAATATGCTACCATTAATATTGGAAATGCCAAAAGATGTGATTATCTGGACATCCACAATGTGAAAATCAAATGAACTAACACCTTGATCATAACCAAAGGGAACCGAAGCTAGATGATAGTGAAGACAACAATAAGCATTAACTGATAAGATATACCAGTCCAATATATGAAAAGAAGCAGCTTGTGTTTTCAAGAAAAATTTCACCATATGACATATTGCATGAAAAGAGTGGTGAAGTAATTATGAAAATGTAATATTTTGAATACCACGCAACACCAGTTAAAGTAGAAGATGGTGTGTAAAATCATAGCTCTGTTGTAAAACTGCCTCAATGTCTACTGTGTAAATGGGCTGAAATAGCTTTCCTCATTGGACACTCAAAAATGATATCGGGCTTTTGCATTAGCAAGCTAATTATACGATACTCAAATCACAAAAACATAATACAAGATTATTTATAAATCAACACTGCCTTTGCTTCATCTAACAAGAACTTTACTATTTTTTTTTTTTTTACAAAGCTTGGTGCAATTTTCCATGGGATTGCCTTCTCTGTGAAGGATATACAGTACACTGCATATGATGCTTCTCAAAAACATTTGCTTTAGTGAGCCATTTTATATTTCCAAACATTACTTTTTGCAAATATTGTATTCTATATAGGGGTGTAACAATATATGTATTCGCATGCAACGAATACAGTCAGTCACAGGCGACCCACACTCCTATCCAGAAGGGGGCACGCGCGGCAATGCAACGCTGTTTGCTACCAGTAAAAAGCGAAGAAGGAGAGGAAGATGCGATGAACGGTATCTTCAACCAGTGATATCAATAAAAGAGCTTGAGAATAATATCTCACATAGCATTACATTAACCTCGGGCATTTAGTGTCGACAGCAGGTTAGTTCGCTAGAGAAATTAACTCCAGAGAGAAGCATTTCATATATGCACTATATTAGCCTATTCATTACTTAACCTATTAGTAATGTCTTGATTATTTAATGTATGTTTAAATAAATTTGTCATGAAAACAAGTTATGACAGACACTGTGTAAATTATAATTTTTACTCTTTATAATACTTTCAATAATTAGATTTAGAAGTTAATGCAAAACCTGTCGTATGTGCAATTTACAGTACGTTTTTATTTTTGTATTTGAGTGTTGACTATTATATCTAAAAAATAAATAGCAACTGATTTAAATAATTTGGGCTCTGTTGTTAGTTGTAACCTTTAATATTATAGTAATATGCAAGTAAGGGCTCCCCATATAGTTTACAGCATTAGCCAAGATACATTTTTTTTTATCCTTAAGAAAATTCTAATTCTAATAGAATTTATTTATTTAATTTATTCTAATAGAACACATTTACACATTTGTTAAAAAAAGTTTAATTTAAAAAAAGAAGAAGAAATTTGTGTTTAGTTTTCTCACTCCTGCTGTACCGAACCATGACTTCAATACCGAGGTACGTACCGAACCGTCATGTTTGTGTGCTGTTACACCCCTAATACTATAGATGATTGGATATATGTTTTTGTGAAACATCTGAAGACTTCTGCACAGTACAGAATGCGATGTCTTGGTTAAAAAGTATCTTATTGGGGCAGCATAATGAATGTGTAAAGTGGCCTATATGATGCTTAAAACCACTGCCTCCATAGACTGCTCATTAGACATGCATGTGTTTAAATGAGAGAGAGTGTAGAAAGGCTGAACGACTAGAGCCGGCACATGAAAAGAGGCAGGCGGGACTTACAAATCTTGTGTTTCCCTTTCATGGGAAATTTCACCACCAACTCCTGGGGGTTGGAGCAAATGAAGACAAATGGAGAAGTCGACTCCTCGCTGATCTTGGGATACTGAAAAGAGAGAGAGGAAACAATGAGCTGTGTTCAGCCACTTGGTTACCACGCACAGAAAGCAGGGCTGCTTTGAAAGGCTTCTCTTCCCCCGTAATTGATAGGCAACACACAGGAGAGGCGAAATTGACTGGCACTTTCATAAGAAAGGTGACATCTATCTAATCTGTCGAGGGAAGGCACAGGTCATCTTATTTCCTCCAGACCATCAGAGAGTTGTATGATTGCATCACGGCATTTAAGAAGCACAAGCTTTTCACAACACTATTTCTTCACCCCCCCCACCCCACCCCCACACTAAAAGCGGCAAAAAGAGCTTGACACAATCAGGGCTATGAGGTCCCTCTGCATACTTGAGTCGTCTCACAGGAGATGTGGATCAATTCAGACACTGCCAGATTTACCAACACTCGTGTGGTGATACGGTCACATATCTGATTGAAATGTTTGTGGGGAAATGTTGCGTCGAGATCAGAAGATGAAAGGTTGACAAATAACATGGAGAAATAACAGTAACATTAAAGTATATAAGGTCAACTTGCTCAAATTTAGGGTGCATACCTTACATTAAGTATTTGTACCATTTTAATAACCAGTTTTGCATTCTAGACCAATGAAAGGACAAATATACCCTTTTGTAGTTCATGTCAAAGGATATGCGTCCAATAAAACGCATCTGTCAACAAAACAGAAGCTGCAAAATTCTCTAGATGCCATCATGGACGGTGTGTGTAACATGCTCACATCATCATCAAAAACCCATGAACAAGACAAAAATGATATACATATAAAAAAATAAATGTTGTATCAAGATCAGCAGATGAAAGGTTGACAAATAACACTAACATTAAAGTATATAAGGTCAACTTGCTCAAATTAAGAGTGCATACCTTACATTAAATATTTTTAGCATTTTAATAACCTTTAAAACAGTTTTGCATTCTAGACAAATGAAAGGACAAATATATCTTTTGTAGTTCATGTCAAAGGATATGCGTCCAATAAAACTCTACAACGCATCTGTCAACATAACAGAAGCTGCCAAATTCTCTAGATGGTTGTGTAACATGCTCACATCCTCATCAAAAACCCATGAACAAAAACTACACCAGAAAAAAAGAAAATACATACTGTATAAAAAACTATTTTTATATTTTACGATACTTGGGATTCCATATGGGTGTTCAAAAATATCTGTGTAAATTCTGGGTCCTTAAGCAAAACCATTACATTATGGAAACGTAATACTTGGAATAACTGAACACATAAAACTGTACAGCGGCAAAATAATCAGCAGCAGTAGATATGTGCAAAATATAAAAGAAAATAGTGACAGCGATCATTCAAAATTCTCATCTAGACTCAAAGGTCAAGAAACAAAAGTCTTCATTTACAAAACAATAAATGTGGATTCACTGATCATTGTGGGTAACTAGTGTCTCAAGTAGCAAAAGCTGTTTGTTTAACTACATTTCTCATTAGCAATATCATAGAGTTGCTATTTTTGAAGCTTCTCAGTAGCAAAGCTATTTCATTGATTAGCGCTCACATTGATCTCACATTATAATTTAATGATGTGCCTCTTTTGGAGATTTCTTTGTTTGCTAAATAACGTATTAAAACTAATTAGAACGCACAGAACCAGCTGACTCATTATTCAATGAAGGAAAACAAATACTGGGACTTGATTTGATCTATGTGGAAGAGATTGAATTGTGAAAACAGGGTTCTCCATACCAGAATAAAGCAGGGCCGGATTAAGTATCTGTTTGGCTATAAATAAACATCATCCGGTAGCCTGCATGGCCTAAATGACATTAGCAGAAACAGAAAGTAGTGTAAATTGACTGAAACTTTGTTATAATGTAATGTAATGGATGAATGTTAATAAATCCACATAGCTCAACACAGTTATTGACACGTTTGAGTGAAAAAGAAACATGCATGAATGCACAGTAAATAAATAAGAACAAAATTGCTATGCATGTGTCATTTACTACCTCTAGATAGTGTGATAGCATATATATGGGCGACCCCTGCTGTACATGGGTATCAGCCATCAAAAAAATAAATAAAAAAAAATTACACATTGGCCAACCAATAGTGAATGTAACAATTGGGAAAGAAATCAGATGTGTGTAAATATATTGGATCTGTGCATTCAGTCTTAAAGTGACAGGAGCCTAATTTAACAAAGGCTGTCTATATCTTTAATGTTAATCAAACAACAAAAGAAAAAGAGGAAATCAATCACTGCCCTTGACTGAATAACTTTTGTAGCTTTCCTAAGAATGTGTCTATATGTAAATCATACAGTGAACACTATGCAGTGTTTTAGTTTTTCTACGTTAAAAACTTATGGCATTATTTCATTTATATCTCTTTTTGTCCAATTGTTTCTTTGGTTATTTGTTCTTACTTTTAAAACCAAAAATATATATCATTATCGTGACATAAAACAACTCATTGTGAAATATGATTTTGGTCATATCGCTCACCCCCACAGAAAGTTGTTTCAGAAGTTATTACACTTGATATTAAAAAAGTTTTTAACGTTTTTTTCACATTTTTTTTCTTGTTTTCTTTGGGGAAAATGTGCACTGATAAATACTGCAAAATAAGACCTGGAACATTTATTAAGAAAGTAAATAGCTTCAATTTTGATTTCATGTTGAAAAGTCTCACAAAAACATGTTTTTAAAAAGCGTTTTAATGGAAGATAGGACTGCAGAGTTCAAAGATTAAGCGTGTGGGCTAAGACTCATTTAAAAGGATGACAGATTGCATGATGGGCCGGTGGGAGGACTACCGAACAAAAGACTAACCGTACTATTCCTTAATAGCTTCCTTGAACGCGCCGCCTCTGTCTTCTTATGTGTTAGACAACCTTCATAAAGCCTCTATATGAATCTTGAATTAAAGCAAGAGAAGAGGGAATGTGTTTGATATAAAGGCACTAATCTCAAATTCAAGCCAATGCCCTCAACAAAAAGAAGCCTATACACACACACAATGGAGCGGATATATATGTATAATGTTCAGAATATAATCTTGATCAAAGAATGAACTCAAAAACGTTTCCCTTTCATCCTTCCATGGCTAATTAGGATTTAATGCTGGTGAACTGCACCGGCCAGTTCTCCCTTCCCCCGCGTGACAGTTTCAATACCTGACTAATTGAAAAGGCATGTCAAATTCATATCCATCTACAGAATAAGGGCTTACATTCACGAGCTTCAGTCGTATCGCCGAGATAAGATACAATCTGAACATCAGCCATTAAAAGGAATACGGTGGATTAAAATATAATTTAAGCTACATTGAAGCCATGTGCTTCCCATTGCTACAGAAAAATAATGTTGGATTTTTCTGTTCATCAGTTTGTAATGAAGATCAGAAAATGCACGTTTCCATTTTGGATGTCTATAGGTTTCAAAGCAGAAGCATTTATTTTTACTGTTCAGTAAAATGTTGAAAAAATGTGTCCACTGTTTTAGGGGATGAACCTAATGTAAACTTCTGGCTGAGCCAATTGCATACGTTTGTGGCTGATGAAATATGACAAATGGTGACAAAACCTGTTTGGGTTGGGTCTTTATATTTGCAATTACAACATAACTCGACAGTTATTAACCCAAAAAATGACAATTCTGACATCATTCACCAACCATTGTGAGTCTGTAATCCATGGGCGTCAGTTTGGTTTGAAATGTGCTGGGTACAATGACGCATTCATTTTTTTCCCTCTTTCGCTCAGGTCATGTTTTGAAAGACGATGTCCTGTATCTTACTAATGTAAATAAATAAAAATGTTTAATAAAAAAGTGTTGCTAACACAATGCTAAATCATAAATCAGATGCATGTGCAATAACATTAAGATGTCCAGCAATCGATTTAAATAGTACATTGGGTTTAATTTGTCGTTTAATGAGGTCTAATAGTGCTGAGAATTTTCACGTGAATAAATAAATAGATCCGACAATTTTAAGCGTTAATTTAAATGGTCCAGTGGCAGAACTTTTGCCAAGCGTGTCAGAGGTTCTGGGTTCTAATCCACACTTGAATAGTTTTTTGTTTTTTTTATCATCAAAACTGATTATGTTTATCAGTGGTTGTATATCAGGCAGGGACACGTTTGTGTGCATATTGTTTTGTAATTTCACTGGAACGACTAGAGAGTATCCGCAACGGATTGAAGCTTGCGTCCGAGTGAAGACTGTGCGCAAGACACAAACAAACACTGTATCCGCGCCACTGATCGCAGCGGCAACGAGCACTTTGATCACTTCAAAAACAACACATTTCAGCGCTAGATCGCCTCTTATTTAACAAACGAACAAAATGAATGCTCTGCTAGTCAACTGGAGATGTTTTATTTATTTGTATTGGTACATTGTATTGGCAAGATGTTTCAAAAGTGCTGGGGACAATATCGACCTTAGCAAAAAGTGGTGGGGACATGTCCCACCCGTCCCACCCGCAAATTACGCCTATGCTGTAATCACGAGTCAATATTAGCCTTTTGGTGCTATATGATAGCTTTCTGTCAGGAACGGACCGAAATTTAAAGTTATTATTCATTGAAAATCTCTACATCCAAACCTGTTTTCTTTGGAGCGTTCTTGACCTTTGTAGCGTCCGAGTCGATTAAGGAATCATAATTTAAAAGGTTAATCTGGTTCATGAAACCAGCATGAATGATTCATTCACAAATCTGACAGATCTATTTCTCTGGTTTCTCAACTCACTGACTAGATTATCCAGATGCAGTGATAAACAGCGCACTGGATTGGACCATTTTTTAGAGAAAAATGACTTAAATTATGGTCTGTTCATCACACAAAGCTAATGTAGCTTCAGAAGATCTGGAGCATAGTGCACAAGTCATGTTGGCTACAATCATGATAGTTTAATAATGCTTTTTAATAAAGGAAGCTCCAATCATTATCATTACATAAAAGAGTGACTAGTGGAATCTTCAAACATTCTTTCATGCATCACAAAAGAAAGGAAGTCACACAGGTTTGGAGCGACACAAAGGTGAATAAACAATGACAATTTTCATTTTGGTGACCTATTGATTATAGTGTTATGGTTATGTATTCAAAACAGTGTGATAGTAGCTAATTGTATGCTTTTTGGTTCAGGATTATTGGCTGCTTAGCTTCCACTGTAAGTATTACTGGACACACATTTTCTCTGTTTTTAACGTCCCCCTGTGGGGAAAAACAAGCTTTTAATGTTGTTTATGTGGTGTTTTTATTATGCTTTGAGACAAACCATTAGGGGTGTCGAAATTAATCATTTTTACGATGCATCGTGATGCAGAAGAGGACGATTCGGTATCGGTTCAGTAATGTACTGAATGTATAATGTACTGACGCTTTTCTGACGCCATTTGTCGCGTACGTGCTTTCAGTTCATATTTCTGACTGCTTGTATTTATTGACAAAATTGTATACATGAAGTAAAATTGAAAATGCATCGTGATATCGAATTGAACTGAATCCGATGAAGGCAGATGGCCGATATAAAGCCGATATTTTTATATATACTTTATATTTATTTTAATCAACATTTAATCAATTATAAATAAATTAGAAAACAAATCCTTAAAATAAACATGCTTATATTTTAGATGGCAACTTCTTGAATCTGCAAACCTATTACAGTATTTTTTCACAAATAAAGTAATTGTTTAAAAATATATGAATATGTGAATAAAAAGGAAGTAAACACTGTTAACAGGGCACTCAGTAATCTGGTAATTTCGTGCGCAATGGTAATCATATTTTTTCAAATAAAGACAAGGAAACGCTAATTTTACATACAGCACACAGTGAAAACGATATGAATATGACACAGTGAGCAACTGGATATATAGCACAGCATTAGGCTTGTTGCGATGGTCGGTGTTACCGGTGATACACGGTGTTTAACCCACCTACCGGTCATAGCACTTGACCACCGGCACCGTCCCCATCGTGTTGAAGTTTTAGCCTATAGTAATAAAGCACTTAATTCAGTTAGTGACTACGTGCCTTCGTAATTTAGCGTAAGCGGAACGAGCGCCGCAGTAAAGCAGCAGGTGTCCGATTTCATTTATCATTTGAGGAGAGTGAGGCGAGCTAACTGGCAAAGGATGGCGGAAGATCTGGTTTCAAAGAGAAATGCAAAAGCACCTATTTGGAAATATTTTGGATTCAAACCAAATGCCAACAGGGAACCTGAAAACGTTAACGAGGCAACCTGTAAACTTTGCCTGATGAAAGTGGCAGCATCCGGAGGTAACACTTCGAATTTACACGCACATCTTCAAGCACACCACAAAAATGAAGCGGACACTGGACACTGGACACTTAAGTGTCCAGTGATTATTCGGGTAGGCTACCTTATTTAACGAAGTTTTTGATGTTCGTTCGTTTCATATTCGATGGTTGTGCGGTGTTTTTTTTGCTGAAAAAGGCAGGCACTTTATTTAACGAATAGTGATTTTTTAAATATAATTTCTTGTTTGATACTTGCACGATGTGTGCAGTGGTTCGTTTTGTTAATAAATGCACTTTAAAGGTGTTTCATAAGTGCTTTTGTTTAGTTTTTACATGGTGTGTTAAGTTATTATTCATTTTGCAATAAAGATGTGTGTAATACAAGCGAGTGTCTTATTGTTTTGTGTATTTTTATTAAGAATAAAATAAATTAACCCATGATTAATTCAAACAAATGCTACTGAATTGCCGCTAATTAAAGTGAAAGTAAATTGAGACGTGTGCACGTCCGCATTTTCGGCCACCCGAAATCCCCGACACGCAACCCCGGTGACACCGGGATTACCGTTTTTTTTACACGTCGATTAACCGGTGGAAAAAATCCGTCACCGCAACATCCCTACACAGCATATTTTAAAATGAAGGATTTCAAGTTTTTCGATCGCATCTCCTGTGAAGCTGATCTTCTGTTCACATTCACTCACTTCGCATGGACCGACCGTCACTCGCAGTAACACGTTTATCAGGCTACAAATGTACACTTCACAAGATATCACAGCTGGATTCCATTAAATCTGCAAGCTTTGTGAAATTAAATGTTTATTAGATATTCTGAGATTTGTTTAAATGATGTAGATGCGCATTTGCTGAATGTTGACAATAAATGTAGTATTTTAAGCCTGTAAGTATTTTAGCCTGATTGTTTGCCTTTTCTGTTACAAATAATATAAATATATCGGGCGATATATCGGTCGACCACTATTTGTGTGTTCTAAATGCTCCTGTTGTCTTCTGTGCCCAGACTTGAGTTTTGTTTGATGCATTCAAGAAGCGTGTTTTCTTTGAGCAGGTAAAATTAAAGGTTCAGTTCATATTTCTGACTGCTTGTATTTATTGACAAAATTGTATACATGTGAAGTAAAACTGAAAATTGAGGATGCAGTGCATCGTGATATCGAATTGAACTGAATCAATGACATGATAATCGTAATCGAACCGAACCGAGAGACCAGTGTAGGTTCACACCCCTACAAACCATGTGTAAATTCATAAGTCGACACCATTGCTGAGTATTTTCTCTTTAAAACTGCAGTGAACCAAAGACAGTCTCAAAAACACGGTTTGAAATCGCTGGTGTTTCTGACGTCACAAACTACCTTGTAACCAATCAGATCAACGTGTGATCGTCAACCAGTGGATCTCTGAGTGAGTGAGTGGAGGCGGGGCTCATTTGCATATTAATAGAACCGCGCATACTAAATGAGGCAAGGGTGTCGAGTTACATTCAAGCTATTTTAAGGCATGACTTTTTTTTTTTTTTTTTTTAATTATCATTTTGGTCATCAAAGATGAGTTTTAAGGGATAAAATGATTGACTACAGGGGGGACTTTAAATATTGAGGACTGAGTCAATATTACCTTCTTGCGGTAACTGACAGAATGCCACAATGCTGTCAACTGAGCTCAGATTGTATTTAACCGGCCAAATTTCTTCAAACCAGAACGCATGATGCAAAAGCCAATTTAATTTCACACAGCTCACGCCATGTACGCATGTATTCCAAAACACTATGCTAGCGCAGTGCAAAATGTGTGCGCAGCCACAAATATCTGCTGACAGGGTGCCAGATAAGTGGAAAGTATTTTCTTTTCTCTCTAGGCTGAGACTCTGCCAGTGTGTCCCAGCTATAAGCACTGTGATGAGAGATTCATATTGTCCAGAGCAGAGGAGGGCAGCAAAGGGTGAGCAGACCTTGCCAGGGAACATTATAAGATTAGTGAACAGACAGAGCACACCATAGCTTATAAGCCTCCCCATGTTGCCAAACAAAGACAGCCTGGTGCTTTAACTAGCCAATGGAGCAATGAATCTGAGACTGGCTGTCTGCTCACCACTGCAGAGAAACAGGCTTTCAGCTGATGTACGCAATTAGATGACAGAGGCAGGCAATCTCCTGCACTGTGGCGCAGTGGTAATAGGGCCGGCCCGCTTGGCTGCACTCAATCTCGGACAAATAAAAAGGCTTCATTGGCACCGACGCCCTGACACAGGAGAAGCACTAAGGAAGAGGTCTTTCAAAGAGAAAGGGAATAGGAGAAAAATGCATGCTGTCAGGATCACTGCTTTCATGCATTTTCAGCTGTATGTCACTAGCATAAGACCAACCCTCAAATGGAAAATAAAAAGCTCAGCAGCCTTTTCAAAAAACAAAACAAGAGCCTGTAAACCCCTGCAAGTCAAAGACCATCTGGGAGCTGTAGTGTGAAATGCCTGAGCAGCATTCCAGCTTCATGACGGGTAACAGTGAATAAACCATGAATAGATGAGAAGAATGAGCAGTTTTCTGAGCTCTTGCTGCTGTTATACATCAATAATGCTGATTAACAGACAAATTTGGCCAAATTAATTAATGGAAGTGCTATCTCTTGTGTGACAGCTTCTCAACTGATAGCATTTCTTTTCTTTTCAGATGTTTGAAGTGAATTTTGAGCAAATATTGTTTAAAATACGTTTTGATTAATGAATGAGGTTTTCATGACTGTTCATAACCACAAGCTGTCAAACTCCAAAAAGAAGAGGAAAAATGACCACACTTAAAATAAAAAATGACCCAAGTCATTATTCACAACTGTGTTTTTTTTAAACAATTATTAATTGTTTGACCTTATGATTTTTGGTTATGAGACAACAAATGACCCTTGGTTATTAATGAATTATCATTATTAGTGAATCAAAATTTGGAATTTGCCAGACAAGTCAAAGATTTTTGTCCTTTTTTTTTGACCATTCTCACTTTATTTATATGGAAAATACAATACTAAAGTGATTTTTTTTTTTGGAAAAGAAATAAATAACGTTTGGAAAACAATTAACAGTCTTCAGGTTTGGAATAAAATTAGGTTGAGTAATTTTTCATTTTTGGCTAAACTACTCCTTTACTAGGCCGACGATGTGTGAGGTCATATAAGAGTTCTGTACAATTTATTTGCATTTTGACATCAAGACCAGTGTTATGAAAAATCATATTCCCTCTTTCCTCAATGCCTTTTCAAAAATGGAGAATGTTATTATGATATCTTGTTCTAGCTAATCAGATAAGCTTTTCTAAACCAATAAACATTAAGAGCAGACACACTGAAAACACAATGAAAGGAAAATGTTAAATTAGAAATTTGTTAGCTTTGGAATTATAATGTGATATGTGATTATGTAATTTAAAAGACACTACTTAAAGTTGTATGATCAAAAGTGTAGTCGCATTCGCAAAATGTCAGTACATTTTTGCAGTCAAAAAAGGGTCATTGTCTATCGCCAACCGCAAGTTATAATGCACAGCTCACACAGAAGTGACTTATAAACCTTTCTGTTGGTCAATGCGGCGAATGTGTAGCCTGGAAATCCAGACCTAAATCTGAAAGATTAATGGTCTGGCATCGACTAATGAAAATCAGCCAGCTCGAGGGGCGGCACCAAGCCTGCATTTGAAAATCTCACTGCACGCAATTGGATAACACTACGACCAATCACAACAATAAACCCCATACGCTTAGCTACCAGCGGAGCTAACTGGTAGATTAGACTCTTGCCGTAACCGGTCGGCAAAACAGCAAAAACGTCCTTCTTACAAAGGAAGGATTCGAGCGCCATGTTCTGTTCCTCTTTTAGATAAAAAGCCAAGTCTAACTCGTTCATTGAGGCGGCCAAAGCCGTTTCAAACAACTGGTGTTCATCCATAGCCATCTTGCAATGTTTACTAATGACTTCGACATCGCAGCGCTGTCGTCTTCTGTTTAGCTCGCCTATATCAGATAACCCGATGTGATTGGTGCAGCTCGGATACAAGGGCATATTTAATGAGCATCATTACTCGACGCCAGAGTAAACTCACTGAGCAAATTCAACTTTGTGCTCTCGTGAGAACTCTGGATTTCCAGGGTAGCGAATGCGAGTGTCCAACTTGAAATCTGCGTGGGGAAATCTTTCGCTCACACACAAAATTCCAGATTGCGTGGATTTCAATCAAAATTTCTGGCTTTGCAATAGTAAATGTGACTGTAATTTGTACAGTCCATTCTTTTTTTCTTTTTTTTCATAATTTGTAAGCCATTTGCATAATTCGTAAATGGATTACCACTCACAGGAAAAACCCTGCCAGTATCAAAATGCGAATGTGTTTTTCTCATGTTGTCAGGTTTTAATAAAAGAGATGTTTTTTTATGTGCAGATGGTTTTTTAAATGCAGATGATTTGGCTCAAAATTATAAATGCTGGAACCACAGCAATTCCAGACAAACAATAATATACAAGTTATTTATATCTATGGCAGGCAGAGCTGTTCTCTCTCCAGTAGGAGAGTTCTGCAGTGATTAATATTTAAACACGCTCCTTCATCCACAAACACAACTGGTGTCAAGTTGGAGCGCAAATTAATTATACAGCACTGTCCAACACTGCCACTAGTGTTTGTACATAATTTATGTCTCAGCCACAAGAAAATTCATGTCCGGCTATTACCGCTTCACAAGCTGCCACTGTGTCAATCAAGCTGATGGTAAACGCTCACCTTAATGCATACTGAACAAGTAATGTACCTCTCAGAGGCAAAAGCACAAAACTTCCAGGAGCAGCTGGGCAACGGCCCGCGGGGGGGAAACCAATGCTGTAATGCATTGATTGGCCTCGTTTAAAAAGAGTCAGTGATTCAGGTTCCTGCTGAAAATGCATAAGCAAAATGAAACACTAACAGGGCTTCCAATGTAGCCAGAACTGGCTGAATTGCAGGTTCTACATTAGCATTTCGACAGACCTCCACTTACTGAAAATCATGGCTTAGAGAATGGGAAAAAATGCAGTTTCACAAGATGATGATAGATTTTGTGAGGTCACTTATTTTGGTGGTAAGATTTATTGCAGCCCAAACGTTTTGCTCAGTTCCAGGTCCCTGAGTTTTGCCTATGACCTCAGCTTTGAGAGCAAACCACGAGACACGAGAAAACAAGGTCGCCTAAGAATCGACCAGACGCCGAGTTAAACAAAACCACACTATGTTAACATTTTTGAACAGATTTCTTCCACAGATCATATTAAAGTGGAGCTCAATAAAGCTCAAAATAGGAAATTAATATTAATATTAAAGGGTTAGTTCACCCAAATGTTGTTCCAACCCCGTAAGACTTTCGTTCATCTTCAAAACACAAATTAAGATATTTTTGATGAAATCTGAGAGCTGTCTCACTCCTCCATAGGCTGCTAGGTAATCGATATCTGCCAGCCCAGAAAAGTTAGTAAAGACATCGTTAAAATAGTCCAAGTGACTACAGTGGCTCAACCATAAGTTTATCAAGAGATGAGAATACCTTTTGTGCGAAAAAATAAAATAAAAAAAATAACGACTTTATTCAACTATACATTTTCTTCTGTGTTCCTCTGAGTGAGTTCACTTAGTGTAATAGCGCAGCGCTTCTGGGTTGTATGTCAGAACGGAGGCTCACTATTGGCCAGCATCATACATCATGCATCACACATGCCCCTTTTCCACCAAAAAAGAACTGGTTCGGAACTGGTGCTGGTTCAAAGTTGGTTCAACTTGCGAACCTTCTCAGAACCTGTTTGTTTTTCCACTGACTAAAGAGCCCAGCTAAAGACGTTGTTACGTCACTGTGTACGTTGCCATATGTCTTAGCTTTCCCAGAAACGCTTGTGCCAACTTCAAGCTTAACAATTACAATGTTGGACTACATCGTCTTTCTGCAAATGTTTCTCCTGGCTTTGCGATCCTATATTGGGGTCAGAAGACGACGTTTAGAACACATTTGTGCTGCTCGTCTGGATTACTATAGACGGAGGTTACGTTCCAGAAGAAGTTCGACAATAACCCCAGCCCCCGACGTAAGCATGACGTGGTAAAAGAACGGCTCTAGTCCAGCAAAGAGTTGGTGCCGCTTTGGAACCAATTTTCCTGGAAAGAACCCAAGAACCGGTTCTTTGGCTGTCGAAACACAAAGAACTGGTTTGCGAGTAGGCACCGGCTCCAAACCGGCACCAGCACTGCCTTGGTGCAAAGGGGGTAAATCATGACCAGCGTCGGCCAATAGTGAGCCTACGTGTTTTCCTGGCATTTCGTTGACGAATGTTTTATAAACAAGGCCCAGTTTGACGCTGGATTTGCAGATCGTTTTTAAACTGAAAGATGGAGTGGTTCCCAGCGATAAAAGATCCCGGTCATGAGTCGGAATTGCAGGACGAAAAGTAACGTCAAATGTCTGTGTTTTGTTGGCAATCGGCGTGTAAGTGCATATAATGTAAACAACACAAACATAGAGAATCAAAAGTTATCCATGGATAGTGCGTGACTCTTTACCTCCAGGAGCTCGGCTGTTTTCGGAAAGCTTCGGTTCAGCGTATCTGTCTTTTATAAATCTGATCAAGCTTAAGACTCTTCTGAGATATGAAGGATGCAATACTTCTCTACAGGTACTCAAGATTAACATGAGATTGGCAGAAACTGTGTGTTATGTTCCCTATAAACTGTCAACAATAGCAAACTGTTTTAACATCTGTTTTAATGGCACAGACATTTGATGGTTATTATCGCTTTCTTGAGAACAGAGGCTTCAGTTTGCCGTTTTAACCCTTCATCTTGAGTGCCAAGAACAGGGTTCATGTGGACTGTGTGGATGCAGCGTCATTTTAGACTTCCAACGTAGACAGTTAAGAATAGTTAAAGTTACAATCAAAGGCCATATTGCACGTAAAAATAGTAGAACTCTATCTTTCTATCAAGGCAAGATAGCTGCTAAACTGGAAACATAGCAAACCTCAAGCCTCTGAGAGGGTTTAACATCGAAACCCAATAAAAATCACAACTTGGTTTTTCTCAAGAGGGTTATTAAAGGATAGGCTTTCCTTCTGGATCAAAGCTCAGCAGGAAATCATGCAGTTAAACTCAATGCATTTTAGGAATAAATCTTATCAGCTCCATAAATCTCACCTTGTCTGTCAGCTTAGACCATGTCAACAATTATTGGGCAACTGTTTCCTCACCCAGAGGTCTTGACGTGAAATAAGAGATACGTTTATGAGTTTGTCGGTAGGTAGACATGAATGTTTGCTTTGATTGAGGTTTTGGAAACCAGCCCATCTAGGTCTACTGGAAGTCATTGCCCCAAGGTGAAATACCAGTTGTTCCCACAAAGTCCCATTAGAGGGAGACTAACTGGCCACGAGAGCATGCCTTTCATCCAGATCCCCTGTGGATCTACCGACACCTCATTAAACAGACCTGGAGAAATGGCAGGGAAAGAGAGGGGAGGATTCAGCCATAACATGATCAGCTAAACAGGGAAATGTTTAGGGGTGCAACGGATCGTAGTTGATCCGTAATTTCTGTACTGGAATACTACTGTTAAACTGTTTAACTTTGTTATTTAGTATTCATCTCTGCTTGTAATTTGTGTATTTGTTCTTGTTTTATTACTGACTATTCACTTGTTTTTAATAATGTTTGAACTTTATCAGTTAGGCTGGTAGTTTTTGATGGGGTATCGAAGAACTTCAAGTGAGCTTTAAGTAAATGAAAAGCAAAGTTATATATATATATATATATATATATATATATATATATATATATATATATATATATATATATATATATATATATATATATATATATATATCATACCTGCCAACCTTGAAATTATTTTTTGCGTCGACGACGACACACATGCATTATATTGCATTGCATAAAATGTGTGCTGGTCAACTAGTCTAAAATTAAGAAACCACTATAAAACTGTAAAAAAAAAAAAAAAAAAAAAAAGAAGACAATTAAGATAGGCTACTTAATTTATTATTCCAATATCCAAATATGATACTAAATACCACAGGGAAAAGGGCTTCTATTTGTGACGTGCTGTCTTTGCATTTAAACATTGCGCATTTTAAACAGGACACGCATTAGCTGAATAAATGTAAGCCAAAACATATTTATAGAAAACAGTTGACAATGAATAGACAGGAGTCCAATAATAGCATAACGAATCACTTATTCTAAAAAGAATGTCAAGTATACCGGTAAGTTAGACGAATCCGACATATAAGGGCTGTTAACAGTAAAACGTTCGTCATTTAACGAATTTTAAAACAAGGATGGATAATACAAAATGCTTTCTGGCATTTTCACAGAAAAACAAAACAAAAACAAAAACAAGCAAGAACAAATTTTAAACTTAACCCGTCAAATTTAATTTTTTACAATTATCTTCTCTCTGTGCGCGCGTCCGTGTTTGTGAGAGAGAGCTCGCGCAGCACTGATACAACGGTACTTTTTAATCCATAACTAACACGCTAGTTTTCATACAAAACAAATATGTAACATAATTAGGTACTTTAGTTATTATTAACACAATAACGTAACACATGAAGGCTACGTTTCTTAGCACTGAGAATTAATTAATAAACGCCTGTTTCTCCAGACTCGCGCTATCCGTAATCCACAAATGATCACATCACTTTCATAATCACTAAGCCATAGCGATTTCAAGTTTATTAAGATTTATTGTTCAGTATTTCTTGAGCATTTTATTATTTGCGTGGCTGAATGAGGTCTTCCTCTTTTTCTGAGTGACCATGAAGAACGGAGTATTTTAAGATAATCCATGCGATCCGTGTGATCATAGAATCCATAGGATTAGGTTAACTCAGTACAATATTTCAACTTTCCATATCGAGCCCAGCCCAGCCCGTTTACCTTCAGGAGTCAGATGTACAGTGACTATTGTAACGTTACTGTCCTCGCTTATGAAATCAGTCAGACTGCGGCCGCGGGAGTGGAAGGCGGATCGAGCGGGATTCTTTATTGGTGTCGATTTTCAGTCTCTTTTTAATGATAGGCCTTACACATCTGTCAATCATCCCCGCTTGCTATTTGGGGAATGAATCCAGCGCTATGATTGGTCGAACTCTTCTTCTTTTGCTGTTGCTTGATTTGAGGACTGCGCGTGCAGAGGCGTCACCAGGTTTTTGCGTAGTTTAGACTAACAAATCGTACCAGCGTACTTTGATGTCAAAATGCGTATCCGCTACGCAAAATGCGTACAGGTTGGCAGGTCTGTATATATACACATATACTACATATATATACATATATATACACACACACACACATATCAGATAATTTTTCGGATCAGCAAGTAAGTAAACAAACAAACAAACAAACAAACAAACAAATAAATAAATAAAATTTTGCTGATCCGAAAAATTATCTGATCCATTGCTCAAAAAACGTAAATGATACGAACCGTGAGTTGTGATCCGTTGCAACACTAGAAATGGTAGAGCAAGTACCATTTCATTAGGGAAGTTCATTAGGGAAGTTCATTAGGGAAGGAGAGGAAGGTGTTTTTTAGAAGAATAGTGCTTAACAGGTAAAAGGCGAGGCCTGGCGAGTAACAGGATGAAGGATGAAAGCAGCACCGCGTCTTTGATCCATCAGGGTGGGGTTGGCTTAGAGGGACATGCGAGCCCAGAATAACACAGTCGAGTTTGTCCATTCTGACCCACGACACCCTCAGCGGGTCTTTCAGCTCTGCCTGTCATGAAGACGGATGCCTATGGAGAGTGTATGGCTGACGAGTTGCCTGTGTCTTTCTCTGACTGACAGCTTCTGGCTTCCAGGAATAAGGGAGGAGAATGTCAGACGCATTAACACCACGACACCTGCCACTAGTGTTGGGTGGGGGATCGGGCCGTAGCTCTTTAACAGACCCAGCTGAGCACCTGCTGGACTCCATTCATGACGGCAAGTGAAACACGACCCCTCACTGACCATAACAATGATCTTTAAGGACAAATCATTTGGTCAACTGAAACAACATTGATGCAGGACAAATCGGCATCAATTGTGGTTAACACTGATCTAACTTAAAGTCCCCCTGTGGAGAAAATAAAGCTTTTGATTTTGTTTATACTGTATGTCAATGTGGTGTTTTTAATATGCTTTAGACAAACCATGTGTAAATTCATAAGTCGACACCATTGAGTATTTTCTGCTTAAAACTGCAGTGAACCAAAGACAGTCTCAAAAACACGGTTTGAAATCGCTGGTGTTTCTGACGTCACAAACTACCTTATAACCAATCAGATCAACGTGTGATCGTCAACCAGTGGATCTCTGAGCTGAGTGAGTGGAGGCGGGGCTCATTTGCATATTCTTAGAACCACGTATACTAAATGAGGCAAGGGTGTCGAGTTACATTCAAGCTATTTTAAGGCATGAATAATTTTTTTTCAAGAAAAAAATCATTTAAATATGTAATTTTGGTGATCAAAGATGAGCTTTAAGGGATAAAATTAGTGCTGCACGATTAATCGTATCGCAATCGCAATCGCGATGTCAAGCCTACGCGATTATATGACGCAAAATGCTGCGATTTTATATTAAATAAATAAATGAATGTAATTAACGCAGCATCTCTTATTTTTTGGCATCCTTTGGCTAGTGTTACATGATCCCCACTCTTATTCATGCAAATGCTTTTAAACCATTCATGCGCGATAAGTGAATGTCCTCCTGACACACACACACGGGCCACAGATAGACGCGCGCCAGTATCAAGTTCTCTTTCGCGGTAGAACGAACAACACACATGTATGCCAAAATGAACGCGCTGCCTGTGAATGTCCTGACTGTGACACACAGGAAGACTCGCGCTAATATCGTGCGTGCGTGCGCACAAAACAGCATGCCAGAATACAGTTCTCTTTCGAGCTTGAACGAACAATAACACACACAATTATGCCAAAATGTCTTTTTGTGAGTATCTTCATAACATAAGAGCAGTCTTATGAACGTGAAGAGATGTGACTCGAGAGAGAATGAGGCGCGTGTGAGATCCGCGTCTCTGACAGCAGCGGCTGGTCTTAAAGGGACAGTACACAGTAGCCACTAATTATATCTGTCGCTAAAGTTAATCAAAGAACAAAGGGAACAGAGAAAAACACTCACTGCTCTTGACTAAAGAACTTTTTTCTTTAGGCAGAATATCACTAATCTGTGTGTGCATTTATTTTCCTTGTCCAAGCAAGTTGACTCATGAAACCATTTGTTTATTATATCGCATATCGCAATATTGACCTCAATTATCGCAATATGATTTTTTCCCCAAATCGTGCAGCCCTAGATAAAATTATTGACTACTTTCGATATCCAATTATTCTCTTTTCAACCCATTATTCTACGGCATTTACCCGTTTAAAAACACCATCCTTATCAAATGTTTACGCATATAGTCACGACAAGCTAATGTTTTTTTTCCGACTCTGTTATGACAAACTACAAATATATTTATAGTAAATACTGTGGTGCAGAGCAATATGTGCTAGCTACAGTCATCATTATCCATTTTTCATTTAACTTTTCTGAACCTTCAATCCCAAATTTTATGGTATGGAAATTTGAATGGTAGAGTGATTATTGTAGCATTATTATTTATTTTTGAAGTATTAATTTAATGAAATTTTAAAGGTGAATTTATAATTTCTATGGCAATGGCACAAAATATATATCCTACAAACCGAACAGAATTGGAAGAATTTTTCAAACTAATGGTTTTCAAATTAACCAATTTCTAAATATCTTGATTTGTATGACAAATAAAAAAAACTTGTAAATAACATGAGTGTAAATGCCCTTTGAAAGCCCCTCAAACATACAGTTTTAACTGGCAAATTGCCGGTAAAATAGATAATATGTGACCCTGGATCACAAAACCAGTCGCACGGGTATATTTATGGTAATAGCCAACAATACATTGTATGAGTCAAAATTATAAATTTTTCTTTTATGCCAAAAATCATTAGGATATTAAGTAAAGATCATGATCCATGAAGATATTTTGTAAATTTCCTACCGTAAATATATAAAACATGTATTTTTGTGAGTGGATGCAGCACAATCGTGAACATAAATGTACAACTTTAAAGGAGATTTTCTCAATATTTAGATTTATTCTAATAGTTGTATCTCGGCCAAATATCGTCTTATCCTAACAAACCATACATCAATGGAAAGCTTATTTATTCAGCTTTCATATGATGTATAAATCTCAATTAAAAAAAAATTGACCCATAAGACTGGTTCAGGGTCACATATGTGAACACAGACATAAGAAGTTTGTTTTGGACCAATCATAAAGCTCTGTCGGAGATGTTTTGAGTAAGTTCTGCTGCTTTTAACTGTTTTTCTATGTAACCATGCGCTAGTCGGCGGTCTGACCGTTGTGCCGGTTCTCATGCTCAAGACCCTGTCATCTTTTCAATTCATCAGCACTGCGGCTCTGCAGTAATTGTGTATTATAGTAACTGCAATACTATAGTAAGTAACTATTATGCGCCCCGTGTTTTTAAGAGCAAAACCACGCTCTGTGTAATCTTCCCCATACGCCCGTAAAAATTCACTAAAATGAAACTAAAGCGCTTCTCATTCAGGTGGAAGAAAACAGCTCAGCCTTTAAAGGTATTTTCCGATGGCTGACATCACAGAGTTTATCGGTAATTTTACGGTAATCTACCAGGATTGCTGTGTGAAAGGGGCAAATTATGGCAATTTTCATTTTTGGGTAAACTATTTATTTGAGAACTTTTAATTTCCAATTATTTAGATCAATACAATCAAACTGAACAAAGTGTGAGATTTGGGAATGAATGGCTGCCAAGTAGAGCTGCACAGTTTTTGTTGAGAATTTTTTTGTTTAAAATCGAGATCACAATTCTCACAAAATTCTGAATAGACAAAATAACAAAATAACACATAATTTACTAAAGGTTCTGACAAAATGCTAATTGCTGCAATCTATAAAAAAAAAAAATATATATATATATATATATATATATATATATATATATATATATATATATATATATATATATATATATATTTTATATATTGTCTTTGTTATTGTTAAACTGTAATTATACATTTAAGTACTGAGTAATATTAAGTAGCTACATGTACTTACTATAGGGTTAGGATTAGTGTTTGGTTTGGTTTAGTTGCATGTAATTACGCATAATTTATATTTATTACTATAGTAACTACATGTAACATATGTAATAGTTTTTTTTTTTTTTAAATGGGGTTGAGTGAATGATTCAATGACTCACTCAAAGACTTCACTTGTTTCATTACAGCGTTTTTGAACAAATCTCTTGAATGAATGATTTAATGACCAATTCATTTTTAACAGTCACTTGTCGCCCCCTACTGGTGTAACAATGTAAATGATACGATCTTTATTTGAAGCGTCAAGTTACTTTCAATAGGTTATTTACTCTATTTTTGATTGCTACTGTAAACATCAGTGATTATATCCAAACTATAAACTTAATCGCAGTACTTCTGTGATGATTTGAATTATTGTAAGACATAAATCATTTATAATATAATTAATTATTTCTTCCATGAAGGTAATTTAAAGATAAAGATTTTTTTTATATAATTATTCTAATATGTATATATTTTTTATATAATTAACTTTTAAATCGCAGTACTTACTTGATGATTTGAATTATTGTAAGACATAAATCATTTATAATAGAATTAATTATTAATTATTTCTTCCATGAAGGTACTAGAATTGTTAAGAGAAATCAGAACGAGGATCATTAGTTTTCATCTCAATTCTCTACAATTCAACAATTCTGGTGTCCTTGTTACATATGTTACATGTACTTATCAATATAATAACAGTAAATTATGCATAATTACATGCAACTAACCCTCAACCAAATCCTAATCCTACCCTAACCCTATAGTAAGTACATGTAGTTGCTTAATATTACTCAGAACTTAAATATGCAATTACACTGTAACAGTGACACCTTAAAATAAAGTGTAACCAAGTTCTGTATGTCATGAGTCTGTCTGAGCTTGTCGTTCAGTGTGTCCAGACCCGAACGGCAAAACGCCCGGCACAGAGAGGGAGGGGGCTTAAAAGCATCTTTCCACACAGCAGATAATGAAGGCAGCTACTGGAGAAATTGAATTCCTAACAACCACATCCTTACACACTACACTGACAGGGAAAAACAATGTCTGTGGGGGGAGGATAGGAAGAGAGAGAATAAGATAGCGTGAAAGCGAAAAAGGGCTGTCTCGGTTTGGCTCAGATTCAGAGTCTCTCCCACCGGAAGAGGGCTTTTCAGCATATAAATATCACATTACCACACAAGGAAACACAGGCCTCAGCTGGCCTCCTAACCTGCACTAACGAGGGCTTCTGCCCCCTGCCAACCCGCCACTGTCTTCTCATAGCAGGCAGCTTAACGGTTTTGTTCTGCAACTCAGTTAGGACAAAGCGCCTTTTCTAAATAACAACTAGGGCTAATAGATTAAAATAATCCCAATTTTCTGATTGGGATCTTAAAACAATTCATGATTTTCTGCAGTTAACACGATTAACCTCTCGTTTTGAATTTTGCTCGAAATGCAGTGCACTCAGTTTTATTGCACCGTGATAAAATCTGACGACTGAATTTTGCTTCTTTAGCTCAAATCACAGCTAGTGCATCAAAAGAAAAAGAAAAAAACTGGTGACGCCTCTATCAAAATGACAACTGGCTTCTTGTTAAGTAGGACAGCCCACAGAACAGAATGAATAGTTACTTACTCTATGTAGTGGGAAAATATCTAAAGTGATTTTTTTTTGTTTTTAATTCTGGTTTTCAAACCTCCTAGATTTAAAACACTAAAGACTAAAGATTGTTTTTTTAACAAACAATTGGATTATTTTTGCATTTACGTGTCCAATAAACAATATGGAGAACGCATAATTGATAATGCTTTTATTGTTTTCTTTTGTAAAACTGTATCTAAATAATCATTAGACAATAAATCACATATAATAAAATGCTAAGTATACGAAATGTTTATACCTTTGCATTAGATCCCTATTAAACTCTCTTAATAATAGAGAGAGTTTAATATATAATATGGCAAAATTTCAGTGCCCCGTTACATATATTATGCTATTTTAAATGCTACAGTGACAATAAGAAAAATGGATAATTACAAATAAATGTTTCCAAAAAACCTTTGTAACATTTATTTATGGTGTAATCAGATTATGCATCACTATGTCAAACATACATATTATATATATATATATATATATATACACACTATAGATAGATAGATAGATAGATAGATAGATAGATAGATAGATAGATAGATAGATAGATAGATAGATAGATAGATAGATAGATAGATAGATAGATAGATAGATAGATGTGTGAGTGTGTGTGTATAACCTATTAAATCAAAGAATAGCCAAGCCCTTACATTTACATACACACAGAGACTGCAAATGATGGAGTACTACAACAATAGCACCGTTTCTCTATGGCAGGACACCCTGGCCTTGCTCAGTCAATACAGATCAATACAGCACTCGGCTACTGTGGAGGGGAAATTGGTTCTTTTTTTCCCTGTTCATATCGGGCTGACTAAAAAAGTGCCATGTTGACAGTCAAATGGAGGCGTCTGAAATCACCCTGACAGGGCAGCCTACAAAACAGCACTGGACTGACAGAGAAATTAAGGGCTCTGTTCAATGTTTAGATCAATACAATCAAAATATGATATATACACTGTAAAAAAAATATTTGTGAAGTATTTATACATTTGCATATGTCTTTCACAGTATTTTTCTGTGAAAAAAACTAAGAAAGTGTACAAAAATAGATTTTTTGTTTTGTTTTGTTATGCACAATTACGTTTTTCATGTAATTTTACACAGGAAATGTACATTTGCAGTCTATTTCTGTAATTTGACTTTTTTTTTTTTACCACATTTCAAAAATACATGAAAAATCTGTAAAATAAAACTTCCGTAAATTTCCGTAAAACTACAGTGTAGGAATGAAAATGGCTACCAAGTAGAGCTGCACGATTCTGGATAAACTGAGAATCACAATTTGTTTTGTTTAAAATAGAGATCATGATTCTCCCCCGATTCTGAGTTGCCAATTAAACAAAATAACGTGATTTATTAGAGGCTCTGACAAAATGTTAATTGCTGCAATCTATTTGAAAAATATTAAATTATTTGATATTGGGTTGATTAATTTTTTTATTGGGTTGAATGAATGATTCAACGACTCACTTATAAACACTAGTTTCATTACTGGATGAATGAGCGTTTTTTAATGAATGATTAAATGACAAATACATTTTAACAGTCACTTGTCGCCACCTACTGGTGTAACAATGTAATCGATGCAATTGGGATTTGAAGCATAGTTACTTACAAAAGGTGATTTATTCTATTTCCAACTATAAATGTTTAATTGCAGTACTTCTGTGATTTGAATTATTGTAAGACAGAAATAATGATATTGTGTGCTTGAAAATGCTGTTTTTATACCTATACATGACGACTGCACCAAGGGTTGAATCGCAATAGAATAGCAAACCATTTTAAGAGATACAAAATATGTACTAAATGAAAGCTCAAAACTGTGGTGGGATATTCTTGGCATTAAGCAAACAAAATGAAAATCTAACAAACAAAAATGGCATGTCTCAACCAGTGTTGTTTCGCTGAGACTGGCTAATGTATGATTACAAATGGCACGGTGGTTTGCGCTCTACACCACAAATATGCTTGGAAAAAAAACAGCTAGACAATTCAATTGCCCCAGGAACAACATTATGAAACATGCAAAATGCTTTGCTTTGGCTGGAAAGAAATCTCGATGGCTGGTAAATTTCCAATTGTATACACTCTCAGAAAAAAAAGGTACAAAAGCTGTCACTGGGGCGGTACCCTTTTAAAAGGTACATATTGGTACCAAAAGAGTGCATATTAGTACCTCAAAGGTAAATATTGGTACTACCAAATAAGTACATCAAAGGTACATATTCAAACCAAAATAGTGCATATTAGTACCTCAAAGGTACATATTGGTACCAAAAGAGTGCATATTGGTACCAAAAGAGTATATATTAGTACCTCAAAGGTACATATTGGTACCAAAAGAGTGCATATTGGTACCAAAAGAGTGTATATTAGTACATCAAAGATACATATTGGTACCAAAAGAGGGTATATCAGTACCTCAAAGATACATATTGGTATCAAAAGAGTACATATTGGTACCAAAAGAGTGTATATTAGTACCTCAAAGGTACATATTGGTACCAAAAGAGTGTATATTAGTACATCAAAGATACATATTGGTACCAAAAGAGTGCATATTGGTACCAAAAGAGTGTATATTGGTACCAAAAGAGTGCATATTGATACCAAAAGAGTGTATATTAGTACCTCAAAAGGTACATATTGGTACCAAAAGAGTTTATATTAGTACCTCAAAGATACATATTGGTACCAAAAGAGTGTATATTAGTACCAAAAGAGTGTATATTAGTACCTCAAAAGGTACATATTGGTACCAAAAAAAGTGCATATTGGTACCAAAAAAAGTGCATATTGGTACCACAAGAGTATATTATGCCTCGTTTCCACTGAGCAGTACGGTACGGGACAGTACGGTACGGTTCGGGTCTGTTAACCATGATCTGGCTAGCGTTTCCACTGCCAACAGTACCCTTTACTTGATAGGCGTGGTGTTTCGATCGACGTCATTTTCGCGCGAAGAAGAACATAGTAAACTACAATGGATGACATGCAGCAGATCTTGTTCTTGCTCCTCGACATGTTTGTCACAAGAAGACAAGCGCCGACATTACGCTTTTCTCAATATCAAGTACGCAAAGTCTGTACTTGCCATGTGCGACTCCTACATGCAAATGGTACAGTGCGTTCTTAAAAGCGTCACTCAGCTCGCTCTGCTACTCCGGTTATCTCTGTTACTCTGTATGTACATTTTAAAGCAACAATAAAACGAAATCTGTTATAAAACACCACTCTGCCTCTTTTCGTTTTCATTTAAATAAATTAAACATTATAGGGACACAAATGTGGTTCATGCGCAACGCATATTGATTATTCACTGCACGTTATACGTTATTCTATTTATAACAAAACGAAATTTAAAACACAACCCTAACGTTACCTCTTTTCGTTTAAATAAAAAAAATTAAACATATTCCAGGCAATATATGCATTTGTACAAATGTTGCAATAAACATCAGTGATAATCTTGTAATAAAAAATGACAAGAAACCATATTTCTTTTTGTAAAATTTCAGTTTTATCACTAATAGCCTATATAAAAGTTTAAGTAAAAGGTACAAGAAGCTATACAATAAGAAATAAAGCAAACAATTCAGTCAAATATCCAAATGCAGCGCTCTAGTCTAACATTACAAGTAAAGTTAAATACAAATAGCCTATAACGTTAATATGAAATATTAATATTAATATTAATATGTTTCCAGCCGGGAAACATGAGCGCCGAGCCCCGCTGAACGCATGGATCTAGTGATGATTCGCTCATGAACGATCCGTTCATTGCGTTTGTCACGTGATAAATGAACGAAAGACTCGGAAGGTAAAGTAATTATTTATGTTCCCTGTAAATTATTTTTGACTGCATTATAATGATTTCTTAATTCAGAGTATGATCAAGATTGCGTAGGTGAATATGTTCGGGGAATTTGCCTGTTAAAAGTATAATATTTAAAGCCCCTTAAATGAACGAAATGACTCGAAAAAAGATTCGTTCATTTTGATGAACGAGATCGAACATGAGAGCCAGTAAAATGATCCGAACTTCCCATCACTACATGGATCTCACAACCGGGGAAAAAAAAAAAATCATCTTTATAAATAAACCACAGATTTGAGCTTTAAACAACTACATTCTCGCCTGAAAAACTCTTAAAATTACATTTCGTGATACAGTAACAGTAGTATTATATTAAACTGTATATTAAAAAATGGCGCTTCTTATGTTGTCATTCCCCTTGTAGCACGCGCAAGTGACGATTCTCTGTCAACCAATCAACGTCCCGCAGTGAGTCTAGCTCCACCTTTTAGTACCGTTCCACTGTGCTAGGTACCCCAATGGAAGGGTACCTAAAAAGTGGTACGGTACGGTTCGGCATTTTGGTACCATTCACAACTTTTGATAGTGGAAACGCAAATAAATGCGTACCGTTCCGTACCGTACCGTACTGCTCAGTGGAAACGAGGCATTAGTACCAAAAGAGTGTATATTAGTACCTCAAAGGTACATATTGGTACCAAAAAAGTACATATTGGTACCAAAAGAGTGCATATTAGTACCTCAAAGATACATATTGGTACCAAAAGAGTGTATATTAGTACCTCAAAGATACATATTCAAACCAAATAAGTGCATATTAATACCTCAAAAGGTACATATTGGTATCAAAAGAGTGTATATTAGTACCAAAAGAGTGTATATTAGTACCTCAAAAAGTGCATATTGGTACCAAAAGAGTGTATATTAGTACCAAAAGAGTGTATATTAGTACCTCAAAAAGTGCATATTGGTACCAAAAGAGTGTATATTAGTACCAAAAGTGTACATATTAGTCCCTAAATGGCACATATTAGAACCTTTTGAAAGGGTACTGTGCCAGTGACAGCTTTTGTACCTATCTTCTCTGAGTGTGTATCACGGCCAGTAAATTTTCGGCAAAACGTTTTACATTTTGAAACCTGTCTGTAGACGCATGACATTTGAACTGTTACATTAAATGCCTAGAAAGGTGTCTAAATTAAATCTGTGACATAATTTATGTCTTAATCTCCAAAATAACGCAGGAGGGGCGATATGACAGATGACCGTGCCTTCCCAGTAATTCTGAGAGTGGGGGGTCGTTGATCAATATCTCAATGCACTAATACTGCAAGACTGTTATAATGCCTCCAAACAGATGGGCCATGGTGTGTGTGTCTGTGAAAACCAATGCCCTTCTCTCTTTTCCCTCCCTCCCTCCCTCCCTCCAAAAGCCAGGCGAGTCTTTTTTTCTTTGAGTAGGAGGGGGAACAAACTCCAACAGGAGAAGCCATATAGCCTTTGCTAATTCTCTTTCAGAGGGGGGTGGAGGAGGACAGCATGGAGGGATACACACTTCTCGTTCAGGCTTTTATGGCCAGCTTTATTTACGCCCAGTCTCTCTCTCTCTTTCTCTCTCTCTCTCGCTCGCTCGCTCAACCCCCAATCCACCCCCTCCTGTTTCCCAGACTGGATTTATGGTTGGCCTCCGAGCTGTGAGCACTCAAACAGAGGATGAAAAGCCGCTCACACTGCCTGTACCTCAAACACAGGCTTTTATGATCAGTGCTGAAAAGCCAGAGAAAACAGCCAGTGAGCAAATAAGACAAACACAGGAAAGGCAGATTCCTCTAGCGCTGTTATTGCCACAGTTATAAGCCCGAGGCCTGGAAAAGCAGTCGGGAAGCGACTCGGTAAGAACTGTCCAACGACTGGGGAGAAGTCTCTCTCCATAATCACCCTCTGAGTGATCTAAAGGAGAGCAATTACATTTCATCAGTGCTATTTATACATCAGCGGAAAACGAGTGTGCATAATTTAGACACCAGTGTCTGTGTCAATATCTCATTAAAGCTAATGAGACTAAGAGGGTGTGGGAAACGCTGGCGGTGGCAGTCACAGATGTTTGCACTGTCAATTTCGTCTTCAAATAAAACCGCAAGACAAAAGAGGGGCTCTCCAGTTCGTGCTTGGAGATTAATGCTGTCATACAATCCATAAGACCTACAAACAATGAAACAGTAACCATGCAGCACTATCGAATGTTGGATGAATTTATCCAACAAACTCGCTAGCCTTGAGTGGAGGAGGACATTAGCATACAGTCTGGTCCACTATTTAGTTTGGTCCGCCTGTACATTTGGCTATAGGGGTAGGAAGTGTTAATCTTGTTAATAGCTAATTAATAGCTAAAATGGTTGTTGAAGTCCCCCTGTAGTCAATCATTTTATACCTTAAAACTCATCTTTTATGACCAAAATGACATATTTAAGCGTTATTTCCTTGAAAAAACAAACAAAAAAACATCCATGACATCAATGAGCCCCGCCTCCACTCACTCACTCAGCTCAGAGATCCACTTGTTGACGATCACACGTTGATCTGATTGGTTACAACAAGGTAGTTTGTGACGTCAGAAACACCAGCGATTTCAAACCGTGTTTTTGGTTCACTGCAGTTTTAAGAAAATACTCAGCAATGGTGTCGACTTATGAATTTACACATGCTTTGTCTTAAAGCATATTAAAAACCCCACATAGACATATAAACAATATTAAAACCTTGATTTTCACTACAGGGGGACTCCCATTGCACTGATGCTCTGAACCAGAACAACATTGCCAAACTTATTAAATTAAACCAAATTTCGGCACAAATGTAACAATTACATCACTCACTGGGAAACTCAAACACAACATCAGAGTAAAATGCAATGCTATTTGGCCATAAAGAGAGAATACTCCATGGCAGACTATCTGTACACGGTCACCATAACTTTGCCAAGATGCACATGATCCTGGATCAACATATTGTGTCTGAAAATTTAGTTCTAACCCTATCCCAACCCTTAAACCTAACACTACCCATAGTGTTAGGAGGGATATTATAGGCGGAAAACACTGATGAAGAAGCACAAACTCCTGGTATTAAGCTGTAAACATACAAATCCCTCAAATCTGATTAGTTGATTAAAATGTTGTTCCAGGATCAACAAAGGTGTTGATCCAGGGACATGTTAGACTTGATGAAATCCAGTCACCATCTGTACGGTAGTGATGTATGTCTCGAGACCGGTCTTGGTCTCGAGACCGGTCTCGAGACCACTTTTACGTGGTCTCGGCCTTGTCACGGCCTTGACGGTCTTTGGTCTTGGTCTTGGTCTTGTCTTGGTCTCGGACCTCTTCCGGTCTTGTCTAGGTCTCGCTGTCTCAGACCAACATAGTGGTCGGGGGATTTAGCAATACAATACTACAATATCCACGACGACACAACGTTCGATAATGCAACATTATTATCCACAACGGAACGGATTGAAGCGCGCGTCCGAGTGCTGACAGTGTGGCGTGTGCTCGAGCCACATGAGAAAACACTGTATCCGCGGCCACTGATCGCAGCGGCAACGAGCACTTTGATCACTTGGTTTAAAAAACACATATCAGTGACATGATGGGTTTTAACTTCATTCAGGAGTCATTCATTTTGGGTAACTGCACAACTACACAACTAACAGATGACTTAGAGCGCACTGCCAACGGTGTGTGTGTGTGTGTGTGTGTGTGTGTGTGTGTGTGTGTAACCATAGCGACAAAACGACCAACTTTCGGATCCTGCACTTAAGCCTATAATTTCGTTTTTAAAAATGTAATTAAGTATTTAAAAGTTGCAGAATGGCTTCATTTGGAGTCTGAGACTCCGAAATCGGCAGAGATAGGCAGGCATTTGCTTAGATGAATTTGTATCTTGATATCTGAGTGAGTGAGTGAGTGAGTGAGTGAGTGAGTGAGTGAGTGAGTGAGTGAGTGAGTGAGTGAGTGAGTGAGTGAGTGAGTGAGTGAGTGAGTGTGTGTGTGTGTGTGTGTGTGTGTGTGTGTGTGTGTGTGTGTATGTTGTGTTGTTGGTGGTCTTTTAAATATCATCTGCATATCTCCGTTGTGTTGACTAAACATTAGACCTAATCCAAGTTTATAATTGTTTATCTTTAATTTGATGTTATACGTTTTCATCTACACATTAATTATAATTTCAATTGGTTACATATTTCTCATTCTTTAGACAGTTGTTGGAGGAGCAAGATGGTGTTGGAGGTGTTTGATGTTTTGTCAGATGAACCAGTCAGTACCAGTCATGTCAGTCCTCAACAGTACACAAAAGTTAAGGGAGTCTCAATCCTCTAATAGTGCAGTAACAGCCGTCATGCAATTGCTACACATAGTTGATCTCACCCAATCTGCAAAAACATTTACAGTGAGCTCACAGTCACACACATGACATGGTCTGTCTCTGTATTGTTCTGCCAGTGTAGTTGAAGTAATACCATCTAATATGCATCGAATGTAAACTGCGGCTGAACCCTATATGCTGCTGTTCTTGAATTCATACAAGTTATTGCTTAGCTTCAACACTAGTCTGTTTTTTTCCCCTCCGGTCTCGACTTGGTCTTGGTCTTGACTTGGTCTGTCTTGGTCTTGGTAGTGTCTTGGTCTCGGTTTAGGCGGTCTTGACTACAAGTCTACTGTACGGTCACCGTGATTTTGCCAAGTAAGGCATGTTCATATTTTGTTGATCCTGGAATAACATTCCTGTCCCAAAATGTAGTCCTTACCCTCTATCCCTACCCCTAAACCTAACCCTACCCATAACTAAAATCAGAGGGAAATGATAGGTGAATAACACTGATGTTGAAGCAACTCACCCCAATTCTAAGCCTAAACTTCACATAAACTGTAAACTTGTCCCTCAAATCTGATTGGTTGATTGGAAAGCTGTTCCAGGATCAACAAAGATGATGATCCAGGAACATGTGGTACTTGGTGAAATCACGTTCACCCCATCTGTACACAGAGACTGACCAAAAAAACAACAACTGAGAGACACATTGACCAGATTCAGACTCTGCGGACACAAGCTCACAATAGAGCCGGGCAAACACAGGAAAACATGGCAAACACAGGAAGAGAGGTTTCTGTCCACACTGCAATCTAAACCACATCGAGACAGAGAAGCACTTTCTAACACAATGCACAAAATACCAAGATATTTGCACACTGCTCTATCAAAAAAATAAAGTGCATACACCACACATTTGAAACACTATCAAAAAATGGAAAAATGCCCTTCCTGTTAGAAGAACACAAGGACACAATATGTGTCTGTCTGCCACAATATTAAAGAGACAGTGAATGATCCGCCCTGACTTAATGTTTCCCTCATGTGTAGCTAAACTGCATAACATATAGTATTACTACTTTATTCTATTATTTAATTTTTTAATATTTTAAACTGTATTTTAATTTCTCTTTATTTAAAGGGGTGGTATAATGCCCTTTTCACAAGATGTAAAATAAGTCTCTGATGAGTGTGTGTGTGAAGTTTTGGCTCAAAATACCCCACAGATATTTTTATAAAGCATGCTAAAATTGTCACTTTTTGAGGGTGAGCAAAAACGCACCGTTTTTGTGTCTGTCCCTTTGAATGCAAATGATCTGCTGCTCCCGGCACAGGGGGCGGAGCTTCAACAGCTTGTGTCCTTTTACCTCACATAGACATGCACTGAAAATGTCAAAAACTTTTAGCCTTTTGTGTTCAAACCGGAGTCAGACAATGATGGAGAGACTCAAGAAGAAGAGACAACATGTAGAAGCAACAGGACATTATGTGGAGTTATCTTCTAGTCATTGATTAGCATATTCTGTCATATTAATCTATAAATCGTGTTCCAGGGGCGGGGTTTATGTCAATTTTAGGGTTAGTGATGTCAATAACCCGGGAGGAATGTCATGTAGTCCTGACCAGCTGTTTGTTGTAGTCCTTAAATAGCAATTTCTTTAAAAGAAAATATCTCCCTTTGCTTTAAACTTTGAGCGTTGTAACTTTGCAGATGTTGTTTATGCTCAAACACTCATTACACACTAACTAAAGTTAGAAAAGTGAAATCATAATAAACCACCCCTTTAATTTTGCATAACTTTGTCTTTGTAAACATTATGTATTTGCACTAATGTTATTGTACTTTACATTGCACGCACATTGCTTTGGCGATACAAATGTGTTTTTCATGCCAATAAAGCACAATTAAAATTGAAAATTGAAACCCATAACCAAGTTGAGACCACAAATGTGCACTGATTATGATTTTAATTAAAACATACCACTGCTAATAAATTATGGGAAAAAATAACAATGCAAGATTGTGTCTGTTTCTGATAGTTCAACAGCAGTAAATTAAAGCACTCTGCTTTATTAACTCACCAAAAGATCCTTCTAAACTAAAACATACCAGATTAATTGGAAATATCCACTATTAAATAAATCCTGTCGTTTTTAAAGAAAAAAGAAAAGAATCTGGCATCTGTGTTTGCCAGAATAATTCTGTAAAAATACAGTAAAATGTAAACATATTTACAGATCAACATGTACATTTGACCGTTTCAACACTGTAATTTACAACAACAACAAAAAATACATTTTAAACCCGTTTCTGCTGAATTAGCAAAGCCACACTGGTCATAAAATCTGTTTTGAAACTTTAACATATACTGACAACCACCATAATAACACAGGGGGTAAAGAGAGAAGCCACATGATGAATCATAATTCATCACAAGTAGCTTTTCCACAAACTGAAGTAAATACTAATGTATAGAAGGTGCATGCACTGTCATGCTAACAGTACACACATGACACTAAAATAATGCAAAGAACATTTAATTTAACAACATAAGATGTAACATTATTATAAACTAGGGGTGTAACGAAGCCCTCATGTCACGACGTGATACATATCACAATATTAAACTCATGATACGATATTATTGTGATACTCCAAGACATATGGTAAAAGGTTAACAAAAAATTACTGTCGATTAAAATGCTAAATTTGATATTACATTGGTGTGTAAATGAATAGGCTTGGACTTGGTGCTGAAACCCAAAGCACAGGACAATAGAGACACCAGAATAACAATATTCATGATTCTGAAGCTGAAAATACTGAATTATTTTAGACGAATATGCTTGCACTCTTTCACTGACTAAATATATTTAAAATAATGTAGGACACTTTATACTGGTAACAAGACATTTGGCATTATCAGGACCCACAAATATTCCCCCACTGCATTATTATATATTATATCCATCATTATATATATCAGTTTAATGTAGTACTGACACTAAAACTCTGTAAACGTGAATTTTTTTCTCACACAGAAATGTTAGTTTTGGGTGAACTATCCACAATACATATTGATGTGATATATTGTTACACCCCATTACAACCATTTTGAATGTTTGGTCAACAGAATTCTGCTTGTATCGATGATTTTAAACGCAGAATATTAATTCGAAGCATATGCAGTCTGACCAGAGGCATCAGACAGAAGCCTTCTCCTCTCTGAGCAAATTCATTCTGTGCATGGTTTGTCAAGAGGTGTTAGGTTTATGAAAAGCACTCAGGTTGTCAGACTCACTCAGGTTAAAGCAGACAGAGTGTTTGAGGCGCACCAACATTTACACTGGATGAAAGAGAAAAGATTAGAGCCCTCTGAGCTGCAACAGACTTCATTGATTTATAATTAATCAAGGACAGAGCCGGGTTGCGATATTGCACCTGGACATAATCCTTTTAAATCCTCTGCTTGACATCATAGAAACTAGGAGAATAGATGCTCGCTTCAAACATACAACTATGAATAGTGGAGGAGTGCAATATGAAAGTAATTGCATGCATGACATGAATCAGTATGAAAGGATTCTGAGGCTTTGCTTCAGTCAAAATGGCAGTAATGTGGAGTTTGAGGAGCTGATGATGCACTGCGCCCCCTGCAGGCTGAGCTGAGGATATAACACTGCAAAAACAATTAAAGGCTATTACATCAAAATTGTTTTGTGGCTTTTAGTCCATGTCTGTTAGCTTTGAGGCACTCGGTATGCAAGAACAGTCCTAAAAATTACTAAAATAAAATTTTATCTACACAATCTAAATTTAAAATCTTTACATTAATGGGAAAAATAACATATGTATGACTAATCTTGACATGCACAATTATCACCCACTAAAATGCTCACTAGAATAAGAATAATTATCTCCCTCTAATAACTTGTGCTAATATATATTATATATACATATACACATACACATATATACATACACACACACACACAAACATACACATACACGCACACATACATGCATAAACACATACACACACAACCATACATAAACACACACACATACATACACACACACACATATACATATATATATATATATATATACATATATATATATATATATATATATATATATATATATATATATATATATATATATATATATATATATATATATATATATATATATATATTAATTATTAAATAATTATATTATATTATAATTAAATAATATAAGATTAGATATATTATATTAGAGATGCACCGATACTATATATACTGATGCCAATAATAATGCTGTAAATTATACAGGAAAACTTAACAACAAAGCCCAAACTATCATATTCAACTGCTATTTATTTTCAGATATAATAACAACACTCAAATAAAAGCTGAAATGTTTGTATACAACTCAGTTGCACATAAGGTAGTTTCATAAACACTTGTCTTCTTGATAATTGTATTTAAACATACATATATAATTAACAGTAAATAAGCTCCTCTTTAGTGTTTTTATAGCTAACTAATGAACTGTGAACATTGAATAACTTTCCTGAGATAAACCCAACGTTAAGTGTCATTGTTCACAAGCTGTTTTATTGAAGTCTTTCTGCTGTTGAAACACTGATTGAGCGATTACATGAGTGTACCTTTCAACATAACTTTTGATGTTAATGCATGTTTTTTTAATGCTATAACTTGTATTAAAGTGGAAGAAAAGACTCATGAGCTGAGGCGCTACAGCGATCCGTCACGTCACATTTAAGAGCGTCAAAACGCCATTTATTGTTTGAATTTCATGATAAAATTGACAGAATTTGAAAGATGAGACATTGTTTCAAAGCTCTTTGTGATTATTCGATGGAATACGAATAATGTTTGGTGTAGGAAAAACTGCAGACCTGGCAACCCTGGCTTGAACTACGGGTGATTCATAGGGTCAAAATGGACCATATGCCGACTAGTCGAACTTTGACCCCTTCGTTTTTCTAGGCTGTGAAGTGAGCTAAAAGGCACTTCGTCATTCGATATGTCCTATCTAAACTTCCTGTGACAAAGGGTAAAATTTCTACACCAGAAAGAAAGTTACATCTTAACTCCATGCCAGTTTTTATGGCTATATTCATGGTGAGAGCCAGCTTTAGTTATTAAAAAACTAAAAAACTAAATAAGATTCACTTTTTCTGAAAGCCTAAATTTGGATTTACTTGGTTAAAAACCTTTTCAAAAGCATCAACGGTTTATGTGCGAGTCTTGAGTGTCCAATCCGGCATCATGTGAAAGTAACTTGATCCCTGCGATTATTAAAATGAAATACATGTCTTGTTCCAAATGCAAGATTTATTTTACGTATAAAAAAAAAAAAAAAATGTTTTTAAATCAATGATCCCATTCCAACTGCTTTTTATTTTTTGGTGTATGTATTTAATGTTGGTTTCTGTGAACGGTATAGAGCATATTAAAGTTGTATGCACTGTCTGCTTGTCCATTAGCAGAGAATATTTGATTCAAGTGATTACAAATTTTCACTGTATTCAAACTAACACCAAATTTTCTTTCAGGAAAAACATAGATCTGTAAAACATCTTGCATGTTTTTTCTGAGCAGTCAAAAATAACTTTGACAACACATTGTTCACGTCCCTGTAAGCATCCAGTTATGAAGGGAAATGTCCTTAAAGTAGTAGTTCACTTTAAAATGAAAATTAGCCCATGATTTACTCACCCTCAAGCCATCCTAGGTGTATATGACTTTCTTCTTTCAGGCAAACACAATCGGAGTTATATTAATAAATGTCCTGGCTCTTCCAAGCTTTATAATGGGTTGAGGGCGAGTAAATCATGGGGTAATTTTCGTTTTAAAGTGAACTACTCCTTTAATAGTCATTAAAGAATGTCACACAATACAAAAATCTTCATGGCCCTAAAAATGGGTTTAATTTTCTCACGGTACAAGATTTTATTTCTTGTTTTACCTTCTCATTTTGAGGTGAAATATGACTCTAATATGGTGAAATGAAGCGCAGCAGAGGAGAGCTGACCTCTCAATTACACCTCTATTACAGGGAGTCTGCCATGCAGGGAGAACAGGAAGTGAGGCAAAAAGTGAGAGCAGGAAGTGAGGCAGGAAGTGAGAACAGGAAGAGAGGTAGGAAGTAGGAAGAGAGGTAGGAAGTGAGAACAGGAAGAGAGGCAGGAAGTGAGAACATGAAGAGAGAACAGGAAGAGAGGCAGGAAGTGAGAACAGGAAGAGAGGCAGGAAGTGAGAACAGGAAGTGAGGCAGGAAGTAGGAAGAGAGGCAGGAAGTGAGAACAGGGCTGCGTTCAGCCCCGACAAAACGTTGCACAACGTTTTTTTAAACAGAAACGGTGAGTTGAACACACTGTTCTGATGACGCAAGAGTTGCAACTATGGCAGCTGAGAAGGCCATTCTTTGTGTTCTTTGTGAAGAATTTTCGGAGCCTGATGAAGTCGGTATAAATATGTGTTTAATACTACAAAATATGCCCGATGTTACAGTTACTGCACTTGCCGCCCAGAACAAAAGAGAACATCCCAATCGAGTGAAGGGATTGCTGAAACTGAAATGGAGGCACACATCTTACCTAATTCAGACTAAAACACATCTATTTAGCCTCACATACTGACTTTATTTGTAGTTCATACTGTTTTAATACCCTGTATTTTCTTTCTCATTTTTAGGAAAAGCACTTAATTACCATTGTTTATTTCTATGACAAATGTCATACACTTGCAATGAAGCTAAAAATATAAACTACATCATTATGTTGATATCCTATATTTTTACAATAAAACTTACGACAAACATGTCTTCAAATATCCTCGGTTGTTGCGTATACCGAGCTGCATCGAACACATTTGTAAATTACTTTCCTTGAACCCATTGTGTGAGTTCACTTTATTACCGCGTGCTTTATATACATGTTGCTGCTGATTGGACTGCAGTTCTGACACACCCACCAAACAAGAGAAAACGTATCTCAAACCCCGTTGCACACCGGTGCACGCCGTTTCCAGGAAACATGACGTTCAATACGGAAACCGTAGCAAAACGTTGCGCACCGTTTTGAACTTGAACGTGCCCCAGGAAGAGAGGCAGGAAGTGAAAACAGGAAGAGAGGCAGGAAGTGAGAACAGGAAGTGAGGCAGGAAGTAGGAAGAGAGGCAGGAAGTGAGAACAGGAAGAGAGGCAGGAAGTGAGAACAGGAAGAGAGGAAGGAAGAGAGGCAGGAAGTGAGGCAGGAAGTGAGAACAGGAAGAGAGGCAGGAAGAGAGGCAGGAAGTGAGAACAGGAAGAGAGGCAGGAAGTGAGGCAGGAAGTGAGAACAGGAAGAGAGGCAGGAAGAGAGGCAGGAAGTGAGAACAGGAAGAGAGGCAGGAAGTGCTTTAGGTCACAGAAGACGACAGCAGGGGAATGTGTTTGTACGCCAGAATACTGCTCAGATCAAGTGAGCACTGATTTTTGTGTGAGGGAGAGAGTTAGAAGAGTGAGGTTCTGTTTACACCTGGTATTAAGACGTGTTTTGTTTGATCGGACGCTAAATACAGGTGTAAACGGGGTCTGAAACATTCTGAGCTCGTCCACTTTCGACCACTTCCAGAGGTTGTGGAAAACACATTTGACCGGATTGCTTTCATAGTGTAAACGCTCATGTGGTCGTCTTCTTTTGAAAGATAAAGCTTCGATATTTGACCACTGTTTATGATAAAACTAGGCTGCAGCGACATTCATTTCTTACTTTATGTCAGGAGTGCAAAATAAGTAATCTGTAATGTTCGTTATTTTGAACAGAATGTCATCACTGTGACGCAGTCAGTCACATCTTCTCCGGTTTATTTGTATTCACATACATGCACTACACATACACTGCATTTTTGTTGATCGGATCCCAAGTGGACGACGCTAAATACAGGTGTAAACGGGGTCTAAAATGTTTTGAGCTTGTCCACTTTCGACCACTTCCAGAGGCAGTGGAAAACACATTCATGTTAAAACACCAGGTGTAAACAGGAATGTGTCTTCCTCGTCTACTTGTGATCCGATCGACCAAAACACATCTTAATAAAAGGTGTAAACAGGGCCTTTGATACATTTAAGAGGACCGATTAAGCCCTTTTACAATGTCTTGATGTTGTTTTTAGGCTCTACTAGAATAGGTTTTCGTGCTTGAATGTTCATAAAACACTTTATTTTTCCCCATATTCTCCATTGTTGCAGCTCCTCTCTTCCCAGTCTGTCAGTAACGCTCTGTTTAGTTCCTGTCTCTATGAAGCCCCTCCTTCTGAAAAGCACACTGTGCTCTGATTGGTCGGCTGGAGCAGTGTGTTGTGATTGGTCGAGCGCTTCGAGAGTGTTTGGGAAATGTCACACCTCTTACCATAACCGCCAGTTTCAACACACTACTAACTAACTCAACCAGGCCCCGCCCCTTTATTCTGCATATTAATTATTTAAATGAGGAATATTGTGACGTGTTTGTTCCTGGAAGAAACTCAAGACTCTAAAATATAGGTCTTTAACATTCACTATTTAATTAATAGTATCAAACTGTTTTTCTTACCTGTGAAGATAGCTCTTTTTATTCCTTTTGCAAAGAAATTGCCATTTTTTAATAAGCAGGAAAAATTTCCGACTTGAAACAAATACCCATTTAAATGCTTAGGATGTTTGCGTTGTAAGAATGTACAGGGAGACTTTAGATTTAAAAAACGGTGTCTCGTCAGGCAATGTTTTCTCAGTCAAATCATAAAATTTCATATTGATTCAATAGAACGCGTGAGCTCACTAGGGAATACCAATATGGCGGCGCGGTGGCTTCACTGTTTGTGACGGCATTAGCTATCCAGTCGTTCTATATAGATCAGTGTTCTCGACTGATTTGAGCCTGGGTTTTTTATTTCAGGCACCCAAATTTTATATTGGATTTCAAGCGGTGACCCAAAAAAGTACCCGAATAAAACTGAAGTGCGGTCGCAGGTGTGGGTATATCGGCTACTCAACAGCTTTGAGTGCAACTCATCCAATTTAAACTGTTTTTAATGGTTTTTAAATCATGTTGCTTCATGTAAAGCCTAAGGGGTTGTACACACACAGGAGATGTTATTAAATTCAAAATGAGATCGACAGAGCGCAGTGAAATGGAACAGAATCCACAGACGCAAACTGTTTGTAACTTGATGATGCATCAAGACCGCCATCTGATGCACATATACAGTGGTCCTAAATTATATTTGGACATTAAAGTCACACTTAATCATTTCTGAATGTCACTGATACAACATACATATCAAACCAAGTGCCAACTGCAGTCAAATGGTGCAAGACCTTTTCTCAGATTCTTAGAAATACTTCACTTTTTATGAGCAATTAAATTGTATAGTTTTTCTTTTTAAATCTACTAGTGAATGCATGAAGTTCACTTACCCATGTAACCACACGTGCAGTTCAACACATTAACTGTGAACATGATCCACGAACATTTCATTTCAGCATTTTCCCCATTTTAACAGTACATCTATTGCTTCATAACCTCTTTTTGTGAAATGTTTTGATTGGTTATGTGATATTTTGTTACATGATTTTTACTCCAGTGAATATTTCTCAGGGTTTCAATTTCTCTATGGATACCCAACATAAAGTCTTGGCCCAAAAGTAGGCAATGTTGCTGTGGGGTAAAGGATGGAAAACACTATTACCTTTGTACCGATTTCCCCCCAATTTGTTTCTGTGTGAGTTTGTCGTGTTCGGAAGGTGAAAGTGTGTGATCTTTTTAGAGTCCTTAAGTGTATGATTCCCAGTATTTCTCTGTAAGCATTTGCAAAATGGGTAAGTATATGAAAAATGTTGTCTATGAAAAGTGTATAAAGAGGGTAGAATGCCTTGAAACAAAACAATAAAAAAAATATATATAAACCTTGACAAAAGGCAGTCTTTGAGAATGTCTATATATATATATATTAAAATCCACAACCTTAAAAATTGTTTTAAAAAGCAAATATGTCCAAAAACAACTAGGGAATTCACAAGCCTCTCTATAGAGAGCTCTACAGGCATCTAGTGGTTAAACCGTAATATTAGGCTTTCTTTCTTTACTCTCACCAGATTGCTCTAATCTGCCTTTTAAAAATTTGGATTTTAAAGGCCTAGTCTCTATTTAAACCTGAAATACTGCATTAAATGAAAAATAATTATTATTTTTTTAGAACAATGGGGAAAAAATGGATCATAATTATTGGATAAATATGAATTAGTACCAAAAAAATATGATTAAACAAAAATATATTAATAATTGAAAATGACAAATATTAGGAATTATTATTTTCAATGGGACAAAAAATGATAGAGGTGTCAAAAGCGGGACAGAAAGCTCTCTGATTTAATCAAAAACATCTTCATTTGTGTTCCGAAGATGAACGAAACTCTTACGGGTTTGGAACGACATGAGGGTGAGTAATAATGACAGAATTTTCATTTTTGGGTGAACTATCCCTTTAATGTAAACAGAATGTTTTGTATGGATGAATACCAACAGAGACACCAAAAGCCACTGACCTGTTCCCTGAACTGCTCCTGAGAGAGACAATCTGTGACGTTCACACAGCCCAACAGACAGCCTGTGGGATACTCCGCAGGGAACTGGGGCTCTGGACAGCAAAATAACTAACTTAGGTGAAATGGTAACACTTTACAATAAGGTTCATTAGTTAACATTAGTTAAATACCTTAGTAAACATGAACTAAAAATACTTCTACAGCATTTATTAATCTTAGTTAATAATAATTCCAACATTTACTAATACAACCCCATTTCCAGAAAAGTTGGGACATTTTGTAAAATGCAATAAAATTCACAATCTGTGATTTGTTCATTCTCTCAAACCGTTTTTTTTTTAAAAAGGACAAAAGTACCAAGAAAAGTTTTTCCAATGTTTTCACTGACCAACATAATTGTATTTTGTAAATATAAACACATTTTGATATTGTTGGCTGCAACACACTCCAAAAAAGTTGGGACAGAGGCAAAATAAAAGTGCAAAACTGCAACAATTAGTATCCTCAATTCCCAAATGATTAAAAAGTGTGAATAAAAGGAAAGGTGTTTTTTTGGAGTGTATTGGAGCCATTAAAATCAAAACTTGTTTACATTTACAAAATAAAATTAAGTTGGTCATTGAAAACATTGGAAATATTTTCTTTGTACACTTGACTGTTAAATAAAGATTCAAGAGAATTAACAAAATCACAGATTCTTGATTTTATTGCATTTCACAAAATGTCCCCAACTTTTCTGGAAATGGGGTTGTACATTATTAAAATTAGTTAACATTAGTTAATGCACCATGAACTAACATGAACAAACAATGAACAGCTGGATTTTTATTAACTAACATTAACAAAGATTATGTATTGCTTATTGTTAGTTCATGTTACTCAATACATTAACTAAGGTTAACTAATGAACTTTATTGTAAAGCATTACCGGTGAAATTACAAAGACACTACATTCTACAGACATGCCTGAAAGCATATTTAGGTTTAGTATTACTGTCATAAATCTGCAAACACACCATCTGTGTAAATCTGTCGGTACATGGCCTCCACCCCTGCGATCTCTTGAGGAGTCGCTCGGTTAGCAGCAGCAGCGATCCACAGGCGCCCTCTATGGGACGTGTACCATGTTCTGCCTTCAACCCTACACAAACACAACAAATGGAGAGAAAATTAGAAACGTTCAGTTGAGCTACATACAAAAGCTCTAAATATCAGTAATGAAAAGATGGATCACATTAAATTGTTTGATGCAAAGCAATTTTCTTCCCCATGTTATGTATATAAATGAACAGGAAGTGGGAATGGGGCATCTCAAAGAGTTTTTCTTTAGTCTGTATCCTTTATTTCACATTAGAAATGCACAATATTTGGTGCCACATCCAGTTATCGGCCCATATAAGTGATATATAAAAGGTAAAATATGTAAGTTTTTTTTTATGTTAAATACATTCTCTTAACCTGTTTATACCCCGGTAATATGCCATTCATGGGTTTATCTCTCTCAAAAGTGTAAAGATTGAGTCTTCCAGGCACCATAAAAACATTTAGAGCGGTTCACACAGATCCGTCAATATCTTTCAGCTAGTTTGGGGCGTGGCTACTGTAGCAGGAGGAGGGTTTGGGGCGTGGCTACTGTAGCAGGAGGAGGGTTTGGGGCGTGGCTACTGTAGCAGGAGGAGGGTTTGGGGCGTGGCTACTGTAGCAGGAGGAGGGTTTGGGGCGTGGCTACTGTAATTTATGATTTCATGGCGTCTTCAAGTGAACTGTACCTTTTTATGCCCTTAATAAGCAGTGAAGCCCATGGCTGATGCATGCTGAGGCACCAGCCTCCATCTGACATCTCCTGAAGCTCTTTGTCCTGCAGTCTGAGTCGGCTGCGCTCACTTTTCTGTGTATTGCTCACAGCCTTTGATGAAGACTTACGCGAGGAGTCGCTACAGGCCACGTCAACCCACTGACACAACACAAACACACGTGAATAAATAGACATGTACACAGATGCAACTCATATACAACTGGCATTAAAGGGATAGTTCACCCAAAAATGAAAATTAGCCCATGATTTACTCACCCTCAAGCCATCCTTGGTGTATATGACATTCTTCTATCAGACGAATACAATCAGAGTTAAATTAATAAATGTTCTGGCTCTTCCAAGCTTTATAATGGCAGTGAATTGCTGTTTCTGTTTTGAAGTCCATAAAAGTTCATCTATCCATCATAAAAGTGCATCTATCCATCATAAAAGTGCATCTATCTGTGAAAACAACGGGCGGAGGCAGAAGTGTAACCAGGGCCTGCACGAGAGGTGACTGTGTGGTGCCTCACAGACGTACAGTATTCGGACAATATGTACTATCAATTAAGGGGACAGAGATCTGGAACAAATTACCGGTTGCTGTGAGAGAAAGTCCGACTTTCCCCAGTTTTAAGAACCAACTTAAACAATGGCTTAAAATAAATCAAGTATGTGCCCACTAATGATAATTGTTGTAATTTAGATAAATGGGTACGGTTCATTGTATCACTTTATTCGTGTATGTACAGTGCCCTCCACAATTATTGAACCCCCTGGTAAATATGATCAAAATTGGCTGTAAAAAATAAATCTGCATCGATTATCCTTGTGATCTTTCATTCAAAAAATGTGCAAAATTCTAACCTTTCATTGAAGTAAAAGAATTGAAAGTGGGGGGAAATCACATTATGAAATAAATGTTTTTCTCCAAAACACGTTGGCCACAATTATTGAAACCCTTTTATTAAATACTTTTTGCAATCTCCTTTTGCCAAGATAACAGCTCTGAGTCTTCTTCTATAATGCCTGATGAGTTTGGAGAATAACTGACAAGAGATCAGAGACCATTCCTCCATACAGAATCTCTCCAGATCCTTCAGATTCCCAGATCCATGTTGGTGCTTCTCCTCTTCAGTTCAGCCCACTCATCAGGTCAGGGGACTGAGACGGTCATGGCAGAAGCTTCATTTTGTGCTCCACAACAAATTTTTGTTTTGATTTTGATGTTTGTTTTGGATCGTTGTCCTGATGGAAGATCCAACCACGGCCCATTATAAGATTTCCAGCAGAAGGCGTCAGGTTTTGATTTTTTATCTGTTGATATTTGATAGAATCCACAATGCCATGTATCTGAACAAGAAGTCCAGGACCTCCAGCAGAAAAATATGCCCACAACATTAAAGATCCAATGGTATATTAAATTGTACACATGGGGTACTTTTTATCCTTGTGTTCACCAAACCCATCTAGTGTGTTTGCTGCCAAAAAGCTCTGTTTTAGTCTCATCTGACCACAGAACCCTGTGTTGTTTGAAGATCCAGTCGTGTCTGACAATTAAATTTGCTGGAATTTGTTTTTGGATGAGCGAGGAGTTTTTTTTTTAAACCCTCCCAAACAACATGTGGGGATGTAGGGGTTGTTTGATAATTTTTTTTTTAGGCTTTCTGACCCTAAGACTCAACTAATCTCTGCAATTCTCCATCTGTGATCCTTGGAGAGTCTTTGGCCACTCAAACTTTCATACTCGCCGTGCATTAAGACAGTATAGACACACGTCCTTTTCCTGGCAGATTCATAACATCTTTAGTTGGTTATAACTTCTTAATTATTGCCCTGATGGTCAAAATGGGGATTTTCAATTCTTTAGCTATTGTCTTACAGCCACTTTCTAGTTTGTGATGCTCAACAATCTTTTGCTACGCATCAGAACTGTATTCTGTGGTTTTACTCATTGTGATGGATGATTAAGGGGATTTGGCCTTTGTGTTTCCTCATATTTAAACTTCTGTGAAACAAGTCATAGCTGGACAGTTTCATGTTCCTAGTCACCCTGGTGTACTAAAAAAGGTAAATATTAATGGGAATATACTTCAGAGATATTTTACTCGTAAAAAATTCTAGGGGTTTCAATAATTGTGGCCAACATGTTTTGGAGAAAAACATTTATTTCATAATGTGATTTCCCCCCACTTTCAATTCTTTTACTTCAATGAAAGGTTAGAATTTTGCACATTTTTTGAATGAAAGATCACAAGGATAATCGATGCAGATTTATTTTTTACAGCCAATTTTGATCATATTTACCAGGGGGTTCAATAATTGTGGAGAGCACTGTATGTATACCAAACTAGATCCAGCACTTTGTAGCATCTAATAGCACTTTAAGAAATTGATAATGCACTTAATGCACTTTGAGTAGCACTTTATTGTGTATGTGTATATGTGTGTGTTCGTCATATGAGTTTGCCCTATTAGATGCCCTGTCTGCTAGTTGCGGCATTTCTTATATGTGGTTGTTAATTGTAGTGTCTTTTAAATTAAGTCGAATCATGTTTAAATTAGTTGTTTAGCTGTGTCACTAGGTATTGTTGTTGACCTCACTTGGGACTACAAATGTAAAATAGCCTGGGGGCTAACTTTGGCATATGTACGTCGCTGAAAAGCTATGTTCATTCATATGCATTGTCCCATTCAAATAAATAAATAAATAAAAAAAAAGTGCATCTATCCATGATAAAAGTGCATCTATCATCATAAAGTGCATCTATCCATGATAAAAGTGCATCTATTCGTGATAAAAGTGCATCTATCCGTGATAAAAGTGCATCTATCCATCATAAAAGTGCATCTGTCCATCATAAAAGTGCATCTATCCATCATAAAAGTGCATCTGTCCATCATAAAAGTGCATCTGTCCATCATAAAAGTGCATCTGTCCATGATAAAAGTGCATCTGTCCATCATAAGAGTGCATCTGTCCATGATAAAAGTGCATCTATCCATCATAAAAGTGCATCTCTCCATCATTAAAGTGCATCTATCCATGATAAAAGTGCATCTATCCATCATAAAAGTGCATCTATCATAAAAGTGCATCTATCCATCATAAAAGTGCATCTATCCATCATAAAAGTGCATCTATCCATCATAAAAATGCATCTGTCCGTGATAAAAGTGCATCTATCCATGATAAAAGTGCATCTATCCATGATAAAAGTGCATCTGTCCATCATAAAAGTGCATCTATCCATGATAAAAGTGCATCTATCCATGATAAAAGTGCATCTATCCATCATAAAAGTGCATCTATCCATCATTAAAGTGCATCTCTCCATCATTAAAGTGCATCTATCCATCATTAAAGTGCATCTATCCATGATAAAAGTGCATCTCTCCATCAATAAAGTGCATCTATCCATGATAAAAGTGCATCTATCCATCATAAAAGTGCATCTGCCCATCATAAAAGTGCATCTGTCCATCATAAAAGTGCATCTGTCCATCATAAAAGTGCATCTGTCCATGATAAAAGTGCATCTGTCCATGATAAAAGTGCATCTATCCATGATAAAAGTGCATCTGTCCATGATAAAAGTGCATCTGTCCATCATAAAAGTGCATCTATCCATCATAAAAGTGCATCTATCCATCATTAAAGTGCATCTCTTCATCATTAAAGTGCATCTATCCATGATAAAAGTGCATCTATCCATCATAAAAGTGCATCTATCCATCATTAAAGTGCATCTATCCATCATAAAAGTGCATCTATCCATCATTAAAGTGCATCTCTTCATCATTAAAGTGCATCTATCCATGATAAAAGTGCATCTATCCATCATAAAAGTGCATCTGTCCATCATAAAAGTGCATCTATCCATCATTAAAGTGCATCTATCCATCATAAAAGTGCATCTATCCATCATAAAAGTGCATCTATCCATCATTAAAGTGCATCTCTTCATCATTAAAGTGCATCTATCCATGATAAAAGTGCATCTATCCATCATAAAAGTGCATCTGTCCATCATAAAAGTGCATCTATCCATCATTAAAGTGCATCTATCCATCATAAAAGTGCATCTATCCATCATTAAAGTGCATCTATCCATGATAAAAGTGCATCTATCCATCATAAAAGTGCATCTGTCCATCATAAAAGTGCATCTATCCATCATTAAAGTGCATCTATCCATCATTAAAGTGCATCTATTCATCATAAAAGTGCATCTATCCATGATAAAAGTGCATCTATCCATCATAAAAGTGCATCTATCCATCATAAAAGAGCATCTATCCATCATAAAAGTGCATCTATCCATCATAAAAGTGCATCTATCCATCATAAAAGTGCATTTATCCATCATAAAAGTGCATCTATCCATCATAAAAGTGCATCTATCCACTAAGTGCTCCACACGGCTCTGGGGGGTTAATAAAGGCCTCCTGAAGCGAATCGATGCATTTGCGTAAGAAAAATATTCATATTTAAAACTTTATAAAGTAAAATAACTAGCTTCTGGCCATTTATACTGCCATTATAAAGCTTGGAAGAGCCAGGACATTTTTTAATATAAATCCGATTGTATTCGTCTGAAAGAAGAATGTCATATACACCTAGGATGGCTTGAGGGCGAGTAAATCATGGGCTAATTTTAATTTTTGGGTGAACTAAATGAAATAAATATATTTGTGATATAAATATAAGCTCTTCAAAAGCTGATTGTTTGCACCCACCTCTGGCGCGGCCTGTACTATATTGGGGTTGACAAGCTCTCTGAGCTGCTGTCGATCTGTGGAAACTGAATGTTTTGATGTCCGACCAAAAGAACCAGTGTGGATGTCCTTGACTGAATCGTCAAACCTTTTGCAACCAAAAAATCATATTCATATTATACCTTGCCAATCATGCATCGCAATTAATGCTGCCTTCAAGTCACGTCGAATTGATTGTATTTATGAAATGAACATAGTTTGAATGAATGAATGAACGAACGAATATATCGCTTTTTTTACTATGTACTACTGTACACCCAAAGCGCTTTGCAATCATATCGGGGCATCCAGTTAAACAGCATCCAAATATTTAATTAATCTTGACTCTGAGCCTTGAGTTGGAGACCTGTCAGTTAAAATATCATGGCAGAAAAAAATTTATTGGGGGAAAAAAAGAAAGAAATTTACCTATCCATCATAAAAGTGCATCTATCCAACATAAAAGTGCATCTATCCAACATAAAAGTGCATCTATCCATCATAAAAGTGCATCTATCCATGATAAAAGTGCATCTATCCATCATAAAAGTGCATCTATCCAACATAAAAGTGCATCTATCCATCATAAAAGTAGGGCCCTATGAAATCCGTTTTATTTTTTCTCAAATTCCGTTTTTTTTTTTTTTCAAATTCCGTTTTTTTGGATAATTTTTAGCCTTTTCGGATTTTTCGGATTTTTCTTGTTTTCTTTTCACTTCTAAGCAGTATTGACCTTTAAAAATTTACTTACACAAACTCACAACTCAGCTTTTTTTATTTAAACTGTTAATATATTCAGCAAAGCACATTCAAAATTCTTCAAAATTCAGCCAAACCTTCAACAAATCTAATAGAATCCCAAAATAACTGTTACAAGGTAGGATTGATGAGTATTAAATTAAAGATTAAATTAGCTTTTAAATCATTTTTCACAAAGAATGTTTTATAAAAAGATAAACCTCGCATATTTAAGCCTTTAAATCACTTTTATAAAAAGAATGTGTCAAAAAAGATAAACATTTACAATGATACTGACATTTACAAATACAAATGCATATTAGCTTAGGCAATCTTTTATTATTAATAGTAAAATTCGGTCCGATTTTCCCGTGGCGTCTTACGTTAATGCAACCATGCACCGCGCTCTCCACAACGACAAAGAAGTTTTAGTAGCTAATAGATTTCCACCACCGAAAAACGCTTGCTGTAGCTCTGCTACAAGATTTATTTACGGAGAAGAGAAAAACACCCGTAGTGTTTGTGGTGTGCTACCCCCATTCTTTATGTTGACTGAGCTTTCAATGTTGTTACGGAAAGGGTGAAGTTGATATGTTGGTTCTTGTCTCATGAACTGCGGTGCGCTTGCGGCAGTCTGAAAAGTTGAGGTGTTTTCATCTCGGTGCGCCTGGAAAAAATGAGCGCGTCGGCGCTTCACTTATGAGCGCGCTTGCCGCGCGCCTACATTTGAAATAACGAACTTGAGCGCGCAAAAGGTTCACGCTTGTACTCATACTGAAAAGCGCGCTGTTTGCATCCCTGTATTTTAACTGTATTGACAGATGTCGCTCTATATGGCTCTGGGTTTAGGTAGAGACCTTTCTACGTTTGTTGTTTTAAACTGAAAAAATGAGAAGGAAGTAAAAAAATCGTTTATTTAATATGTCAACAAAACGTATGCAAATTCCGTGCGTATAAGAGAATTCCGTTTTCATGTGTAAATTCCGTGATTCCGTCCGCGTTTTCCGCATCACGGAAATCATTGGGCCCTATAAAAGTGCATCTATCCATCATAAAAGTGCATCTGTCCATCATAAAAGTGCATCTATCCATCATACAAGTGCATCTATCCACCATTAAAGTGCATCTCTCCATCATTAAAGTGCATCTATCCATGATAAAAGTGCATCTATCCATCATAAAAGTGCATCTATCCATCATTAAAGTGCATCTATCCATCATAAAAGTGCATCTATTCATCATAAAAGTGCATCTATTCATCATTAAAGTGCATCTATCCATGATAAAAGTGCATCTATCCATCATAAAAGTGCATCTCTCCATCATAAAAGAGCATCTATCATCATAAAAGTGCATCTATCCATCATTAAAGTGCATCTATCCATGATAAAAGTGCATCTATCCATGATAAAAGTGCATCTATCCATCATAAAAGTGCATCTGTCCATCATAAAAGTGCATCTATCCATCATAAAAGTGCATCTGTCCATCATAAAAGTGCATTTATTCATCATAAAAGTGCATCTATCCATCATAAAAGTGCATCTATCCACTAAGTGCTCCACACGGCTCTGGGGGGTTAATAAAGGCCTCCTGAAGCGAATCGATGCATTTGCGTAAGAAAAATATTCATATTTAAAACTTTATAAAGTAAAATAACTAGCTTCTGGCCAATTATACTGCCATTATAAATCTTGGAAGAGCCAGGACATTTTTTAATATAACTCCGATTGTATTCGTCTGAAAAAAAAGAATGTCATATACACCTAGGATGGCTTGAGGGCGAGTAAATCATGGGCTAATTTTAATTTTTGGGTGAACTAAATAAAATAAATATATTTGTGATATAAATATAAGCTCTTCAAAAGCTGATTGTTTGCACACACCTCTGGCGCGGCCTGTACTATATTGGGGTTGACAAGCTCTCTGAGCTGCTGTCGATCTGTGGAAACTGAATGTTTTGATGTCCGACCAAAAGAACCAGTGTGGATGTCCTTGACTGAATCGTCAAACCTTTTGCAACCAAAAAATCATATTCATATTATACCTTGCCAATCATGCATCGCAATTAATGCTGCCTTCAAGTCACGTCAAATTGATTGTATTTATGAAATGAACATAGTTTGAATGAATGAATGAACGAACGAATATATCACTTTTTTTACTTGACTCTGAGCCTTGAGTTGGAGACGTGTCAGTTAAAATATGGCAGAAAAAAATTTATTGGGGAAAAAAAAAGAAAGAAATTGACCAATGTGTCTATTTATCCCAACCAAAAATCGCTTAAACACACCTTACGTCATAATAATGACTTCTGATTTATTAAGTAGTAACCTCGCACGAGGACTTAAAGACAGCATAATACTTCTACAAAATATGCTAACATGCTCTGTGAGAGCTTTATGCCAGGTTCAGACTACATGATATTTTTGTCTGTTACAATAGTCAGATTATGCAATTTTTTGATTCCTGAATTATAAAACATGAAACATGTCTGACCGCATGTTGCACATCGCTTGCCGTATTTACGACGTGTGACGTGTGTGATGTCAGAGAGAGACTTTAACTAGCAACTCATTTACGGAAACTAGAGCGTAAACTAATAATGGTTGCACTAGCCTAATGCTAATTCTAGTTCTCACCGGGTTGCTGAACGCCTCCGCTATCGTTCGCCAGCATTTCGCTTTTTTAACTCTGTTGTTGTTGTCGTCCCTCGAGGAAACCTCATAAAGGCAGGAGTATTGTTGCCATCGCTCCAAAAACCTTTCCTAGGTTTTTGCAGCTCGAAAGTCAATGGAGAGTTGCTAGACTGCCCTGGCTGCAAAATACATTTTGCTGCTGTTAGGGTGCGTCTAGATTTCTAGGCTAGGTCAACATCACAGAGGTATCGAAGCTTGTTTCCGCCACAGAATAAAACATTTTAAAAGATAATTGTGACTTTTTTTCCTCGCAATATTGAGTTAACATCTCACAATTCAGATTGCGAGATAATTCAGATTATCTCAGAATTGCGTGTTATCAAGTCAGAATTGCTAGATATAAACTCACAATTCTGACTTTTTTTCCTCACAATTTTTCGTGCAATTATAACACGCAATTGCGACTTTATATCTCGCAATTCTGACGTTTTCTCATATTTGTGAGATATAAACTAGAATTGAAGTCCAATTCTAAGGGAAAAAAAAGAATTTTCCTCAGAATTGCGAGTTTCTCTCAGAATTCTGACTTTATAACACGCAATTCTGAGATAAAAAGTCAGAATTGTGAGATAAAAAGTCACAATTACCTTTTTTATTTTTAATTCTGTGGCGGAAACAAGCTTCCATACACATGTGACGAAAACCATTTTGGAGGTCCGAAAAAAGGTCTTTTTGTCGATAGATAAAACAATTGATTCTTGCATCCTGACGCCCATCGTCATTTACGAATCACCACGAAACCCTGCGTCAAACAGATGACGCCAAAATCGGGTTGATATTGTGTAGTCTGAATCCGGCATAAGATTCATCAAAAATGAAATAACTGAAACAACTTATTATGAATCTGGCTTCTTACTTCTGGTAGTACGGAGTCAGATTCTCCCCTTCATTCAGCACTCGTCTACCTGCAAAGTCGAGTGTGATCTTGCGGTCTTTGCGGGAGGCGTGTCGAAGCTCCCGGAGCTCCTCGTCTCGCTTGCGTATGGCCTCCCTCTCACCTGGAGAAAGCCACTGGTTCGAGTCCGTTGCAAAATAATCGGATTCATCATCCAAGACTTGTGTCCTCTTAACACTAAAAGAAAGTGGAAGAGGTCAAATTGTTGAAAGGATCATGAAACCCCAAAACACATTTTTTGAGATAGAGGCTACACATCACTGAAAATACTAAAAGCACTCATAAATTTGATCAAAAAGTGGAAACTGGTTATTTATGCGTTTTTCTGAGCAATTTCATTCTTCCAGGAACTCTAGTTCTCTAAACATGAACCAGCATAGTGTAGGGTTCCCATCCCACACCTTGGTTAAAGGAGAGCTCCGGTCAATTTTAACATTGAGCTCATTTTTTGTACATTTGGAGTGCTGTCAGTACAGAGAACAACGACAAAAATCGGTGTTGCCTACACCGTGTTATCCTCTTTTTAAAATTTGCACCCTGTTGACTTCAATGGGGCACGTTTTAAAACTGCTTTTAGCCTCTTAACATCCTTGATGTGTCATTACAAGTGCACAGGTCATGTGAGTGATTCCTTCAGAGTGAACACGGGTGAATCTGACTGCAGTAGATGTGAAAGATATGAATAAAAATGATGTTTATTCAGCCAGCGCTCATACCTGTATTTACATCCTGTTTTCGGTCGAAGTCCATAGTAATCGATTGTCGAATTCACGCGCGTGATATATCGATACTAAACCTATGCGCGTGAACTCGACAATCGATTACTATAGACTTCGACCGAAAACAGGATGTAAATACAGGTATGTGCGCTGGCTGAAATAACATCATTTTTATTCATATCTTTCACATCTACTGCAGTCAGATTCACCTGCGTTCACTCCGAAGGAATCACTCACATGACCTGTGCACTTGTAATGACACATCAAGGATGTTAAGAGGCTAAAAGCAGGTTTTAAACTTGCCCCATTGAAGTCGACAGGGTGCAAATTTTAAAAAGAGGATAACACGGTGTAGGCAACACCGATTTTTGTCGTTGTTCTCTGTACTGACAGCACTCCAAATGTACAAAAAAATGAGCTCAATGTTAAAATTGACCGGAGTTAACTTCAAACTCAAGGACTTTCCAGGTCCAATACCCTCAAATTCAAGGACTTAATGTGGGGACTTAATTCAAGGACTCAAAAACTCATCGTGTTACCCTGTAAGATGCATTGTTACAGGTTTCACGTGTCAAACACAACTATGCAAAAAGCTTCTTTTTTTGCATTTATTTTTGGCCATATGACAGAGATCTGATATTCTGTTCGTCATATTTCTGTTTTACATAAAACTGAAGAATATTCGGTACATCCGAAATCTGTATTCTAAAATGATCTGATATTAACCTTTGCATGGATTTCTTTTTAAATGAGCTTAGGCTCATGTAACCAGAAGTTTTGTATATGAATATGCTTTTAAGTTTTTCTTGCCTCATGGGTTTACATTATCTTAAAGCAAAGCAATTAAACATTACATTAAATAAAATATCTGGGCAAATGCGCGTAACTAACGTAAATAAAGCAAGCAAGCAAGCTAGTACGCATAGGCCACGTAGTGTTGGTGAAATAACACATTAGCGGACCAGAGGGAATAATATGGATTTTTTTCCAGAAAACTTCTTGCAGAAAATCAATTTTCGTTGGACCTGTGGGAACCCTGAGTGTATGCACACATATCTTCTTAAAATTAAATATATGTGCAAATAAGGACACTGATACAGCCGTACGTCTAATCATGAATGCGATGACAAGAGGAATTATTCTGATACACAGAAAACAATGTAGACCGACAATTCAAAGAAGAATGGACAAAAATATAATATGCCTTTATTCTTTCTGTTAAACTGACGCGTGTCATTTGTTCAGACTGTAGTGCTCGTGAATGTAATGAATATATTATTATTTAGACCTTTCAAATGTTCTTCCTCTTTCGTGTGAGTGTTAAATAGGGTTAAATTTGTAAAATGCATCAAGGTGCCGTCAAATCCGTTTTTTGTTTTTGTTTTTCCCCCTCCGTGGCCATATTTTAATGTTCATGTTAGGGCTGCACGATGTGTCGTTTAAACATCGATATCGCGATGTGCGAATCCACGATAGTCACATCGCAGGATGTGCGATGTAGGCTGTCGTAGTTAATCCGTGATTCATTAACCTTACGGGCCAGCTGCTCCCCGGCTTTTTTAACACATATGATTCGCGGATTAATTGCACATCTTAACCATCATAGAGTGAAAGTTTATCATTTGCATGTGTTTTTAAGTCCTGTTAGTTTAACAGGGCGCATTTAAGAACGAGCAGAGCGAGAGCGAGAGAGCCCCGGCCGCGTGCGCGCTCACCTTCACCGTCTTCAAACAACACGAGCGCTGTCTTGCTCTCTCTCTCTCCCTCGCGAGTCGCGCATATTAATCAAAATCAATTGACACGATGGAGTCGAACAAAAAAAAACTATCCAGTGATGAAATGTTTTCTGTGTTGACAAATATTGTGCGATATCCTAAACTGCCGAGGTAATTACACAACGCGTGCCGTAGACTCGCCTACATGTCAGATTCGCGAACTAATGATTCCTTTGAACCCGAACCGATTCAATTTAATGAATGGTTTTTAAACAACTGACCTGTCCAACACTGAACTCACGAGACGTCTGAATTGGTGTATACATTTTTTTTTAAAAAAATCGGTATCACCTTACAATAATGTTCTATTTATTAAACTATTTAACTACATTAGTTAACATTTACTATTAGTAAACTGCACTTCTACAACATTGTTAATTTCAACATTTAGGCTATAGCCTTATTGAAATCAAAAGTTGTACAGTATGTGTTAACAGTAATGCACTGTGAAGTAAAATTACCAAACAATAACAGCTGTATTTTTATAAACTAAGATAAACAAAGATGAATAAATACAGTAACAAAAGTATTGTTCATGGTAAGTTCATGTTAGTTATTAGATACATTAACTAATGTTAACAATTCAAACCATATCCTAAAGTTACAAACAAATCATTTAATTTAAATAATACTCTGTTTAAATCATTTAAAATGAGAATGTAAGTGTGTTTACCCCATATTTGTTTGTAAGAAAAAAATAGATTAGATTTCATTTCAAATCGCAATATATATCGTAGAAAAATAAAATATCGCAATGTCATTTTTTCCTAATATCGTGCAGCCCTAGTTCATGTGTCTGTATAATGAGGTAATCTGTGTTTTATTGGTTGTTGTCTCCCCTCTTCCCACAACTTTACATGCCCATTTCTTGAGACTCTTTGAACTCTGAGGTGTGAATGATCAGTGCTAAAACAGGGGGATTTCATGACACTTTAAAAGTCTAAAGCCCGGGACACAACAAACCGACGCCAAATAACTAGCGCTGATGAAAGTAAAGCCATGAAATCAACGCTCCGCCCTCACTGTCGCAGAATAAATCACTTTTTAAAAGATTTATTGCAGTACGACAAGAGGCTTGTTAAAATAAAGTAAATACAATCTCCTCAGTCCTCCGAAGATCCCAAAAAAATTGCGTTGGTGCTTCAGTGACTACTTAGCTCAGAGAACCTGTAAATCACAGCTGTCAATCATGACGTTACACCACCGTTTTTATAACATCACGTAACTAACTAAAACCAACTTATTTTTGAAACAGACACTTGAACTTACATCAGCGTGATAAAAACGACAGCGAATGAAAGAAACCACCTTTGGAAAAAAGATATTTGAAGAGTAATTTAATTGTTTAGTTGGTCTCACGTCCCGTTGAATAACACGGGGAGGCGGGGCTTATGACCTATACTAGGACCAGTCACCGGGGGGCGATCGATACGCTTTGGCTTCGCTTTTCAGGGCTTGTGCGGCACGCTTGACTTGAACACACCGAGAGAACTACAGCCAGAATGTGTGTTCTGCGCCTGCGTGTAAATGAGACAACTGTCTATTTCTGAAGATATATTCATCTATATTCGTCATTCAAAAAGGGAAACCGACGCTGCAGATACACAAACCATAAACAAAGCAGTGTGTGCTTACAGTTTTGAATATCAATCCTGCTAAACACTTTCTTTATTCCACTCCGCTCATGTTATTTAAATATTCACCAAGGAACACTCAGGTAAGATGACGTAACATTATAACAGCGTCCATCTGTACCGTTTGACTTCTTTGCTCGCCGTTTTGCTATTATTCCCGTGCACTGACTTCCCGTGAAGCTGAACAGCCAATCAGAGTTCCCTCCTTCGCCGACGGCCCGACGCCGATTCAACATGTTCAACATGACGATTCAACATTGTCACTAACATTTTAGTAACTAAACTGAATTTTATTAGGTTTAGTGACAACATGTTACAATGTTTACATGGTACAATTTCTGGTAAGCTACGCTTTTTTATTATTTCAATTCAATTTAATTATTGTGATTTGATTTAATATTGACTCATTTGGATAAATATTAGGTACACAAGATAGGCGTTAATTTTTCTCAAGAAAAAAAACAACTCACCTAATGCTAGTGTAAACACACAGAGAGCCTTATCAGCTGGCAGGATTATTTAAGGTTAAAAATAACTCAAATTAAATATAATGCATTCTTTTATTATAATAACAACTTTATTTAATGATATAAGTAAAAATATAATAAATATGTAATATAGTACACATATTTAGCAAAATACTCTCTATAGCTCTTTTTTTCTAGCCAGCTAACGTGGTATAGCCTATTATGGTCATCAAATGGCTTTCCTGAGGTAAATGTTATGTGACATAATTGTTCTCCAGCTGTTTTATTGACCCCTTTGTTTGATTGATTGGTCGATATTATGTATGAGGAATATACATTTCGGTAAGCTGTACTGTATCTTTCAACAGTGTTCATTCGTGTTTATTTACTATTAGCTAGTAGAGATGATCGGGTCACGTGCCGCTAGGGATCTTTCACGTCACATTTACAAGCGCCAAAACTGTATTTATTGTTTGAATTTCGTAATAAAATTGACAGAATCTGAGAGCTGAGTATCATATCATATTTATATCATATGTAACCTGCTCTGTCTAGTCTGTCGATCTCTGTGTCCTCTTTGCTTCGCGATTTTTCTGTGCATGAGAAAATGGATGTGTGGCGTGAGAGCGTGTGAAAAATGTCAATCGCGTGAGTCTCACGGTGAATGCATGAGAGTTGGCAGCTCTGGCTTGGTGCGTCCCAGGCTTAAGCTTTGTGAGTGCATTGCACTTTAGATGATCAGTGGGCAATTCCAAGGTTGAAATGAATCTAACCCCGGCAATCTCGCACCGCAACAGTGTATTTGGACAGGCTGACCTGTTCTTGTCAAACTCCAGAAGTTTGTCTTTGTGCTTTACGGCTTTCTCCAGACCAGTCTTCATCCTGGCCTCTTGGTGGGGCAGATAGTCCCGTTCAGTTCCCTCTGGGTCCACACACAGAAAAACAAAAGGCTGTCAGTGTCACACAAATGCTGCAAGTCAAAGGAAAACCCATACTGTACAATCACTTCATGTCTCACCTCCCATGAGTTTTTTACGGAGCTTTTGACTTTTGTTGGAGTCTCGCTGCAGTATCTCTTGCTCCTCGTTTGTACAGACCTGAATTATGTGTGAAAAATGTTAAACGGTGATAATGAAGGCTTCTTAAACAGTTGTTCATCACTATCATAATCAAATTGGCAAGGTCCGTAAGATTAGACAAGATACAGAAGACCGGTATGAGCTTTTCCAAGGCCAGTGAAAATATCTATAGTCAATATTTATACTATGATTGAAAAGTTTGGGATCTGAAAGTTTAACGTTCACCAAGGCTTCATTTTACTTGATCGAAAATACAGTTAAAAACTACAAACAAACTCAAAAGTAAAAGATTTGAATGGTAATGAGAATGTTTTCATGATCATTCAAATCCAATTAAAGTCAAAAGTTGAATGAGTCTTTCATTTACTTTGTGCAAAATATAATTTCTTATCTATTTATTTTTTATGGGTGGAGATGAGACCCACACATGTTTTCATGAGATTCACCCTTACTCAATTCACACACACATACACAGAAAACACACACACACACAAGAAAATACAAAGCAGTTTTCCAATAATATGATTATCAGTTTTTCCATGTGGAAATGACTACTTCGACAATCAATTATCTTAATGCAAACATCTTAAAAATGGCCAAATTAATGGGCTTGGCTGGCATTTAAACTTAGCAAAGAAAGACATGTGCCTTTTTTAGGATCCTGCATCTTAAATATAATTTTATAAAACCCAAATAAGCACTTGCAAAAAATGAACCCATGAGCTTTTATTTTGACGGAAAACTACCATTTCTGTGAGAACAGGTTTACAAATGTGTCCCATTACAAATCAAGTGAAATGCTGTAATCATCTTCCCACAATAATGTTGGAAATAGTACAAATGTGAATATATTAATGTGTAAGTGGTGTCCGCTACGTTGCCAAATGCACACTAAACTAAACTAAAGTTCTGAGTCGTGGAAAACACCGGATCACGAGCTGATCGCGTGAGCAATGTCTGCACTTCACTTTGAAACATGCAGCCCAAACCAGCTAAACACTTATTAAATTAAATCGCAGTCTTTTGCGATTAGATAAGGGCACAAAGCCATCCCGCACTTTCCATTTTAGTTCGTTTGACAGATACTTTGCCAAAGCAATGGTGCAAAACAACGTTAGAGAACGTTTATGATATAACGAGATGTTTTAAAATATTTTTGGTTCATTCTGAAACTGTGGCGGCACAGATTAGACTATGGCGAGAGTCTAGGTAATTAATTGGAAACGCTGACTGCTACTTTTGATATTGACCCCTCCTTAGTTCAGAATCTAGTTATTCCATTTCTCTTCGTCAAATATCTGTGAAGTGTTCAGTTTATGTCTCAGTTGTCGAAATGTTTTATGTTCAAACAAATATTTAAACATGTTAAGAAATTTGCTGGACAAAAAGCAGTTGTAAGAGGACGTTCTGAGTTTAGGTCTATAGCCGCGTTTCCACCGAAACAATTTGTCCCAGGAACTTCTCCAAATTCCCGCTGGATTTCGTCCTCAGCTTATTAGCTTAATAAAGCCTGAACCTCGACGTTGGTACATCTGTCATCATTTTTTTAAATCCATTGTTGATTCGATTAGTTGTTTCTGCACGCACCGCAGCAGAATAAAAAAAAAATCGTGGTTGAAATGAAATGCTGCGTGGAGTCAACCAATCAAAATGCGGCATGAACTCGACCAATCGGCATGTTCAGCGCACAAGTCCCACCCCCTGAAAGTTCCTGAACTTTGAAAAAGTACTCCCTCGTGAGCAGGGACTTTCTGAGGGGGAAATATTGACCCGGAACTTCATTTAGACCCTGATTCCTGCGGTGTCAACTAGGGCTGCACAATATATCGAAATATCACAAATGTACATATCGTGAAATGCATATCGCAACGGCTTGCAATAACTGTGGTCATGAACTAAAGAGAAAGAGAAAATCACTTGCTGCTCTCGGCTGAATAACTTTTGTAGCTTTAATAAGAATCAGGATTTATTTAATTCATACAGTGAAAACTAAGCAGAGTTTTATTATTACATTTGATTATTCAGTTTCTGTTGTTAAATAACCCTAATGTAGGATAACCTGAACCCCGTGGTTTACACTGATGTTAAAATAACACTTCTTATGCGACAGTAAAACACTGATGTTCACTTTCAGAAGCTGTAGGGATGTTTTCTTGTCACAAAAAGAATGTGAAACATGTATGTAGGTTATATAATTTTAAATATAGTTAAAGTTTATTTTACACACTTCAAGCATTATCGTATCGCATTATTTAATGAGTTATCGAATATCGCATTTTTCTTCAATATCGTGCAGCCCTAGTGTAAACACACACAGTACCACCCCAAAGTTCCTGCGGTGGAAACGCGGCTAATCACTAACACACACCGCACTGATGAGTAAGAGGACCAAGCTCACCAGACTGCCGCAGAACAAACAGGGCCCGGATCCCTCTTGCTCACACACTATCCGTCCGCAGCTCAGACAGTTGTTAACGAGTCTGTGTTTCTGAGCCAAACACTCGCAGGACTGACGGCCCGGCAGCAGAACCGCCAGCTTATCTCCACCCTCTTTAGCATACAGATTCACAAACTTGTTCTTCTTCTTCACTGAGCCGGAGCCGCTGTTCTCCTGAGCCTGATAACAGCAAGTAAATCCCTCTGTAAGTCTTTCCAGTTCAACTTCACATATAAGAGTTTACGATATTTAAATATGGTGACATACCTTCATCAAGTCAATGGGAGTTCTCACAGGCTCCGGCTCTGCCTGACAGACAGTCGCAATCTCTTGCTTGTTTCTTCCCTTTCGCTTGGTCTTCTTCTGGTTGTCTTTGGGAGTTGTGTCTAGACCCTCTGAGGCAGATATTTCATACAATATTACTTTATTGACACTCAACAGATATATTTTCGTAGCAATTACAATATTATTGGCAGGGGATGCAGAGATCAAGCAATATAGAAGTGCTGTTTTAGTACTTTTTAAAGTTGCGATAAAATTGACATAGCGACAAATCTTTTTTTTTTTCTGTATTGTGACCTATTGAAAAAAAAATAAAAAAAGTAGATTGGGGACTTGGTTCTATCAGAGAATGTCTAATAAGGGGAGAACTTCCACTCTCAGTACACTTCCGGCTTCTGAACTGGTTGCAGTTCCACTCTGGTTCCATATGAGGGCGCTCACACGACGAGTGCAGAATGAATGGAGGTCTATGGAGCTATACCCCTCAAAATCCACTTTTCTCAGGATATTATTTTTTTTGTCTAGTAATTTGAATGTTGTATTTGAAAGGAGATGCAAAGAAATTACACATTGCTGGGTGTTAGATTTAGTCACTTATTTGCTTTAAAAAGTCTTTTAAAATGTCAATGACGTCATACACATCGTACGACCAGAGATACTGCTTTACGGCAGTCCTTCAGTCACTTTGGTGCTTTCGCGCTCTGCACTTTCTTTTCACTGGAGGCATCGTAAACACAGCTGACACAGGTAAACACACGTGCTAAAAGAGTTTTTGTTTTGTTTGTTTCTGGTCCCGCTTCGGATGCCACGATGCCATCAAGCGGTATCTCTGGTCGTAATCAGCGTTCATTAGCAGAATGCTAGCGTGTTATGGGCAACAACAACTCAACTTGTAAGAAATCAAAAGGACATAAGTACTCGTTCATTCAACTTTCGACCTATAACCCATGTTGAACTTGCAAAACCTACAATCAAATCTGAGATTTCTCAATGGCAATCGGGTGAAAGAGACACATTTAGCCGTCTATCTCCATAGACTCCCATTCATTCTGCACTCATGGGCGATCGCCCCCAGTGGAACTCTGGTGGAACTACAACCAAAATTCGTACAATAGGACTTAATAGGGAGTGGCCAGGCTCTCCGTAGACGGGCTCTGGTTCTATTCATAGGTTGTTAATTGACCCCGCAGGGAGTTTGATTGACAGGTGATCTGACCAATCATAATCCGCCATCCACCGAATCCGCCATTTTTGTCCGACAAAGCAGTCAGGAGAGTTAGTAGATTAACGTCGGAGGATTTGAACTTGAAAAACGGTGTGTATTGGCGTCTTTCCGCGGTTAAAACAACATTCCTTCTGATGTTCATTCATGTTTATTTGATGCTATAAATTAACTAGAAGGAAGAGATGATCGGTTCACGAGCAGCTTTAACTGAGCGATCTGTCAGACACATTAAAGAGACACAAAACACTATTTATTGTTTAAATTTCTTGTCTGTCAGCGCGTTGTCAGTGTCCTTTCTGCTCCGCGATGTATTTTTCACTGCGTGAGAACATGGTGTGTGGTGTGAGAGTGGCGTGGCTTGTCAGACATAGCAACAGTAACTACAGGGGGCGGGTCTTTACGAACAGTCAATTGACATAGCGACAAATCTTTATTTCTGTATTGTGACCTATTGAAGATAAAAAAGTAGATTGGGGACTTAGTTCTATTCATTGGTTGTTAATTGGATTTTGAGGTTTGATGTTGCATGCAAAATGAAAGCAGATAAACAGCAGCTTGAAGAGGGAGGGTTTAAGACTAATGTTTGGGGAGTTAAAAACATTTATTTGAATGAACATTAACGTTTGCATGCTGTCAATGCAACAGATTTGTTTACGGCGAGGTGTTGGAATCTCTTTTCCATCGCACTGCGAATAAAATACATAATACACGCATACGTGTAACTATGACAAATATCAGTCACAGCAAATCAAATACTGGGACAAACATAATAACCTAATGATAAGAAAAAATATTAAATATAAATAGGGTATTTCAGCATCTTGATAAGCAAATAGCATATTATACCACCGTATCTCCAAGTGACTACAGTGGCTCAACCTTAAGTTTATCAAGCGACGAGAATACTTTTTATGCACAAAAATAACGACTTTATTCAACTATTGATTTTCTTCTGTGTTTCTCTGAGTGAGTTCACGTAGTGTAACAGCGCAGCGCTTCTGGGTTGTACGTCAGAACGTAGGCTCACTATTGGCCGACGCTGGTCATGTGTGTGATGCTGGCCAATAGTGAGCCTACGTTCTGACGTACAACCAATAAAGTACAATAAAGTCATTATTTTTGTTTTGTTTTGCACACAAAAAGTATTCTCGTCGCTTGATAAACTTAAGGTTGAGTCGCTGTAGACACTTGGACTATTTTAACGATGTTTTTACTAACTTTCTGGGCCGGCAAGTTTTCAATAACAGATAAGCCTATGGAGGAGTGAGACAGCTCTCAGATTTAATCATAAATATCTTAATTTGTGTTCTGAAAATGAACGAAAGTCTTACGGGGTTGGAACAACATGAGGGTGAGTAATTACTGACAGAAGTTTAATTTTTGGGTGAACTAACCCTGTTATGTATTAACACGGAAAACATCAGTGTGTCTGTATTTACCCATGACTGGCTCTATCCTGAAGACGCCTCCCAGACCATCAGGCGATTGCGTTCGACACCTCTGCCATCTCCGCACCAACTCATCCACAAACTCCTGCTTCTTCCCCTCGGTTCCTTGTAAGAGATCTCCAACATACTCCACAATTTCATCAGCATTGTCAATGGAAAGGATGTACCTGAAAAACAAAACAAAAAAACAGGCATTTTACTGACTTGACACCCCAGACAGCAACATAGTGTCGGCCCAGATCCGGCCCACATCCGAGCCGTGTGGAATCCATGTGTAACTTACCAGATTTGGGCCAACACACTATGTTTCTTCTCACTTATTTCCACAAAGACTGGATACTGGATGCCCAAACATACCCATCACAAACTATAAAGAATCTACTGTCTGCCATGTGTTTATTAGTCACCACATACATTTCACATAACATTAATATATCTTTCTCTAATGGTTATTATAAACATTTATGTAGCGGTATGGGACTAAATGACATAATCATGTACCAAGGTGTTTCCATGTAACGTACTTTTGTCGTGCCATCGTATTATTTAAAGTACGATGTCAATAAACATGGTAAGTTATTATTTTGCACAAGAGAGTGCGGCCCACCAAGTTATCTCTGCTCGTTATTATACATGAAATGACTTACATATAGACGAATTTGAACACATTGTCAGTTCTGTCATTTATATTTTACAGCAATTATACAATTGGCATTAGACAGACTCGCGCACAATTCATTCTCCAGAGGCATAAACATCTACTAAAATGTACTTACTGTACAATGTCGTCGCTTGCCTCTAATCCAAAACCATGCTTTAACTTATCAACAGTCCAGCGAAGCAAAGAATCGGTCATGATGAAGTTAGTAAACTGTGAGACACTGCTGTACTTAAACTCAGAGCTGTCAGGATTTCTCTCTGAGACTGTAATGGCTTCCGGGAGACGTGTTTCAAAATAAAAGTCTCCATCACTCTTTCAGGTCGAGTGTGATGGGTTAAAAACAATAATTATATTAACTATTTACTGTATATTTTACAGTATTATATTTTTAGGCTATTAAAGTTTGTTGGTGCTTTTCGTCAAATGTAATTTTCTATCCCGATCGCTGCTTAAATTTATGAACATCGTATCATATGAGGCTTTTTACTTTTCTCAGCGCTAGACAGGATGAACCAATCACAATTCTTTATAATTACTTGAAGAACTTTTATTAGAATTATTATAATTTAAAGCATTTTACAGAATGTTTAAGGCCTATTTAAATGTCAGATAAGAATCCATACACCTGAAATACTGCATATATTATATTTTGGCACTAATATGCCGAAGTTAGATTTTCATTGTAGCTACATGTTGATTTGAAATTTCATTTTCAACATGAGCTATACATTCTTGGTTTCTTAAAAGTATGGCAATGTCTCTTTAAAAAATACAATGTAAAGATCATAGCAGATCGCAGCATGCTGGTGGTCTGGCATGTGTTATGAATGGGGCTTTTTTTATTATAAACTTGAAAAGAGAGAAATAAGAAGAACACATGATTTTAAAATGGATGCATGTGTGTGCATGTCTGCTTATACATGTACATACACACACACACACACACACACACACACACACACATATATATATATATATATATATATATATATATATATATATATATATATATATATACCATATATCTTAATGATTTTGTAGATCTTTAGACATTGTTAAAGGAAAAGACATTAAAGTGGGTTGTACGTGTAGCTAGCCTATATAAATGTTTTTAGATTCACAGTGCAACACATGATCAAGGACAGACACTGTCTACGTCATGTTCTTATAGTTTATATACAAACGGTGATCGGGGAAAAACTTTACTATGACATTTATTTTCTCTGTAAATTTAAGACACTTCTAACTAACAGTTGCAATTCAATGATGTTATAATAACTATATGTAACCTCCAACAAGAAATAGTTAACATCTCTTGCACTGCCTTTTCTCTGTTATGCTTTGTCTGTTTGACATAAATATATAAAATAATGTTTGACAGACTTAGGATGCAAAATAGAAATACAAGCACAAAGTTATTTATATACACTTATTTCCAAATAAGAATATAACAGTCAAATGTAAGTTATGCACTGGTAGAAAACACTTCTGAAGCATTGAACTCTCTCTGAAATGTCCGATTTATAATAATATAAATAATGTGATGTCACTGACCAGAGTTTCTTTGTGCATGGCACACAGATTAAATATCACACTAACATAATAAATAAATAATTTAAGCATATTTTAGCACAAATGTTGCGTAATTTAAAAAAAAAAAAAAATCTCCACAGACTGTATTTGGCCCGCGGTCTGAATGTTTGACACACCTGCCTTACATCTTTTGTATTTCACATAAACACACTGAAGAGCCGCTGTCAACCCCAACACCAAATCCTGCATAGAGGGGCTCAGTGAATGTGCAGTGGAAGGTGTAAATGTGGATCATTTTGCCTGTTTCAGAGGAAACACTGTAAAAAGACAAAGAGCCAGCTGGCTGATCTAGGTACACTCCTATAATGTGAGAACATGACGAGGGCGCAGGTACGTCAGTTCTTGCATTATTATGCCTGGCATAGTAATTTTTACCAGAGCAGACCAGACTCCAGGACTTTTCGTTGAGTCCAAACCTGCAGTCACTCCCTCCTTTCCTGTTGATGCCTCGATATGTGACTGCTATATAACTCCAGCCACTCCATTCAGCCTCCTAGTAACAGCGTCCAGTCAGACTCTCTCCACACAGAACCTGCTCGTAGTGCTCAAATCTTTCTGGATGATCAGGATATGGCTGCTCCTCTTCCAAATATGTTGCCTTTTTGTTGTTCTCAGACAGAATGAGATGAGTGTTCACTGTGTTTTGATTGAATGTGAGATGACAGGAATCTGAAGAGAGATTAAAAAATCAGTGATATCACTAAAGATCCTTGATTTTGTCAACTTTGTCTTTGGCACTATTCTATGACTGCTTTTGGGTCATTTGTATTATAAAAGCACAATAATATTGAACTGAAAAAAACTGAATGTGCATGAAGTGTGTGTCAGAGCAAGAACCTACATTTCCGCAGTCCTGGTGTGATCCTGAAAGACTCTCCGTGGTCCAAACTAAACAACACAGAAGAACACATGTAAAAATGGTCTTCACCGTCACGACAAACCATCACCTTCTATCACTTGTCCAGAGTTTGCATGTTGACTGTTATTATTGCTTCTTCCCCCTCTGTTTTTCTATATTAAAAAACTAAAGTGTATTTTTTGTTTTTTGTCCCAATGATTTGCACATTTCAGTTAAATGTTCATGTTATGTGTTTTGGTTGCATTTGTAAGTTAATAATAAAAAAAAACTGATGGTGTAAAATAGGCACATAATATCGTATTATCGATATATTGATCAATATACCACTGAATCTAATTGAATCGTAATCCAATCGTGGCATGTGTTGTGGTATGGGCAAAAATTGCATCATTTAGTGTGATATACACCCCTAATGTACACTACACAATTTCAGGTCTACATACTTGAGTATCTCCAGTGTGCAGTTTGGGTGGTTCAGTCGATCCGAGAGCATCTTGACTCCGGAGTGTCCTGGGCAATTGTAGCTCAGATCCAACTCTCTCAGGTGTGATGGGTTTAAACTCAGAGCTGAGGCCAGACAACAACAGCCTTTCTCTGTCACCATACAGCCAGATAATCTAAATATGCATATCAAAAGTCAGATACAACACACAGTCTTCAAACACACACACACACACACACACACACACACACTGTTTTTAGAACAGTTTAAGACAGTTTTTTAGAACTGTTGTACATTTACACATAGTATTAGACCAGATATTAAAAGTGACTGTGTCTGGAACCATATGGGCAGCTTGCATGTAACTTTAACACAGGATTGTATTTTTTCAAAATAATTGAACTGTAAAAAACTCTTAGAAACCTCAGTTTCTCTAGTTGACAGTTTGGACTCTTCAGTCCATCAGAGAGAAGCTTCACTCCTGAATCCTGCAGGTCATTGTTACTCAGGTCCAGCTCTCTCAGCACGGAGTTTGATGACTGTAGAGCTGAGGCCACAATCTCACAAGATTTATCAGTGAGATTACAGTCAGCAAGACTATAAGAGAATAAAACACATTTCAAATTCATCACCTATTTAACTTTTGAAGGTTAAAATTTTGAAGGTTGAAACTTTGGCTTGCACTTTTGTAACCGAAGCTGAATGTCTTTTCCCATGTAACGTGTCAATCATGGTCCTACACCGGCTAAACACGGCTAAAGACTGCCTGCTACAGTAGCCACGCCCCAAACTCTCCATCTACTACAGTAGCCACGCCCAAAACTATCTGCCTGCTACAGTAGCCACACCCCCAAACTATCTGCCTGCTACAGTAGCCACACCCCTAAACTCTCAGCCTACTACAGTAGCCACACCCCTGAACTCTCAGCCTACTACAGTAGCCACACCCCAAACTCCCTGCCTGCTACAGTAGCCACGCCCCCAAACTCTCAGCCTGCTACCACTCTCAATGTTTTGATGGTGCTTTTTGGGGGAGATAAACTCATGAATGACATAATAGTAGTAGTAGTCAATGAACAATAAACTGGGTTAAGAAAATGTATTTAAACATAAAACATATCTTACATACTTCATCTTTAAGCCTGCATCTCACAAGCCCACTCAAAACAACTTGATAACTTTCAAGACTGTCATGCCTACTGACTGTTTAGTCGGATTTTGCCAGATACTTAATAAGTCTTAGCAGAGCTTAAAAAGGGAAAATCTGCAAGGTTGTAAAAACTTAAATTTATGCAAATTATTTAAAAAAGCACCATTCAGTTCTTAAGTAATATGAGAATTTAACACTCACAGAGCTTTTCTGCAGTTCTTCACAGCTGGTAAGAGTTTTCTTCGACCTTCTTCCGATGTATTAAATGTCTTGGGATTAAGCTCCTCCAGCACTTCATCTGACATCTGAAACATGTAGGCGATTGTTGAGCAAAGTGCAGAAGAGAGCTTCTTCTCTGAGTATTTGTCTGATTTCAGAAACTCCTGGATCTCTCTGTACAGAGTCTGATCTTTCATTTCAAAGAGACAAAGATAAAGATTGATGGATCTATCAGCTGAAAGATTATGTCCATGTTTAATTTTGTCTTTAATACAAGCAGTTGTTTTCTCAATGCTCCTTGAACAGCTGTGAGTGTTAGTCAGTAGATCCTTTAAGAGTTTCTGATTGGACTCCAGTGAGATGCCCAGCAGGAACCGGAGGAAAAGATCCAGGTGTCCATTCTCGCTTTCTAAGGCTTTATCTACAGCTCCTCTGAGCAAATTATGCAGGGAATCAAAAAACCTTAGTGCCTCCACAGTGTTAATTACATAACAATGAAACACATAAACAGCTGCCAGAAACTCCTGAAAGCTCAAATGCACGAAGCAAAAGACTTTCCTCTGATGAATCACAGACTCTTCTTTAAATATCTCGGTGCAAATCCCAGAATACACCGAGGCGTCAATGACATCTATCCCGCATTCCCTCAGATCCTCCTCATAGAACATGATGTTGCCCTTCTTCAGTTGTTTGAAAGCAAGTTCCGCAAGTTTCAAAATCACTTCCCTGTTGAATTGCAGGAGTCTTCCCGGATCTCTCTCATCATACTTCTGATTCCTGATGTTTATCTGAATGATCAGGAAGTGGATGTACATTTCAGTCAGAGTTTGAGGGATTTCTGCACCGTCATCTTGTTTCAGGATGTTCTGAAGCACAGTGGATGAGATCCAGCAGAAGACGGGTATGTGGCACATGATGTGGAGGCTTCTTGATCTTCTGATGTGTGAGATAATTCTGCTGGCTTGATGCTGATCGCTGATCCTCTTCCGGAAATACTCCTCCTTCTGAGGGTCATTGAATCCCTGAATTTCTGTCACCCGGTTAATGCATTCTGAAGGGATCTGATTGGCCGCTGCTGGTCTGGAGGTGATCCAGATGAGAGCAGAAGAAAGCAGCTCTCCTCTAATTAGATTTGACATCAACACACCCACTGATGAAGACTCATTCACATCAGAAACTTTCTGTCCATCTGAAAACATCATTGTAATTCGGCTTTCATCCAGACCATCAAAGATGAACACCATTTTACATTCATCATAAATCTTTGAGTCCACATCATGAAGTTCAGGAAGAAAGTCGAGCAGAAGTTTGCAAATACTGTACTGATGATCTTTAATCAAGTTCAACTCTCGAAATGGAAGCACAAACATGAAATCAACATCCTGATTAGCTTTTCCTTCAGCCCAGTCCAGAATGAATTTCTGGACAGAGACTGTTTTTCCAATTCCAGCGACGCCTTTAGTAAGAACAGTCTTTATTGTGTCATTCCCCTCTCTTCTCTTCCCCTCACATCCTAGTTCAGTTAAGGATTTAAAGATGTCATTGCAGTGGATTTGAGTGTCTTGTGAATGTTGTGTCCTGGGTGTTTTCTCCATCTGTAACACTTCATGTTCTTCATTCACCCCTTCACTCTCTCCCTCTATGATATAGAGCTGTGTGTAGATCCTGTTCAGGAGGGTTTGATTCTCCTGTTGTCTGATTCCCTCAAATAAGTTCTCATACTTGTTCCTCATGCTGGTTTTGTGTCTCTCTTTGACTCTCTGCAGGACATCATCCACCACCGGCTCAAGGTTTTTAGACTCCTCCAGCCGGGCTGCTTTTGTGTAACAAACAGCAGAACCAGCAGATCTGGATCCTCCCGAGACTTCATCTGTTTGTAGAATGGGCCGTGTTCTAGATCTCTTCCTGCACTGAGGACAGTCAAAGTCTTCTGATGGATTGGACTTAGTCCAGTAGCAGCTGATACACTGTTTGCAGAAACTATGTCTACAGGAAATAGACACTGGATCTCTCAGAACCTGCTCACACACTCCACATGTGGAACGAACCTGGAACAAATCCCTGCAGAGAGACTTTAGATGTGTTATCTGGTAACCTCGTTAGCACTGCATGCACTTAAAAGTCTCAAAGTGTGAGCTAATCATATTTGCATTCTTGCCTTAAATGCACACCTTTTGTTTCAATCGGACTGAAATCATTCCGATTGATGAATCTGAACGTAGTGTTTACATGAACACTATATAAAGTGATCATAGTTGAAGTTGATGTGCGCGTTTATGTCACAAGCTTTAAAATGGAATTGATTTTGACATGCGCACACTGCACAAATATACAGAGTTTCCCGCTGATTGCGAATAATAACGATTCTCCTACATTGGTTTTAAACAGCAAACTTCATATCCGTCATAATTTGGAGACAATGAGCATATGAACCTTTTTGCCGTGCTGCTTGTATTTATCACTCAGTAAAAATGCCCCTCCCCGCACCCAAAACCAGTAGCCTGGTCCTACCAGACTCTCGTACATTTAATTTGTACAGAGATTCTCGCCACTCTCCATTGACAAGCGTTAACTTCCATGAAGGCGGGTACTCTGTTGAAGTTTAAAACTACTGGATCTGCCCAGAACCACTCTGGATCTGCCATAACCAATCGCTAATGTTTGGACGTGACGTAACCCTACAACTCAAACTAGCGCACAACCTCAGTCATCATTCTCAGCCACTCCCTCTGTTCGCTGATTGGACCGGTAGAAATTTGGCCGGAGAAAAACGAAGAATATACTGCAAACCCAGACGGAGTACTGAAGGAAAATTAAAATTGAGCGGAAGTACATAGGAGGGCGGAGCCAGGCTACAAAACCAGTCGTCTGTGGATGAGAATCCGAAACAAGGACTGGTGGGACGTTGTCCTGCTCCACTTCACAGACGCAGTGAAAGGAGAATTTTAGAATGACGGGACCTCATTTATAAGACACTTTATTCAACAGGAGAAACAGCTTGTTCGCAACCTCATACGTCATTACGCTATTGCACATGCGCAGTCCTTTCAGTTTCAGTTTTCAATCTTGTGTTTACATGTTCTCTCAATCGGATTAGAAAAGGAATAAACCACCCCTTTCAATCCGATCGAAATTTCATTTAGATCAAGCTCAATCGGATCGATTAAGGTGTTTACATGAAGGCTTTTCAGTCCGATTGAGCCGTCAATCCGATTACTAACGGGTTATTTGGTTGCATGTAAACGTTGCCAATGTTGTATGAGGTTTTTCATTGGACTGTCACTTTTCATTAATACACAGCCACATGCTAAAGCTTTGTGAATATGCTTACAGATAGACCATGGAAAGGAAGTGTGCCTATGTTTATTCGTCTGTACTGTATAAATTATTATGATTTAATCTTGTTTCTCACTTGAGGTCAGAGGTCGCTGCTTCACCACTGAATTCAGGTGGTATGCCCATAGATACGTCACTCTTCATAGACACACAGCTGGGTCCTGGAGTTCCTGCGCTTTTAGCCTGAACAGAAACTCCTTCCTCGCTCTTTTCATGGAAACTCATTTTAGAGGCCCTGCTGCTCCTCAGAAGTGGCTGGCATTAGGTCTGCAAATACATATATTAAAATGGGGCATAAAGTCAATGTTATACAACTGTCCTAAATGCTGATCTATAAATGCTGATAAAGCAATATAAATAGCACTCCTGGGCAAAATTATGGCAAGGAAATAAGGAAATTTTAGCAAATTTGTTGAGTTTTTGGCAGAATATGGGAAGTTGTGTGTGGACTGATGAATCACAATGAAACACGAGTTGCATGGTGATGCACCAGATCAGTGTCTTCGAAAATCTACTGAGAAATAATAATAATAAATGCATCTCTACCACAGTGAATCATGGAGGAAGAGGAGGCTTTTTAGCTGCTGGTATTGGTGAGCTACTTCATTGTGAAAAGTAATTTAATGCTTTGAGGTACAGGAGAATATTGCAGAATGGCTTGCTTCCCACAAATGAAAAGTTATTATCTAAAGAGGAATGATCAGATGTTATTTTTCAACAAGACGATGCTGCTGCCCAAACTGCAAAGACAACCAAGAACTGGCTTGAGAACAAGTCCATCAGGCTCATGTTTTGGCCTTGGTCAGAGTCCAGATTTGAATTATAGTGAATATTTGGTCTCATATTGAACTCAAATGAACTAGCAGACATTTTTCAACTACTCATGAAATGTTTGAAGCCATTAACATTAAGTGGAACAACACTGACTCCTGCAAAAAGCTGTCTGTAATTTGGGAAAGGCTATTTCGTTGTAAAGTTACTGTACAGTATTTGTGCAATTTTTGCTAATTTCCTGACCAGTGGTTTGTGGTTAAAAATATATTTTCCCATTTTTATTTATTTTTTTGCCAAGGACTGCACACACACACACACACACACACACACACACACACACACACACACACACACACAGATAGATAGATAGATAGATAGATAGATAGATAGATAGATAGATAGATAGATAGATAGATAGATAGATAGATAGATTTTTAAAAAAACACATAGTACCAACATGAATACAGAGAGATGAAGAATCCTTAATCGTGGACGCACTTATTTGTCATTAAATCAGAACAGCGTTCTGAATTTAGTTTGAAAAGTAGAACTTCTATGAACCCCAAAACAGCTGTTTCCTCTTAAAACTTGCATGAATGGAAATCCTGTTTTTCTAAGAAACATTAAGGGAAAAATTTACTTTTCCTTTAGAATAGTGTTAAATCAAGTAAATGAATGCACAAACTAATATAGCCTACTAGTCTAATATACCACAGATATTAGCATTCTCGTTCACTTCAATGGCGGTTATGATTCATTTTATCTGAAACTAAACACAACTAGTCAAAACCGTTTGTAATGCTGGTGGAAATCTGTCTACATATCTGAATAGGCTAATGTCCTTAAAATGTTTGTCACTGCCACATGATATACCGACAATACCATTAATTATAAAAAAATCCAAGTTATGGAAACTTACCCCTCTCTCTCTCTCTCTCTCTCTCTCTCTCTCTCTCTCTCTCAAAGAGGGTTCACACTTCACACCCAGACAATCGTAAATAAAGTTGAGCCCTATGTTCCTGTCTGTTGAATCAGGTGGCCGCACTTCTTTCGTCTGAAGTCCAAACACACACAGCTCACCCGTTAAGTTTCTTCTGCTTTCTCACACTTCTTGTGTGCCTAATGTTGCGACAAAAACACCCACAAAAAACTTCCAGATTTCACCATGCTGTAAAAGGAATGACTCAGTAGGCTATTTGTTGGACTTTCTGTTGGAGTAGCCTATGTAGTTACATTTTTACACAATTGTCTCCCCAGCCAAGCCAACTGATATTTGTTGTTCAGGTAAAGTGTCAAGCATCGGTGACTGTCGAGTTAGTAGGCCTATGCTGGCCGTGTAAATACTGTAGGTCACGCAAAAAGTTGAAGGGTCATGGTTTTTGGTTTCAGATCCTCCAAGTTTCTGAGAAAATATTAGCTCAAGTTGGACATCCATGACTATAATGGAGATGAATAGCCTAAGAGTGAGTGGTGACAACAACAACAAAAAACTAGTTGGATGCACTTACTAAAATTTCGACAAACGAAGCGTATTTTTTATCATTAGAAACAATACCAACAAATATAATGCCAAATCAAATACGTTTTGACAAAGCTGTTGTTGTTTTTCAGTGAATTGATAAATGGCGCCATCCAGTGGGTCTTTAACACAGTCTATGGTCTTTCTATGACAAGTGTGTCATACTGACACATCTTTTTCATTTCCTTTCTATGGTGATATGAAGTAATCACATTTCATGAATCATTTAATTCATAATTCATACCTGACTCTCCTGCCGTGGATAATCAACCAATACATTTTTGTTTAAATGTTGTGGGGTTGTCCGTGTGTAGCCTTAGACCAGCTTAATTTAACAAAACAATAACTTGCAAGATATGGTCTAAAGTTTTATTTTTTACTTCCATGCATTATAATGAAGGCTTTGTGAAACTGCACAGCTCTTCCAGTTCATATACTGTAGATCTGAACAAAATACATGGTCCTGCACCGACCACATTTTCTATCATGAAGTCCCTTCTCACTCAGACACTGATCTATATCTAAATAAATGTATGTGTTCTCACTGCATAGCCTACAGAACATGATGCTGATATCCGTGCTTTAGAAACTTTACCAAATCAGTAATGGCAAACATTTCAAGCAAAGTGACTCTTTCACTGTATTTTCTTTAGGGAACGTACAGTACACATCTCATTCAAACACACTAATTATAAATATACAGTATTTAAATGTATTAGGTTTTTATATAGCCTATATTTAAATCAAGTAGTCTATGTTAATGTCCCATCTGTGTTAATATCATTATCAATATCATGGTTCTAATCCAAAACGCATACTAGTTATTAATTCAACAAAGTTAGCATCACCTTGGATTCCTTGACAAAATTCCAGTGGGATTTTCCCAATTATTTGAGAAAATAAACACTGTGATTTCCTATAATTTGAATAGCATCTGATTCTGTACAATACAGTTCTCATCTGAACACCAGGTGGAGACAAATATCCATAAACATAAATCAGTCATTATCATTTTAAAGGGATCGTTCACCCAAAAAAATCAAAATTCTGTCATCATTTACTCACCCTCAAATTTCAAACCTGAATGAGTTTCTTTCTTCTGCCGAACACAAAATATGATATTTTAAAGAATGTTGGTACCAGACAATTGACGACACCCATTGACTTCCAGTAGGAAAAAAACAATGGAAGTCAATGGATACGTACAGCTGTCTTGTTTTGTGTTCAACAGAAGAAAGAAACTCATAACAATTTGAGGGTAAATGAGGACATCATTTTCATTTTTGGGTGAACTATGTAACATCTTAACTCGCTAGGCCTTTACTTAGTTTGCTAATACATCATCCTGAATGTGACGTCTGACTGTCACACTTTACAAATTTTTCATTGCTAGTGCTTTGGGGAGAAAGCGAATAAGCTCACAGGTTCAAAGTGGTCATGATCTCACATTATCATGAAATTACCTGTCCTACACTAGCCGATGTCTCTGGAAAGGCACATACTAGTATCATTATTTACATACAGATGGGGTAAATGTTAATAGGGGTCACCTGGGAAAAGTTTAAAAGCTTTGCTGTATTTTTGTGTAGTTAATTAAAGGGAAAGTACACGCCATCTTGCTCATAAATACAAACCTGAATGCTTATTTTTGAAAGTCAACTTCTGTACAGACACATTAATTATTTATACACCTCTGTCGTCCCAAGATAAAGATCATTTAAAGTCCCCCTGTGGTGAAAATCAAGTTTTTAATGTTGTTTATGCGTCTATGTGTGTTTTTAATATGCTTTAAGACAAAACATGTGCAAATTCATAAGTCGACACCATTGCTGAGTATTTTCTGCTTAAAACTGCAGTGAAACAAAGACAGTCTCAAAAACACGCTTTGAAATCGCTGGTGTTTCTGACGTCACAAACTACCTTGTAACCAATCAGATCAACGCGTGATCGTCAGTGAGTGGATCTCTGAGCTGAGTGAGTGAGTGGAGGCGGGGCTCATTTGCATATTCATAGAACTGCCTATACTAAATGAGGCAAGGGTGTCGAGTTACATTCAAGATATTTTAAGGCATGAAGACATTTTTTTCAAGGAAAATACGTTTAAATATTTAATTTTGGTGATCAAAGATTAGTTTTAAGGGATACAAATATTTAATTTTTAGTGCATTTCTCAGTTTGTGTGTAAAAACCATGAACGAGTGTTTTATGCAAGTGGACTTGTAGGTCAAAACCTGTGATATAGAATTATATTAAACACATTCAATTGTTGGCGTCAGATTTAGTTGACTGGAAAGTCAGCAAAGAGGGAAATGAGATATAAAATAACTCAATTCCTAAGAAGTGCATCTCTAAAATGTTATTTTTGTCATCATCTGTCATGTCTTCATGCTCAGCGGACTGTAGCCGTCCTTTCCACATCCAGAGACCTTCACATCTCCTGTCTTCATGATCATAAATCCATATAGTTTTGTTTCTGGCTGAGGAATTTCTCTTAAAGGAAGTTACTGTTTATAGAAACCTGTCTGGTGGCTTTGTCATGAAATGATTTTAGTTGTTGTTGTTGCGGTATCTGAAAGACTTCTCTTTAAGCCTTTCTATAATTATCACCAGAACTCAACACACAACTCTCTGAGGAAATTCTAGCTGAAATGAACAAACAAGGTCAAAGGTCATTTACCATTTGGTGCTAAATTTACTGCAGCCATGTTAACATCTCACTGGCAAGTGTTTATAAGAGCGCAGAGATCTCACTCAAACATTCCCAAACGACATATACTTTACACACGTCAATCTAATCAGCTTTCTGACTCTCTCTGTCTCTTTGTGTGCGCTTGATAATAAAGTTGAGATCGGTTACAGACCTTTTGGAGAACGTGCAAAAGGCTATTCATGTTCACTGCATGATCTCAAGTTACAAACATCATACTGTAACACACAGTGTTTCGATTCAGGGCCCAAAATAGGTGTGTGAGATCAATAACACACTCTTCACATCACACTCGACATTCCTCCGTCATCTATTGTCAGAATACAATGACTCTGAAAATGTCATGTGTGGCCAGTAAAAAGATTTTTCTTACACTTCAAACACATGCGAGTGTATTCATCTTAAAGTTTTCCCAAAAATATTTACTTATTTATTTTTCTGAAAATATCACAATTATAAGTTAAATATAAATATCTACTCTCTTCCCTCCTGAACTAACTTTACTTTGACATAAAAAGGATCATTTATCTGATATATTTTAGAGTACTTCACACAGTCTTATGTGTCTCTGCGATATCCTGTTTTATTTTATTTTACTGGTAACACTTTACAATAGTTAATTAGTTAACATTAGTTAATGTATGAACTAACCATGAGCAATACATTTGTTACAGTACTTATTAATCTTTGTTAATGTTAGTTAATAATAATACAGCTGTTCATGTTAGTTCACAGTGCATTAACTAATGTTAAAAAATAAAACCTTTGATTGTAATAACGTATAGTAAATGTTGAAATTAATATTAACTAGGATTAATAAATGCTGAAGAAGTATTGTTCATTCTTAGTTAATGTTAACTAATGTAGATAACTAATGTTAACTAATGAACCTTATTGTACAGTGTTATCATTGTACTTTATGGGTGTTTTTGCATGCTGGTCACACCACATAACTTTGAGTTAATGGACAAAGATTTTTCAAATAATTATAAGCAGTTGTGTTAAAATATTTTTGGGTACACTTTTGTTTGTGGCGACGTTGTTACAGTACTATAAGGTTAGGGTTTGGTTTAGGGTTAGTTACTTAAGGTATAATTTACAGTTATTACTATAGTAACTGCATGTAACGTGTGGCAATGTCACTGTAAAATAGTTACCATACCTATACCTATACTTAAGGTTTTCTTTTCAATAATGCATTTCTTTAAAACTTGCGGGTAAATATCATATTATTTATATAGCATTTTTAAAAGCACAAAGTACTTTAAGGACACAATTATGAATACATCAATTATGAGCTATACACAATATAAGAACACGGAAATGTAATATGAACACAAAATATCAAATTATTATTAAAGCACGTCTATGCAAAACAACATTTAAAAACAGACACACATTCAGCAGATCTAATATCCACTCGCAAACTATTCCATAACTTTGGAGCCTTTACTACAAATGCTTTATTCTCCTTAAGATTTATATTTGGTTCTTGGAACAGTCTCTTCATTATGACTATACCGTATTTTTGCATGCATGCATACATATGCTATTTAACCCAACAGTCGGGTTATTTCTAGATTCAACTATTTTAAAAATGACCCAATATTTTTTTGGGAAAATAACCCAGCATATTGACCCAATATGTGTAACCCAACGGTTGGGTTAAACAAATAACCCAACGTTTTTTACTGTGGTATGAATTGCATTTTAATGCATTGAAATATGAATAGATCCTTACAAAACAAATCAAGTTTGCATATAGTCCTTGACATATTCTCACTCACAGCAAGTTAAATCCCAGCAGGCCGGTTAGCCAGAGCGCTGGATTCGAGCTTTTGAAGCGATGTGAAGGAGGGCCTGAAATGTGTTTACACTTCTGTGGAGATCTGCAGGACATTACAGGGCAGTTTAAGAGGACGTGGATGAGGTGTGCAGTCCCAGAGCTGAGATCATGAAGGTCAGGACCCCCTCAGAGAGATAATGTGAAACACCTGAAGCCCTCGAGGAGCTCCGAGAGCTTTGTACTGTTGGAAAAAACCTGGAAATGTGAGACCCACCGCGATCAACACCGATAACCGCTGCATTATAGACTGAGAGTTTCATGCCAAATGGGTCGTTTGCTGCATATAGACAAAAATGACAGTTGAGTTTTTGACTATTAATTAATTAGAATGTTAAGAATTTGAATGCTATATAGTTTTATACCCCCCCCCCCCCCCCAACCCACCACAACAACAATTGTACACAACAGTATTCAAAGGCAAAGTTTTGTTTTCAAAACATATTTTAATCCATGTACTCTCCTAATTTCTGTAAATTTAATTTCAAGCTTTTAATGTTGTTTATATGTCTATATGGTGTTTTTAATATGCTTTAAGACAAACCATGTGTAAATTCACAAGTCGACACCATTGCTGAGTATTTTCTCCTTAAAACTGCAGTGAAACAAAGACAGAAATCGAAATCGCTGGTGTTTCTGACGTCACAAACTACCTTGTAACCAATCAGATCAACGTGTGATCGTCAACCAGTGGATCTCTGAGCTGAGTGAGTGAGTGGAGGCGGGGCTCATTTGCATATTCATAGAACCGCGTATACTAAATGAGGCAAGGGTGTCGAGTTACATTCAAGCTATTTTAAGGCATTAAGAAACATTTTTTCAAGGAAAAAAACATTTAAAGATGTAATTTCGGTGATCAAAGATGAGTTTTAAAGGGGGACTTTAATGTTCTTCAAGGTTTACACTCGTTTTGACCAAATTTAAATCCTGAATGACTGGATAAGGATTTTTTGTTCACACTGTCAACATGATAAAACAGAAAAATTCATTACAAAAAGTGGAGATTTTTATTCGCATGACTTTCCAGGTTTAGAAATCACACTTTTAAAATTAGGCTACCTCATATATCCATGTTTTCTAAAAAAAAAAAAAAAAAAAAAAAAATGTTTTATATATATATATGATTTGTTTTATTTTATTTTTATGCTTGGCTGTGTTTAACTCCACTTTTAGGCTCTGTCCCAAATGGCACACTTCCTCCGAGTCCACACTTTCGTGACGTATAATGCTTCGACTGTTGGCTAGAAATCTGCTCCAGATCAGATCCATAGCCCACAATGCAACATGTTTGTGACGTCACAACAGCAACTCCAGCTTGATTTATCTGACACTCGTCCAATGTAAGAAATGAACGAGTGAACGAGAGGGAGGGAATTTAGCGAGAGAATGGCATACATTTTTTATTTAAACACAATCCTTGTTTTGTCTTATTTTAAATCATCCTGCGATCACACCGAGGCCCCGGTCCCGATTTACAACCACTGGTCTATGTAATTTACACTGTAGGGCTGCACGATAATGAAGAAAAATGCGATATTCGATAATGCTTAAAGTGTGTAAAATAAACATAAATTATCTTAAAAATATATTTAAAATTATATAACCTACATGTGTTTCACATTCTTTTTGTGACAAGAAAACATCCCTAAAGCTTCTGCCAGTGAACATCAGTGTTTTACTGTAGTGTTATTTTAAGTGTTAGTGTTATCAGTGTAAACCACGGGGTTCAGGTTATCCTACAATAGGGTTATTTAACAACAGAAACACTGCTTAGTTTTCACTGTGTGAATTAAATATATCCTGATTCTTATTAAAGCTACAAAAGTTATTCAGCCGAGAGCAGTGAGTGATTTTCTCTTTGTCTTTTGTTCATGACCACAGTTATTGCAATTGCGATATTTCGATAAATTGTGCAGCCCTATTACACGTGGATTTAAAAACAGTAGCACTACTTTTAAAATATTTAAAAATATATGTATTTGCAATATCACATTACAATAAAGGTATGCTTCTGTGTTTTTTCCCTAAGCTATAATGTTGACAATGTTCAATAGCTTTTCTTGTACTAAAGATTTTACTGTAAACCCTAACGCTCAAAATAATTAATTGGTTTGAGTAGGACAAACTTAAACTAATTAGTTCAGTCAAATTAACTTTTATGAGTATTTAGCACTTTCTTTTTCTTTCAAGTTCACAGAACTAATATATTTTAAGCAAACTGAACTGTTTCATTGTTTTGAGTTTTTTGACATTATTTCTTTTAATTTAGACGAAATTAAGTTTAACTGAAACTGGGCTGGGATGTCTATTTCCCAGCATGCTACGTCACAACGCTTCCTACGCTACGTCATACGCCAGCATCCATTGCTGTGAACGCTCACCGACCGCCACCGGAAGCAAGTTATTTTAGTTTATAAAGTTTTAAATATGTATATTTTTACGACAAAACAGCACGGATTACCCTCAGAAGGCCTTTGTTTATCCCCCTGGAGCCGGATGGATTATTTTTGAGAAGGATGCATGTACATTTTCGGACCTGAATCAGCTGGACCCCATTGCTTCACTTTATAACCACTGAAAGATCTAAGACATTTTCTAAAATAACTGAAAATGTGTTCGTCTGAAAAAAGATTGACGTATGCATCTCGAACGGCTTTAGGGTGAGTAAATCATGGCTTAAATATCATTTTTGGGCGAACTATCCCTTTAAGAACAATCAAAATGTACAAGTAAAAAATAAAAATCCACCAGCTCTGCTTACTTAAACTTTGAATTTCTTAACTTAAAAAATTTGAGGCAACTGATCGCCTTAAATTTTTTGAGTTTTGCCAACTTATTCGGGTTTAAACTGGACCCTGAGAAATATTCACTGGAGTAAACAGACTGACAACTTGCCCCGGTCTCCACCACTTAAACCCAAATGATTTTTATTTTTATTTTGAATAAGATATTTCTTAACAATGTCAGTAATTCAATAACATTAGAGAACTGATCTAGGATTTGAATACTCTTCTAGGTTGCTGCATGTGTTCATGCAATATAGTCTTGATGTAGATTAGCAGCACAATCGTCTTTTATGCAAATAAATAAGACAAAGGTTACAACACCAACACATGACAGAGAGAAAATAATGACGTAATGCCTCACACTCAATGGTTTAACTATAATACTGGTATGGTAAAGTGACCTGCACTGCAATAGACACGTGTGTGTGTATGTGTGTGTTTCTTTTATTGGAATGAAACAATGTGCTCATTCTCATCTGCTTCATTCAGTTCATATACAGCTGAAGAATAAACTCTTATACAATCATGCATTTGAGGTTATGCTCAGAGTGAGAAGATGAACTTGGTCAACTAAAACAGACAGTGACGACACAGATCACATTCTCTGTCTTTTCTCAAAATAAGCCCTGAGCAAAAGGTCTTGTAAACAAGCATCACATTCACTTACTCGCTTCATGCTACTAATCAGCAACAATACGTTCTCAATCTACCGACTTGTGCTGATAACTGATTAGTTACACCGATCACAAGCCTCTTCTCGGATGAAAGATCATAGATGTGTTCTTAAAGGAACAGCGCATCCAGAAAATTAAACGGTCGGTCATCGTTTACTCGATTTTATTTCCTTAAATGTAAGACAAAATGAGATTTTTTTTTGCAGAAACGACAGTGAAAGTTAATGGGGACTGATGATATCAAGCTCTAATGAAGTTGTTCATATGACTTGTGAAATCTTCTGAAGCCTCATGATAGATCTGTGACAAGAAATTCATCCACAAATTCAAAGTTGGAGCGAAACGATTGGTTAAGAAGACGTGTCTTCATGCGCCATCATTGAATATATGCAAATAAAAATAGGATTAGAGGGAAACAACTACTTAAATGTATACTACTTTTTATGCTTTAATGGCGTCACTGTTGGAGCTTGACCACATTTACATTCATTATATGAACAAAACAGTGTAAAGATTGTGGATCTCACTTCTGGTTTCGGGTTTGGAGTGACATGAAGGTCATCGTTTACTCGTCCTCACGTGTGATTTTATTTCCTTAATGTAAGACAAAATGAGATTTATTTTGCAGAAACAACAGTGAAAGTTAATGGGGACTGATGATGTCAAGCTCTAAATATGAACAACAAAAGCATGCAAGTGTTACAGACGTTGTTCATATGACTTGTGACCTATATTTCAAATCTTCTGAAGCCGTATGATAGATCTGTGACAAGAAATGTGTCCACAAATTCAAAGTTGGAGTGAAACGATTGGTTAAGACGACGTGTCTTCATGCGCCATCATTGAATATATGCAAATAAAAATATGATTTGAGGGAAACAACTTCTTAAATTTCTGCTTTTACCTCGAACAAAAGCCATTGCATGACTTCAGAAGACTAAGAATATAGCGCATGATTCATATGAACTACTTTTTATACTTTAATGGCGTCACTGTTGGAGCTTGACCGACTGGTCCACATTTACATTCATTATATGAACAAAACAGAGTAAAGATTGAGGATCTCACTTCTGGTTTCGGGTTTGGAGTGACATGAAGGCGGGTAACGGCGCGCTTTTGGTGTTTCCCATTCCTTAAAGAGTTTGGCAAACTCTCTTTTAAGAGGCGCATGCTGTTTCATCCATGCAGGATTGAGTATGATAGATATGTGCGTTCACTGTTTGTGTTTACAGAATATATGTGTGTGTACTGTGTATAATTATTTTCTATATATAAATACACACGCATGCATGTATATATTTAAGAAATATTTGCATTTATATATTACATATAAATATTTTATATATAAATAATACATTTTCTTAAATGTATGCATGCATGTGTGTGTGTGTATTTATATATAGAAAATAATTACATAATTTATTTTGGCGATTAATCGTTGTACAGCCCATGTTCTCTGGCTAATAGAGTTCATGCAAACACAACGGCGCTTTTGCAAGCTCAACTAGTCATTCCTTGGCGAGTCTCTGTATTAGCGAATACCACTCTGTCCGTTTGCGTGTAATGTATGTGGGTGTTATGATCTGAGCGGGCAGGAGCGGACAGCCTTCGACTCTCACACTCTCACAGAGAACCTCAGCGTTACAGATCACGTACATGCCACAGTCAAAGCTGTTCTGCTGCGAGGGGCTTTGCTCCTCTACAAAAGGCACTTTCTCTCCTAGAAAAGCTTCCAGTTTTGCTGCGATACGTCGTGCGTGCAGTGAGTTCCCTCCATTTTGAGAGTCGAAGTGTGTGAACTGACTGGTGTCTCGTTGATAGAGAAGCAAACTCCAATGGGAGCCGCCGGCCGTCTGATTGGCGTTATCATTGACCGGCAGAAAAAGCCACTGTCGAGTCGCGAGACTCAGCGGCTCCAGGAACACGGCGAGCTCCTCTTGACTCGAAGCGTACTTGATGAACTGAGCGACTTCGGGGCTGATGAAGCACACCTTCTCGCTCAGACTCTTGAAGCGCTCCGCTGCGAAGTACTCGAAGGCGAAACCGATGACCTGGTCGTTGAGCCAGTGCGGTCCGTTTAACAGTGCCACATCTGAGCGCCGCAGAAGACTGTCCTGGAAGCTCAACACCACTGGATCCATCCTCAACGCAACACGGCTTACTGTGGGAATGAGAATTCAGAGATTTTACTCATTTACATATGTAGTACCATATTAAAGGGGTCATCATCAGATGCCCATTTTCCAAAAGCTGGTATGATTCTTTAGGGTCTTCATGCAAAGTTTGTAACATACTTTGGTTAAAATCCCTCAATGGTTGTGTAAAACAACACCCTTTTTACCTCCTTAAAAACGTCCCGTTTCGGTGCATGTCTCTTTAAATGATAATGAGCAACTGCTACCACCCCCCTGCCCCCCCACCCTCTCTTCCATGGGGCAAGTTGACACAAGACACGTAAAGCGTTGGTTTACTTTACTTTACTTTACACCTAAAGTGTGCCTTGGCAGACAGTATACAAATAGCTGAGGGTAGAAATATGCTAATATGGGAAATATGCTAATAATAGTGGGCGGAGCATGAGCAATATGACATCACATTGCTCAGAAAATCCAAACGGCTTGATTATTGAGAGTGTTTAGGCTTTTTGAGGAGTAAACAAAAGGAGTGAATGGATTTTTTTCATTGTATGGTGGCTGTGTCCACACACTGCAAAAGACACATTTATATGCAAACACCATATAAAAGTGAATTTTGCATCTAATGACCCTTTTAATTATATTAATCTATTTGTCTATAACAGTGGTATCCAAATGGCAGACCGGGTTCCATCCGGACCGAGGAACATAATTGTGCCATTTTACCATCAAAGTGCATCAAAACAATGGAGCTGTTCACACCACAAAAGTGCTCAGGGTCATTTACGGTAATGATCTTTCGGAGCTACATTGGCGTTCAAAAGTTTGGGATCTGTAAGATTTTTTTATGTTTTTTAAAATAAGTCTCTTCTGCTCATCAAGGCTGCATTTATTTGATTAAAAATATTTTTTAAAAACTGTAATATTGTGAAATATTATTACAATTTAAAATAACTGTTTTCTATGTTAATATATTTTAAACTGTAATTTATTCCTGTGATGGTAAAGCTGAATTTTCAGCATCATTACTCCAGTCTTCAGAGTCACATGATCATTCAGAAATCATTCTAATGATGATTTGCTGCTCAAGAAACATTCATTATTATTGAAAACAGTTGTGTACAATTTTTTTTCAGGATTCTTTGATGAATATAAAGTTCAAAAGAACAGCATTTATTTTAAGTAGATTATTTTGTAACATTATAAATGTCTAGACACTTTACTGTTAAATTTAACGCATCCTTGCTGAATAAAAGTATTAATTTATTTCATTTCTTTTCAAAAAAAAATATTACTGACCCAAAACTTTTGAACGGTAGTGTTTAATGTTACAATAACTTTCTATTTCAGATAAATGCTGTTCTTTTGAACTTTCTATTAGGGATGGGGCCGATCCGATCCATCGGGAGCCGATACCAGTGTAATTCACGTATCGGATTTTCCCGTATGAAGGACTAAAAATGACAGAACGAAAAATAAATAAATAAATAAATAAAAGTAGAAATAAATAAATAAATGCAGAAATAATAGTGAAAATAAATACATTTTGGTATTATAAATGGCTATTTCTGTATTTTTACATGTATTTATTTATTTATTTATGCATTTTTATATGTATTTATTTATGTATTTATACATTTATTTATATATTTATGTATTTATATATTTATTTATTTATATATTTATATATGTATTTATTTATACATTTATTTATTCCTACATTTATTTATTTCTGTATTTCCACATTTCTACATTTATTTATTTCTGTATTTCCACATTTCTACATTTATTTATTTCTGTATTTCCACATTTCTACATTTATTTTTCCCTGCGCATGTATGCTAATTGACCAATGGCTAACCACGCCCCCTCCACTCACTCAGACAAACAGTCAACATTCGGTAACAGGCGCTTTGGCAGCTGTCACAGTAGGAGACATTTCACAGGAGTCAATTGATGATTTTTTGGAGACAGAAAGATTATATATCATCTCGATGTCACCAAAAGGGCCTTAAATATGCATTGGAGGGTTATAATAATAATTTTATAGTTGAGAAGGTCGATAAGCTTCAGCTCCAGAACAAAGATTTACAGTTCACAGTGTAAACGTTATAGTTTGGTGCTATTTCGCTTCAAACGCTCGCTTTATACGCGTGTCCTATTCGCTTTGGATTCAAAATGTTCAAGCGTCGAACTAGATGCGGATACGCGCGAATTTGACGCTCTATTCGCGTTTGGTGTGAGCGCAGAATAATGAACAGGCTGCGATGTCAAGATTGCATTGCTGGAATGTGTGTGTGTTTGTGTGTGTGTGTGTGTGTGTGTGTGTCAGAGAGCGGGCGCGATCGAACAGTGGAAACATAAAAACATACTCCATTTTGTTCATACAGGACATAATTAAAACTGCAAAGTGTTTAGCCTACTTATATTTGTGTAAAACACAACATTGTGCTTTTGTCAAACTGTAAACTCTTGTCAAACTGTAACCTACAACTGTCACCCAACCAAAATCACACACACACGCTGTTTAAAGCCAAAATGACAAGAAAAAACATAAAAACGAATGAAAACCGATAACCGCAATGCATTGCAATGGACGAGGAAGCAATCAGAGAATGTCCGAGTGTATTGGGTTAGCTATGCGTACTTTGATTGGCTCATCGCGTTTGGGGGCGTGGCTTAGCCATTGGTCAATTAGCATACATGCGCAGGGAAAAATAAATGTAGAAATGTGGAAATACAGAAATAAATAAATGTAGAAATGTGGAAATACAGAAATAAATAAATGTAGAAATGTGGAAATACAGAAATAAATAAATGTAGGAATAAATAAATGTATAAATAAATACATATATAAATAAATAAATATATAAATATATAAATACATAAATATATAAATAAATGTATAAATACATAAATAAATACATATAGAAATGCATAAATAAATAAATAAATACATGTAAAAATACAGAAATAGCCGTTTATATTACCAAAATGTATTTATTTTCACTATTATTTCTGCATTTATTTATTTATTTCTACTTTTATTTATTTATTTATTTATTTTTCGTTCTGTCATTTTTAGTCCTTCATATTCCCGATCCAACCTGCGGAGATATCCGATATCCATGAGTCATAAGCGCTTTAACGTTGTCTGCTGAAATCCAAAAGCGAATCCCGCCGGCGAGTCTGCTAGCTGGCTGCAAACTGCGGAATGGATTTCCTGAACGGAGGCGCGGCTCAATGAGACACAGAGTTATGAGAGAAATCCGTTCCGCAGTTTGCAGCTAGCCAACATGTCCGCTTTGTGTAAATACTTCACACTGGAAACACCGCAGAGCAAGACGGCTAAATGCAATGTTTGCAAAGCCGTGATTCAGAGCTATTTAAAGCTCCCTCGCGTCGTACAACACAACGAACGCAATCAAACATGTTAAAAAGCACCACGTTACTGTGCGTTCACACCAAACGCGAATAGCGCGTCAAATTCGTGTCTAGTTGGACGCTTGAATATTTTGAATCCATTCGCGCGTCCAGTGCGAAATTGACGCACGTCTGAGGTGAAATCCGTCTGTTTGCAAGATGCTGATGTTGATCGAGCATTCATCGAGAGAGTTACTGCATCGGAGCGAGGATCTCCCTTCAGATAGTGTGTGTGTAAGATGTTTACACTTGCACTTTTCTTATATTTCAAGACTCAAGTATTTGACATTTTGTGAATGTAATAAATATTGACATTACAATCAATTTGAAACCCTTAAAGTTGCATATTTGGTTTCATAATGGGATTTTTCCTGTTAACGGGATTTCCTGTTTTTTTTTTTTTACTGCATTTTCTGAACTTACATCAAGTTCCGTTTTGAGACATACATGCATAGGCCTACATACATACATACATACATGCATATCATACTTGCATGTTGAGAGAAGTTTATTTCAGCAACATATAAAATAAACAATAATGATAACAAAAATATTAAAGCAAACAGCTCTGGTATCGGAATAGAATCGGTATCGGCCGATATCTAAATTCAGGTATCGGGATCGGATCGGAAGTGAAAAAATGTGGATCGGTGCATCCCTACTTTCTATTCATAAAAGAATCCTGGAAAAAAAATGGTTTACACAACTGTTTACAAGAGACCGGACAACGGAAGCTGCAGGGTCATTCTATATTTAGGGGTACATTTCATGTCAGCCAAAAAGTCAGGAAATCAGTATTCTTTTTTGATCAATAAACTAGTTGGTTAAATAATATATGCCCTTAATGTGCTAAATTAGTTATTTGGCAAGCTTAAGCTCTAATGATTTTTGTATTAAATGAATTAGAAATGTCCCCTGATATAAAAGTGATCATTGACTGAAGTGAAAAGTTCATGATTTAAAAAAAAAAAAAGATAATAGAGTCCATGGACATGAGATGTACCCCTAATTATAGAATGACCCTGCAACTGTGGTTTGCTATTGGTGGATATGTGAGTGACAGGTTGCCCTGCCCTAGAGGTTTATATAGTTATAAAAACTATAATAATGTGCACGGATAAATAATTTAAACTAAATATTCCATTAAAAAAAAACAATAGTCTATTTTTATTTCATGCTGACTTTAACCATCTATCTTTTATTCTACAAACACTTTTTTTTTTAGAACACTTCTATTTTTCTCACCACTCTATTGCAATTACTTTACTTCTAGTACATCCTCTGACTCCCTGTATTATATGTAGGTAACTTTAAAATAATAGAATTAAACTGTTATTTATTTTAAATGTGCTCACCATAACTTTAAGTTGTCTTATTTGTCTCATTGCACAATCACTAGTAAGTTACTGCACTGCGCAATGATACAGGCCAAACAAACACGATCTCAAAGCTCACTGCATTCTTCATCTGTTTGAAAATCACATCGACAACATATTGTTTGTTACCTTGCAAAAGAAATAGTCCCAGAAGTAAGCCTTCATAACGTCCACTTTCCTCTACCACAAGCGCTATGAGGTGCCGTAAACCGCTTCTGTTGTCATAGAAAATGTCGCGCTTCTACACTTTTTTGCGACAGTATTGAGGGGCAGGGCACGTACACGCCTTTTTCCAATGCCAGACGGTGATTGGCTTATCGTAGCGTGACGCAACTAGTACGTACTGCCTGTCTGAAAGGCAGCCACCGCCCATCGCCGCAACTGACTCCGCCCATTCCGCAGCGAGTACGCGCAGCGCGCGTCTGGACGCTGATGAGAAGCAGCACTGATTAAGCAGAAAAAAAACAGAGAGGAGTTTCAGCGAGCGACTCCCACGAGAAAAGAAACGCCGCACTGTTCGGAAATTTCAATGGGAAGAAGATTGTAGTCATTTTTTGAATCAAAATGGCAGAGTGGCACGTATGTTCGGACACGGGAAAGTTGCAACGGATAATTTGAGAGAGAGAGAGAGACAATTCTGGGATATTAGTGGACTCGAGCTGCGCTGGATTTGATCCGTCCTTAAAGGAGAAGCGCAGCAAACACTGGATTTTTTTTTTTTTTTACATTGAACTCATAGAGGTGAGATTTGATGTGTTGAAATTATTTTCACTTATGCTTTCGGCGAATTACACAAACTAACTTATCCTGACTCGAAGTTTGCCTGCATCCTGCTTTATGTCTATGGTTACTGCGCGCGCTAACTCGTGGCACACGATACGTGCAAAACAATATTGTGATGTTTCTTTTGATTCAGTGTCAACAGACATCAGCATAACTAGTGAATGGTGCTACTGGTTTAAATGTGTTAGGATAACTTTAAGCTGGCATTTATGTGCGGCTGAATAAACAACCTTATTTAAGGTGTGACAGATGTCATGGGTGGAGGTGATGAGGAGGATGATGATGATGATGATGATGATGATGGTTCATTTATTATTGAAGACTCACTTCAGTCCCAGTACTGCAGTAATCATGGGCCAAATCTGCACAGTCATCCGGATCCAGTCACAATGTTTCATTTCTCTCTCTCTCTCTCTCTCTCTCTCTCTCTCTCTCTCTCTCTCTCTCTCTCTCTCTCTCTCTCTCTCTCTCTCTCTCTCTCTCTCTCTCTCTCTCTGTTGTTCTAAAAGTGTGTGGCCGCTTTAAGTCAAGAGTTAAATGTGTGTGAATGTCATTGCATTTAAATGGCAAAGTATCAAACCAAGTGGCTTCTGCAAACAAACGATGCTACAGATTTCTCAGAACTAACTTCACTTTTCTGAACCGTTTCGTGTGACTTTTAACCTGGAATCTGGCTTTTTTTTGTGGATAAGTCCACCTCAAGTTCACTCAGGTGTCACCACAGGTGTAGTTCATCACATTAACTTATCAACATGTTCCAGTGACATTTGACTATCACAAAGTGTCCAAATCAAATCGTTTTTAAAGTCCCCATGAAATAAATAGTTTTTAGCTTTTAGAAAAAAAAAAAAAGAAAAGATTTTTGGCTTTTAGTATGGATATGCTAGTCTTACTGTTATCTATAAGCTAGTGTGCTCCAAAACCATGACAAAATTTGCATTAAAAAAGAAATAGGCTAAGCGTTACAGTCTCACTTCCGCCAATACGGATCAATGATTTTGATGACATCACTCTGCACTTGAGCGTCTCATCAGATTTTCTGTCCAATCAAATGCTCTCTAGAATCTGAAGCTCCGCCCCCTACATTATAAACGTAGTTTTTGAAGCTGAAATCGGTCACTTTTCACACATTTACTATTTTCTACATGGTGAATGGCACATAGTGCACTATATAGGGGATAGTGAATGATTCAGACAGTGTAAATGTGGCACATAGTGAAATCTGTAAATTGTAAATTGAATTCTGCACAGAATGCTGTATTTTAAAGCGATATGGAGGAGATTATGAGGAGAAACGGTTAGATATTTGAGAGAAAACTGTGGCTTTATCGAGCTCAACGTTTCTGGCCGAGCTGTGATATAAACGAAACGCTATTGGCTATTTAAAAAAAGGGGCGGAGCTATTGGATATGCCCCGCCCCTTCTTCCTGTTTCAGTGGAAATTACATCAACACATTGAATGCTGTGCGTTTCAGGCACTTCAGTGGGCGTTTAAACATCATATATCTGTTGTTTATCACTTGAAACCTAACAAACGCTTTTGTTTTGCATGCTCTTGAAAATCAATACCACTTGGTTTGATACTTTATTTATTTGAATGCAGTTCATTTTTTGTTCCTTAAATGTCCGAATGCTGTTTGGGATCACTTCACATTTTATTACCGAGTTAACTGAGGAGAGTTTGCTCTTGTTGGTGACAGTGTTGTTTCCCAGCACAGGTGATGTGAGGAATGTGAAGGGTTTGTCTCAGCTGTTGGAGATTGTGCCAAGACATGACTTTACTCTGACAACTGGCCTTGTATACGACACCCCAGATATGAGCTAGTGTGGTCTGCATGCATGCTTTTGAGCCAGATTCATAAGTTAACACTGTTACTGTCCTAAATGCATGCGCTTACAAGAAAGCACTGTGCCAGTGGTGAAATCATAGTCCTGAGTTACTGTATTCATGTATTAACATGACACTTATTTCAAGCATGTACCATGTTTGCTGTCATTTCATGTAAAACGAGAAAACAAAAACGAACAAACATAGCACTACTACGACCTTTTGTTCAAATTCAGAAGATTCTTGGGATGTCTTTATAGAGAGGCTTTCAGTCTGAAACCAAATCACATCACAGGTTTAAAATTCCTCGTTATTAAATATTAACACTGAGCAGAAATAGAAGTTGCATCATAGAGCCTGGAGGGAAAGGTAAAGCCGGATGAGAATCACTCACACACATTTTAGTGACTATCATTTTCATTTTTCTGCATTTTCTGTTATAGTTGTTAAGTTAAATTTTATTAAACAAAAAGCATGTCCAATTAATTGAAATCATGAAGCTTAGGACGGTTTAACAATAATTTATTAAAAGTTTAGGCTAACCCTATGAAATGTGTTTTTTTCCGTTTAATTAGATTTTAATAATCATTTAATTAATTCTTAAAACTTTAACAATTTATTAATTTATTAAAAAGGGCCCTATGCATTTTCCACCCCATACATTTGTGTGTTGTCTTTTAATTTTTCAGGATTTATGATTTAATACAAATTTATCATCAAAAACTGTGGTAATCAAATGAAGGCATAAAATATTGCTAATTTAATTAATATCTTACATGTGTAATCAAAGGAAAAGGCAACAATTAATTTAATATTTTAGCAAAGCACTGCATAGCAAATGTTACCTGTTGAAATTAAGAAAATTAAAAATTAAGAAAAGAAAAATGATCAAATTCCTTTAAAAATCAAGTTTTAATGATTTTATTATTATTATTATTATTATTATTACTACTACTACTACTACTTTGAGCAGTACAGCCTAATGTATGAGTATGATAGTAATATATTTCTGTCAACATTTCTTCAAGTTTTTTATTTGACAGGTTGTCGTGAACACTTTTGAGTTTCTTTTTGTATATAATTTGATCATTTTTATTAAATGAAATGTGACTGAAGTTTGTCCTCATATAGTGAGACTATAAAATATAAAAACTTAAAATAGCAATATTTAGTGGATATCACGATTTGATTAAGTGTTTTGGCCTCAGTTTGAGACATTCCTCCAAAATTTGCCAAATTTTTAGCTATAAATGACAGTTTTACTGTAAATTCCTTTTTTTACGACTGGATTCCAGTCCGCCCACGTTTTCCGCATGCCGGAAATCATTGGGTACTTTAGATGAGTCTAGCTTGTAGGAGAAATCTGAAGCATTTTTGGACCACAACAATAAGAGGAAACTGCCATAGGAAGTAGTGAAACTCAAGGCCATCAAGTTGCCTGGATTTGACTTTGAATGGGACGCGGTAATCCATAATTCAGGCCCTGACGCTGCAGAAACACTGCGTTCAATGATCTGACGAAACCTTGAAGTCCCCCTTTGGTGGAAATCCAGCTTTTAATGTTTATATGTCTATATGGTGTTTTTAATTTGCTTTAAGACAAAGCATGTGTAAATTCATAAGTCGACACCATTGCTGAGTATTTTCTCCTTAAAACTGCAGTGAACCAAAGACAGTCTCAAAAACACGCTTTGAAATCGCTGGTGTTTCTGACGTCACAAACTACCTTGTAACCAATCAGATCAACGTGTGATCGTCAACCAGTGGATCTCTGAGCTGAGTGAGTGAGTGGAGGCGGGGCTCATTTGCATATTCATAGAACCGTGCATACTAAATGATGCAAGGGTGTCGAGTTACATTCAATATATTTTAAGGCATTAATAATCTTTTTTTCAAGGAATAAGCGTTTAAATATGTCGTTTTGGATGAGTTTTAAGGGATAAAATGATTGACTAGGGGGACTTGCATCTAAACCAACCAAGCATAAGCTGTTTTATCATCACATTTATGTCTTAAATATTTCTCTCTTGAATATGTCAGCTGTACTTCAGACAGTAAGTTATTTAGCTGAATTGCAAATTGCAGACAGCTGTAAGCAGACGGACAGCTGAAAGGGAGTATGGCTCATATTCCCGCCTGTAAATAACTGGAAACAACAGTAATTATTACTTTTACCATTTGTCTGAAGCCGTTCTGTATCTCAGACTCGGGCTAATGCGCGTTGACAGGTCATTGTTCGGTTACCAGCCAAGCCAATTTTTGTATGAAGACGTTCATGCGATTGCCGTCTTATTTTGCTTACTTTGTGCATTTTGACTTCAGAAATATGTGTATTGGCTTTCCAAATTGACCACAATATGTGCCAGTCCTAAATTATCATTGAGCAATAAATCATCGTGGATTTAAGGATCTTACAGGCTGTAATTTTTCTTGGAGCTTGTTTTTGAGATGATCTGAAATTCAAAGCTTGGTGTTATGTTTGTCCAATCCAAACAAATATTTGGAGTGGATTTGGATGTTATTCAGGTCCATGTGTTGTTTAATTCCAGAACTTACATTTTCAAATGACTTTTAAGCCTCTTTAAACTCCCAGCAAAATCATTCACTGAGAACATTATTTATGTTACGATGGTTTTTCCTCATAGATCGTGACATTCACGCAAAATTGAAAACTCTGTCATCCGTTATTCACCCTCATGTCGTTCCAAACGCATTAGTCTTTCGTTCATCACTTGAAACGCGTATGAAAATGTGTTTAATGAAACCTGAGAGATTTCTAGCTCTCCGCTGAAGGTTCATTCACTTTGATACTCCAAAAAAATGTTCATAAAAACATTGTAAAAGCAATGCATATGAATTTAATTCTAGTCTTCTGAAGAGACACAATTGCTTTATGCTTTTATTCACATATAAACACTGATCAGCGTTGAACGTTGAGCTTCTGCTTAACATATGTGATGTGCTTTATGTTTCTGCGTTGGTCAGTGTTTATGTGAATGAAAGCCTAAATTAAATCTGTTCATATTTTTGTTCAAGACTTACTTTTACTTTTTTCTATCTCTTTCTAAACTTTTTGAAAACTTTTTGAAGTTTTGGGTGATTGGACTTTCAGTGGAGGGACACGAACATCTAAAAAATTGTTTCGACGATGAATGAAAGTCGTATATCGGGTTTGAAACGACATGAGAAAATAATGACAGAATTTAATATTTGGGGAAAACTAACCCTTTAAATATAATAGTCTTTATATAGTGTATGATAACTTTAATTTATGATAAACCATTCTCTTGCGTATTGATTAAAACTCTAGATGTACAACATGTGACACCTTTAAGGTGTATAAAAAAAAGAATTTTTTTTTGTTTAAAATCAAGTACATTCACATGAGATGATGGTATATCATTCTTAAGAAAAATATTTTGTTTTCTAAACTGTTATTTTCTGTTATATACTTTTTTGCTTAAGGTTGTTAAAGGGATACTCCACTTTTTTTTGGAAATAGGCTCATTTTACAACTCCCCCAGAGTTAAACAGTTGAGTTTTACCGTTTTCGAATCCATTCAGCCGAACTCCGGGTCTGGCGGTACCACTTTTAGCATAGCTTAGCATAGCTTAGCATAGATCATTGAATCGGACAGGACCATTAGCATCTCTCTCAAAAAAATGAACTACACTCTCATTCCTGCGTAATAATCAAGAAACTTTGCTGCCGTACCATGAGTGCAGCAGGCGTAATGATATGACGCAGCGCCTGAAAATAGTCCCCAGCTCAGTAACTTCCAACGTGACCGGGACTAAGTTTATCTAACCTATTAGACCTATTTTCAGGCGCTGCGTCATATCATTACGCCTGCTGCACTCATGGTACGGCAGCAAAGTTTCTTGATTATTACGCAGGAATGAGAGTATAGTTCCTAGCCATATCAGCCTAGAAAATCGCAACTTTACATTTTCCGTCGGTCTTAGTACACGATGTAACTACAGAAGAGTCAAGTTTTAAATAGGAAAAATATCGAAACTCTTTGGTAATTTTTTTGAGAGAGATGCTAATGGTCTTGTCCGATTCAATGATCTATGCTAAGCTATGCTAAAAGTGGTACCGCCAGACCCGGAGTTCGGCTGAATGGATTCGAAAACGGTAAGACTCAACTGTTTAACTCTGGGGGAGTTGTAAAATGAGCCTATTTCCAAAAAAAGTGGAGTATCCCTTTAAGACAAAACATAAGAATTATTCAAATTCTTGAAAATTCTCCTAAAATTATTTGTAAATAACTTCTTAGAGTTAGGATAACCTCCAACTTCTCAAAATCCCAAAAGATAAGATGTTTAATTAACTTATTGGGCTGCTTAAAATATTAATACTAGCAACATAAGGTACTATTATTAGGGATGTGCCTGAGTAATCTGTGATGCAACCTTTATTTTTTGCTTAATTCGAAATTGAAACTTCAAAAACAAGTCCAATAGGGACCTTTTCCTATTTTTATAATGACATAATGTTTGGCACGATTCAGCACATATGAGAGCGACAAATGTCTTGTAATTAAGAAATTTCTTAACCTCGTGATTTTTCAGGAATCCAGCCTTTGAGTCTTTGAAATAGGCTTGGGTCTCGTTTTCTTCGTCCATTTTACTGTCTTCGAGGTGAAAATAGCAAGTCCAGTCATTTAGAAAAGTAGAAATATTTCCTTCCACAAACAAAGTGTGATTCAAGTCATCATTCATGATGTTTGTAGCATTTCAGGTTTTGTTCAAACTCCTAAACTTGATTATGATCAATAGTGATGTTTTGAAATAGTTTGGATGTGATAGTAAGCCAGTTTAAGGAGGTAAAGTAGGTGGCTGTCTGCTCTTGATGAATGTGCAGCAGCAATAACCTCTTAAAGTTAGGATAACCTCCAACTTCTCAAAATCCCAAAAGATAAGATGTTTAATGAACTTATTGGGCTGCTTAAAATATTAACACTAGCTACATTAGGTACTATTATTAGGGATGTGCCTGAGTAATCTGTGTGATGCGACCTTTATTTTTTGCTGAATTCGAAATTAAGATTTCAAAAACAAGTCCAATAGGGACCTTTTCCTATTTTTTTATTTATAATTACGTCATTTTTGGCTCGATTCAGCACATATGAGAGCGATATATGTCTTGTAATTTATATTAAGAAATTTCTTAACCTCGTGATTTTTCGGGAATCCAGCTTTTGAGTCTTTGAAATAGGCTTGGGTCTCGTTTTCTTCATCCATTTTACTGTCTTCGAGGTGAAAATAGCAAGTCCAGTCATTTAGAAAAGTAGAAATATTTCCTCTACAAACAGTGAGATTCAAGTCATTATTCATGTTTGTAGCGTTTCAGGTTTTGTTCAAACTTTTCCCCGAACTGTTAAACATATTTTATTAGATTGTCCTGGACTTAATGCAAGTAGAATGCTCTTTTATGAAGTTAAGGACTTATTAATATGACTTGCTGTTTCTGTTTGTTTGGTTTTTATTGTATTTATATGATATTTGTACTTTTGTAATTGAATTTTTGCCATGCAAATAGCTTTGAATGCTCAAAATGATCTGAATCTGAACCTTTGTTCAAACTCCTAAACTTGATTATGATCAATAGTGATGTTTTGAAATAGTTTGGATGTAATAGTAAGCCAGCTTAAGTAGGTAAGTAGGTGGCTGTCTGCTCTTGATGAATGTGCCGCAGCAGAACAGGTGTTGACAAGCCACTTTTTGTAGTCTGAGGCCCCAGTAAAGGGGGCACTAAAACTGGGCCGTTTCTCTAAAGTACAGGATCGTAAGGGAAAAGTGGGGCAGCTCTGACCTTCTTATCACAGTGAGAAGAGACCGCACCTGATCTAGTTGAGTTAAATGGTCAGTCTTCACCAGTCCTGCTCTATATCTCTCTTTCAGTGTTTGACAGGCCGCAGAAAAATGTCAGAAACTGCTGTTTGAAGGGTGGGAAAGATGGCTTATCGTGTCTCAAATCTTGGATACCATCTTAACTTGAGCACTCAAAGGCAAGAAAAACAGGGAAAGGCTGTAAATATACATTTAATTTTTAGTGTAACCAGTAAATTAGTTGTGGCGAACCTCCTGTTACATCATGTTCTGACGTTCTTCTGACCCCTAGTTATTTTCTTTCTTTTATTTCATGCAACAAAAGTGGATGGTGATTATACTGTCAAGCTTCAAAAAGGACAATAAAGCAACATTAAAGCTCCATAAAACTGTGGCCTAACCATGCATGATGCAACAACATTCCAGCTGTGATTTATCTGTCCACACTGAGCACTTTTCCTTGTGGATCTTGGGAGATTTATCATATAATACGTTTTCTAAAACTCCCACAATGAATTTCGTCTCGTCCATGTGTAAAGTTTAATACTCGCATCTTTATAATTTACTTGTATAGTACGAGACAGAGAAAAACATGTAAGGAAAGGAACAAAACATAAACAGTAGGGCTGGGTAAAAAAATATTGATTTCTCGATTTGAATCGATTCTCATTTTTACGAACCGGTATCGATTCTTAAATCCCAAGAATTGATTAGCCTAGTCATCCTGTTCTCAGTTGATGAATGATTGAAACATTGTAGCGCGCATCCCATCCAATAAATCGCAATAATCTTTGTGCTGTGTTACTATTGATATTAAACAAAGTCTCAGATTTCAAATTAAATCTTTCTGCTAAACTAAACCTTAGATGTTAAGAAATCAAAAAGGACAAAATGGATTCTTATTTTTCTCCGGAATGATGCAGTGATTATTACAAATTATTTATCCATGCACATGTTAAAAAAAAAAAAAATCACATGCCCCCATAGTCTTTAATTAAAAACATAAATGTGCCCTAACTGGATAATAATCAATCACCTCCACCAACTTGTAACTTGAATGAGATTGCTGCAGTTATCAAACGTCAATGATCCGATCAACGGACAAAATCAAGTCCCAGCCTATATCTATCAGGTAGTTTCCTTATACTGGTGTAGGCTATTTTCTACATTCATTAAAGTTAATTTAACCAGTAAAGTACATAGTTTTACTGTGTAGTAGAATTATGAGAATTGGGACACAGTCCAAGACTTGAAACACGTCAAACCAGTGGCGTAACTGAATCTCATTTAATGTTTCTGTTACTTTTAGGCCTTTGTTTGGATTCTCTTTTTTCATTTGTAGAGTTTGGCTGTAATGGAAACAGGAAATAATAGGCCTTATCGTGACTGACGTAAGGTTGGAGCAACCATATTTTCTTTTAGTGTAGTTTAACCATTGTTACATCTTAAATTGCAACTTTAAATAACTCTTGGACCATTCATTTGTGTGAGGAGGGTCCAGAATTAACTTCTCTCTTAACTAATGCTTTAAACTCTACAGGGAACCCCAGTTGGTACATCACTATAATATTAAAGGTTAAAATGAACTGATTTGGAGGCTGTTTACATTTAAGTTATAATAATACTTGAAAAATTGTTTCTACTCATTTTTTTAATATAGCCTAAATATTTAAACAGTGGCTTTCATAAAAACATCAAGGATTTATTCAAACACTTTTATTATCGATGTGAAAATACAATGAATATGCAATATAGTGCATATATTTAGCAAAATACTCCTTTCAAAGCTCATGTTTCTAGCTGACTAACAGGTTTTTGGACATTGAAAGGGTTTTCTAAGGTAACATTACGTGACATTGTTTACAAGCTGTTTTATTGACGTCTTTCCGCAGTTGAAACACTGATTGATCGATTACATGTGTGAATTGATACGGATTTCGGTAAGTTGTGCTGTATCTTTAAACATACCGTCTGATGTTCATTCATGTTCATGTTGTGTTGTAACTAGTTGTAAAGCTGTAGAGATGATTGGTATACTTCACTTCGCTTGAACTGTCACATTTAAGAGTGCTAAAATGGCACTCAAAATTGTTTGAATTTCGTAATAAAATTGACAGAATTTAAAAGCTGAGACTTTGTTTCATATCAAAAGTAACAAAGCACAAAGTTTACTGAGCTTTACTGGATGGGAGGCGCAATACAATGTTTTGTTCATTCATCAACTGAAAACAGGATAGACAGAAAAAACGATTCTTGAAATGTAGGAATCAAGATCTGTAATAGACCCCTTTTGCGCCGACGTCACAGTTACGTCACGGCGCTAGCTGGAGGCAAAACAAACGGAAAACTGGAGGCGGCCAATACAAACCAGCACAGATTCGGCTACATAATAAGGAGCTTAAATTATTATTTTTATTATTAAATGTCATCTTGTTGTGTTGTTGGGTGCAAGAATCGATGAAAAATGAGTATGCATCTGGAATTTTTATTTCTAGAAAATATTCATATCATTAAAATTGCACCGTAATGTCACTCTTTACATTGTCGTCTTCTTGGCGCTTTTTAGGCAGAACTGCGGACTGTACACACAAGTCTTTACATGACCATTTTCAGCACATAGTTATAGGCATCTAAAGATTTATATGTCCTCAGTTTCTCTTTACCCTCGGTTTCTCTATCAGGTAGGTGTAGAAGTCAGGCCACTCAACCGGAGGTAGCGTTAACGTTAATCCTGTCAGTTCGTCCATTGACTGAGCGTGTACGGGTCAGCCAATCTGGTTCCGTCCGTTAAAATTAACTTTTGCAAATAACAATTGCGGTCCTGGACAGTGAGTGACCTTGCACATTAAGATAAAATTGGATTTTCTCCAGTCATTGTTAAAAAAAACAAGCTAACAAACTGGCAAACTAACATTAGTGAAGCGGCCAGAGGGATCTTTCTGCCTCCAGCTAAGCCCCGCCCACACAAATACGTCACCATGTTTACCAACTGTAAAAGGGTCTATAGGAAGTTTACAAAGGAAAACTAATATTTATTTTGTGTGCAAAGATGTTACCAAGCAGTGTAGTCTTAAAGGAGACACACCCCTCTTAAATGGAGTGTTTAAAGGGGTGGTTGATTATGATTTCACTTTTCTAACTAGAGTTAGTGCGTAATGTTGCTTTTTGAGCATAAACAACATCTGCAAAGCTACAACGCTCAAAGTTCAAAGCAAAGGGAGATATTTGCTTTTAAAGAAATTGCTTTTTAAGGACTACAACAAACGGCTGGTCGGGACTACATGACATTCATCCTGGGTTAGTGACATCATAAACCCTAAAATTTACATAAACCCCGCCCGCGGGGAACGCTATTTATTGATTATCATGACAGATTTTGCTAATCAATGACTAGAAGATAGTTAACTCCACATCAGCTACTTAAATTCATCAACTAACCATTCAGAAATGTTGTCTACATGTTGTCTCTTCTTCTTGAGTCTCTCCATCATTGTCTGACTCCGGTTTGAACATAAAAGGCTAAACGTTTTTGAAATTTTCAGTGCATGTGTGTGTGAGGTAAAAGGAGCTGTTGTAGCTCCGCCCCCTGTGCCGGGAGCAGCAGCTCATTTGCATTTAAAGGAACAAACACTGTGTTTTTGCTCACCCTCAAAAAGTTACAATTTTAACATGCTATATAAAAATATCTGTGGGGTATTTTGAGCTAAAACTTCACATACACACTCTGGGGACATCAAATACTTATTTTACATCTTGTGAAAAGGGCATTATACCACACCTTTAAATCAGAGGCCAATAATTGGTGTAGAAAATGGCCCTTTATTTATTAAATTATGGCATTTTTTATGTCAAAATCCTACAATCATTATAAATGCACCAAAAAAATAAAAAATGCAATTCATGACCATTTAAAACAAACAAACAAACAAGTAATTGTAATGGACTGAATTAGCATGCAATTCATGGAATAACCCTCTGAATGTGTGTGATTGTATTTGTTCCTTCGGGGGTTAATAATATCAGTGAAGTCCAGCTATCTGGTGTGTGTTTGTTCATCCTTCTGCTGGGCTTCTTGTGCCCTCAGGCCTCGTTCTGCTCAGTCTCGCTGTTTGTCCTGAAGCAGAGCTTTCTAAAGGGGAAATGGTGTGTGCATAATCCTTGTTACTGATATATCCAGCCTCAAAACATCTCATTATCTCCCCGTAATCCTCATTCAACTCGCAACGTGTCTTAACCGGGGTATAAGTATGCAAAAAAATACTCACAGCTATTCTGGAGGTGTTTGATTTTGAGATTTTAGACCAATGAGATTTCATTGTGGGCGGAGCTATCCAGCATAATGTGTTTTTTATTTTTTTATTTTTTTTACACATACTGTGATCACTTTCTGTATTGTTAAAGGGTTAGTTCACCCAAAAATTAAACTTCTGTCATTAATCACTCACCCTCATGTTGTTCCAAACACTTGAGACTTATGTTCATCTTCTGAACACAAATGAAGATGTTTTTGATGAGATTTCTGCACCTCCATTGACAGTCTACGCAACTACCACTTTGACGCTTCGAAAAGTTCATAAAGAGATTGTAAAAGTAATACATATTTTCTAAAGAGACACGATCGCTTTATACAATAAAATATTGAATTTAGGCTTCATGAATTTATTATTTAATTTTGATTGACTGTCAATATTTTAATCGCTCATCAGCTGGAAAAATTGTTTTCCAACAATTTTGTTTCTCTGTGCCGTTATTGTTGCTATTCTTTTACATTTAGGAAGATTTTTAGATCTATATCTTTGCCGTTATAATTATTGCTCTTGGTGTGAATGCCTTTATGAATTTAGAATTTAGCAGGATGGATTTTGATTGGCTGTCAATATTTTTATCACTCCTCAGTTGGAAAAATAGCTTTCCAACAATATTGTTTCTCTGTGCCGTTATTGTTGCTATTCTTTTACATTTAGAATGATTTTTACAACTATATCTTTGCCATTATAAAGTTATAATGCCATTTTATTGCTCTTGGTGTGAATGTCCCTTTAGAGTTACAGTGCAACACCAAATGTGTTGCTTCCCTGTTTTGTTTCCTATCAGAATCTTGCTGGAATAAGGTGGGAGCTAATTATGACTTTAGGGAAGGCGGTTTACTGCATCTGTTTTCATTCGGTACACGAAAAAGCGTAGTGTGTTAAAGGTGCGGCATGCTCATTAAAGTCAATATATGAGCACAATAATGTCATGTTTTGGTTTTGGATCTGACTCACTCTTCCTGTGCCGCCCATGTTGGGGTCTTTGTCCCGGGAACGGGCGCCATGGAGAGGACGGGAAAAGTACCATTGCCATGGTTGCTTACATGCCAGGCCTCCACCTCTCTGTACTCGCTCACTGATTTCTCTCTTGTTCATTGTTATTATTATTATTATTATTATTATTATTATTATTAAAGGTTTGTTTCACTCAAAAGTGCTGTCATCATTTACTCATGTCACTCCAAACCCGTTTCATTCATAAAACACAAATGAAGATTTTTTTTTTAATGAAATCTGAGATCTGCAGAACTTCCACTTTGACGTTTCAAAAAGTTCGTAAAGAGATCGTAAAACTAATCCATATGAATTGAGTGGTTTAGTTCAAGTTCAAACGCGATCGCTTTACATGATGAACAGATTGAATTTTAGGCTGTCATTCACATAAAAGCATTGATCAGCGAACATAAACACAAGCTCAACTTCACTTGCATGAACAAACCTCATTGGTTCTTGCTGAAGCTCAAACACGTGCTCAAACCCTATTGGTTCTCGCACATCAAGCAAGCATGCTTGATCTTCCGTTTACCATAATTGATGTGTGCGTTTATGAATGTTCAATTTTTATTTACAATTTTTATTTAAGCACCAGTAACGCTACTATTGAGAATCTCTCTATTGCCAGTTCCTTGAGCTTTCTTGGCCTCTCATTAGCATGCTAAAACTACCGATTTTGTTGACGGTCTTCATCAGCTGTTGTTGTGCTGAGGTAAAGCTGAGGTAAAGCTGCTGTGCTGAGGTAGTTGTTGCTATGCTGTATACGATAAAGTCAAGATCTATGAATTTTTAAATATGCTTGGGTCAACACTGCATTGAACATGTGGCCTGCGCTCTCCTGCTGAATAACAAAACCCAGAGGATCCAGTAAGCATGCGTAAAGCCTTGCGTTGCAGTAGATGTCAACACCGGCTCTGAACGCACCTGTCAGCGTCTAGTGTTACTCATGCATGACTGTGGGACGCTGGGTAAACAAAGCACAACTGCAGCTTCAGAAAGGCTTTGTGTGCTGTCAGAGGGCTCTGTCTCTTTAATTCCAGTGAAGATTGTGACGTGGGCTTGAGCACATGTGCCGAGGTCAGCAGACACACTGGAGTGTCGCTCAGCACCGATCACATGTCTGTATGCAGGACTGCCATTGGCTAACGACTCCAACTTATGACGGCACGGGTCAGAAGTCGCCAGATGCAGGGTCATTGTTGTGTCATTAAGTCCCTGAAGGCGTCCATGGAGATTATATAGCCTATAAAACATGGAATTTTCTTATACATTCATGACATTTTTGACAATCTACTAATTTTTATGGAGTATCTTTAAAGAGTTCCAGGTACACACTGCCCCGATTTCCACTTGCCGACAGTTTCTGGAAATTGGAGACAAATGTCCAAAATTGGAGGCAAAAATAGTTACACGTTCTGAAATGTGTTTTGACTGACGACCTACAGCCAATTGGTGCACAGACAACTTGGATCACTAGCTTCTTGCATGCATCATTTTAACAAGAAGAAATCCAGTATCGACAACTCCTGCCTCATGCATGATCTTTTGCAATTTCCTGCAACAGTTCTCGAGTGATTTGTTGTGAAACACAGTTTGAGTTGTCGCTGTTTCTTCCTATTGAAATGTTGTGTAATGTGTGACCACCTGCAGTGTTTACCACTGGATTTTGTGAAACTGTAGTGTGAAATTGTGTACATTTGAGTTAAATTAATCAATCTGGTGCACTTTGAGAGTTCAAAATAAAGAGATCCAACCCTTGTTCAGTGTGCAAATTGTTTAGTTGTAAGTGCAGTGCAGTTGTAATAGGTAACACTTTATTTTACGGTGTCCTTGTTACATAATGTTATATGTGCTTAACATAGTAATAACAGTAAATTATGCAAAATTACATGCAAATAACCCTCAACCAAATCCTAATCCTAACCCTATAGTAAGTACATGTAGTTAATTATTTTTACTCAGCACTTAAATATATAATTACACTGTAACAATGACACCTTAAAATAAAGTGTAACCAAAATTATAATAATGATAATAATGTTATAATATTATTCCTATGACAGTAATAGCCATATATTGTAAAACAAATGCACTTAAATGAAACTTTCGTAATTTGTTTTGTCGTCATTTCTATACTTGAAAGTGCTAGGCTAAACACGTGAGCTTTTATTTTGGCGGAAAACAAGTTTACAAACGCGTCTCATTACAAATCTAGAGAAATGCTGTAATAGTCAACTATGCAGAGGTGAAAAATAAAACGTAACTGCATTGCCAAAATGCACAAACTGCATTCAATCACTGTGAACTGAGACGCGGAGCTGATCGCGTGAGCGAAGTGAGACAGTCTTCTGGACACAAAGCCTCATCGCGCTTTCGATTTTAGTTTGTTTGACGGTAATGCCTCAAAACACAACATTAAAGACTTTTGTTATTATGAGAAGTTTAAATGTATTTTCGGGCTGCACAATGAATGGGAAGCACTGAAATCTATTTGTGGCCGTCAATGTTGATGTTGTGACGCCTTCGTTGTAGTCTTGAGTTTTCTTCCGGGAACAAACACGTTTATTCCTCATTTAAATAATTCCCGCCCAAGGCATATATGCAAATGAAAGGGGCGGGGCCTGATTGAGTTAGTTGGTAGTGTGTTGAAACTCGTGGTTATGGTAAGAGGTGTGACATTTCCCAAACACGCTCAAAGCGCTCGACCAATTACAACACTCTGCTCCAGCTGACCAATCAGAGCACAGTGTGCTTTTCTGAAGGAGGGGCTTCATAGAGACAGGAACTAAACAGAGCGTTACTGACAGACTGGGAAAAGAGGTACTGCAACATTGTCAAATATGGTACAAATACTGTTTTCTGAACTCTCAAGCATGAAAACCTAGGCTATTCCTCAGATCAAGCACGTGAACGGTGAATTGCCCGATAAAGTATTGAGAATGTGAATTTTTTTTTTTTTTTTTTTTTTCTCTAGGCATAGTCTGTTGATTCGATTAGAAACATTGATGCATGTGTGAGTAATAGTGTAAGTAGAAGTTTCCTTAATGAACTCATGATGTTCAGTTCTCCTGTACGAGAGGTCAGACCAAGATTTATAGCTCTGTGATATGACTCATTCACTCCTTGGTGAAGGTTTCCACAAGTTATCATTGTAAAGACGCTCCAGACCACCGTGTATGTTCCTGATTCACAGCCCTCTTGTGTAGCTCGAATGAAGATGACTGCACTACTACACAAAAAATGACATTCAACATATGTTTTTACATTGCTTAACTTATTTTGATGCGTTAAAGCAATTTTCAACTTAATTTATTCAGTTTAATCTAATATGAGTTGAAATGACTTAAACATCCAAGTTGATTGTACTTAAATTCAAGGCAGCAATTTGTTTTTTTAACTGTAGCGCCGGGCCGTCATGATCGCTCACCACAGTTGACTATCTATTACCCTCATCACTGGCCTGTCTAAATGCACCGTACTTATTGTTTACCCACAATCCTCATTTCTGATTCAGAGCCTGATCGATAGTAATGATGCATTACTCTGCATCTCTCTGTGCACCCTGGGGGATTTTTACTGGATTGATGAATAGACAGATCAAAGTTTCAGATACTTTGCTGGTAAAACCCTTGTGGACTAACTGTTCTTTAAGATCACATTATTATTTTAGTGGACAATGGATTGAAAATGATGTACACAAATACAGATGTGTTGCTTTAAACAGCGTCCTAACCATGAGTGATTGATCGACAAGCAATGCATTTAATCATTTAACTACGTCCAGGTCATTTTGAATTTCTCTTGTTTTCTTTTTCTTTCACAGTAGGCACGTTTCCATTACAGATTTGGGCAAAACTTTAGTGATTATTATTATTTTTTTTTTTTTAAATGTCGACAAAAAACTATTGTAAAATGACGCGTTTCCATTAACCGATGTTATGCGACTAAAACATTTTTTCCTCTCGCAATAAGTAAAGTCAATCCAAAAATCATGGCAACGGACGTTGGTAGGTTTATGTAGCCACTGCACTAGCCATTATTATTAATCAAAGGAGATGCATGCGTGTTATCCAATCATTAATTGCAAGGAAAGACCCTTATAGGCTACTTGAGCGGCACATATGAGGTGTTTCTGAGTGTTTTTCACTCATTTCTGTTTCAAGCTCTTGATTGTGGAATTTATTTGAGGTTTAGAATCCATTATTCCTGTAATTCTTTTGTCTTACATGAATTTAATAAAGAGCTCTGTCTCGTATTCTGTCCAAACACACCGCGTCATCTACGTCAGGTGACCTGTAAATGCGCAAAAACTGTTTCCATTGCAGTTTTGCGAAATAGTTCTTTTTCGAATTGCCTGAAAAACCTCCTCATGCGAGCGTAAAAACATTTTTGCGATTAAATGGGAGTTTTTTATATAGATATAGATAGATAGAGATATATATATATATATATACTGACAAAATGTTTGAACAGAAAAGAGCAATGTTGGGGAACATTGCATTTAAAAGTATCATGTGTTACAGAAAGCTACTTATTACATTACATTGTTACTTTTTGCAGAAGCTTTTACATTATTGTTCTCAAAGAATGTCTCCTCCAGAATGATACCACTATGCCTGTCAACAACAATTGAAAAGAAAAAGAAACCTTGCATATATATCTTTTTGTTCTGCTTCCAACAATACAATGGGAGTCTAGTTTTGTTTATATCTTTTTGTTCACTTGCATTGATCATGTGACTGTTAAGGGGAATTTTTCAGTTTGTGTTTGTCTAATAAATAGAGAAGCAACTAATCTGAAAAAATAAATAAAAATACTTCTGTATTCTGGTGAAAATAATGTTTTGCTTCACTCACTTCTTTCAAACATCTTTGTAACACGCAAAACTGGCAGACTAACAGCTCCAACTTGAAATGCTTTCTTTTCCTAATAAAGTGTTCTTTCTTTTTTAAGACAATGTTGATAGCGTTGTGTCCAAATGTTGACACAAACTGAAGGACATGCTGTTTCTCTACAGTTTTTGGCTCGTATGCCTGCATGTTTCCGTCTCCAGAGTCCCTTCAGGCTGATACGAGCTTGAACTGAGCTCTGTGGGGTCAGCCAGTCTGATTTGTCTCTTTTGCTTCCAGTTCTAACATAAATATTTCAGTGTTGTCTTCCTGACTATGATGAAACTGTTTAAACGTTTCATTTTGGCTTCAGTTATCCTACACAATGTAGTCAAGTGACAGAATCAACCTGCTTGTTATATAACGCATGGAAATTCCCCGTCTTGTCGTCTGAGGATTGAACCGTTTTCCAATGGCTTTAATCCTGGGAGAACAGCAGGGTCGCGTATATATCCAGATGCTTTTCATAGTGGTTCGTAACGGTCTGAGCGTACCCAAAGCCTGTGATGCATTTGCTGTGCAAATCCAGAGGTTTAGTCTGTGCTGGGATGGGGACTGACGTCATTCCCCCTGTGTTTCTGTGAAATGGGAGACTGACAAGCTGCTGAATGACTGGAGACGGAGACGAGAAATCATCCCAACCCTTTTTACCATCTACTTCTCTTTCTCTCAGTCCTGGAAAGTGCTCTGGAAAAAGTGTTCAGCTCACTTATACTTAAATGGGTCATGGTTTTTGTTTTTGTTTAATTATGATCTCTTAGGTGCAATTATAGTTTTACTATAGTTTTTTTGGACAAAAACCTTTAAATTTTAGTGACTTATGACCGTTTCCCACCCTGTTTCTCATCCTCTGATTCAAACAGTCTGTTTTGGGGGTGTTTCCCCTTTAAGAGTTCAGCGTTAATGCCCACTGTTATGATTGGCTAACATCATTGGCTAAAAGTAGTTTTAAGATGAAACGCATCTGAACACCTCTGGGCGTGATAGGGATGCGAACTGAGGCGTAGTTGTCTTGCGCTGGAGGCGGTCATACGCAAACGACTGGTACGTCACTTCGTACCGGGACGTCACCTCTTACCATGGATCCCCTACGAGCTGTAATTAGAGCTTGATTAAATAAATGCTTCATTTATAATGGGGAGGACGTCTTAAGTTCTGAAACTTGCAGGAAGTTTTAATGGTACAAAGACCTCTTATATACCAAAAGACCAAGGCAAATTTGGTTTCTCATGTCATGACCCCTTTAAAAACATTAAGTAAATAAACTTATAACTTAATTTTTTCAATTAAGCATTGTGAACTAGACGTCTACACCGAGCACCCGAGACCCGAGGTCCCGGGCCCTATGCATAGGCAGTCCTGATGTCATTTAAATGGTAGAGTTCTCCTTGCTTTGTCATACAATAGCCGCGTTTCCATTACAGACTTGCGCAAAACTTTTTGCGATATTTTCTAAATGTTGATAAACTATTGACGGCGTTTCCATTAATCAATGTTATGCAACTAAAACGTCATATTTTTTTTCCTCTTGAGATAAGTCATTCCAAAAATTATGGCAATGGATGTTGGTAGGTTTATGTATCGCAGCCGCCGCACTAGACATTATTATTATTATTATTATTATTATTATTAATGGAAGGAGACGTAGGCGTGTTATCCAAACATTAATGGCAAGGAAAGACCCTTATACTTCAGAGCGGCACGTGTGAGGTGTTTCTGGGTGTTTCTCCCTCATTTCTGCTTCAAGGGTTGATCAAGTGGCATTTATTTGTGGTTTAGAATCCAGTATTCTCGTATTTCTTTTGTCTTTAATGAGTTTAATAAAGAACGGATTCGTTTTCTGCCCAAACATCGCGCGCCATCTGGGCTTGGTGAACCTGTAAATGTGCAAAAACTGTTTCCATTGCAGTTGTGCGAAATATTCAATTTTCGAATTGCCTGAAAAACCACCTCATGCGAGCCTAAAAACGTTTTATTTTTTTTGCAAAATTGATGTGTTTCCATTGGGCGTATTTTCAATTCGCAATTTCAATTTGCGCAATTTGAAGGGTAATGGAAACGCAGCCACTGACCAACTTAGTTGGTCTTAGTTTTGTCTCTGCATTTCGTTTCATTGTTGACTGCTATTTGTATTTTTACATCAAATTAAGTGAGATGCATAATAATTAAGGCTTTTGCCATTTATTTATTTATTTATTTATTTATTTATTTATTTATTTATTTATTTATAGTATGTCTCGGTCTGTATATTGACGTACTGTCAAAGCTATATACATCAGTGAAGTACATGTTTGTAATGTAGTAGTTTGTGAATAGTAGAGTAGTCCTACTTTCCCTTTGAAGAGGCTTCAGGAAATGACAGTCCAGCGGCCTCATATCCAGTGAGAGAGGGAAAGTAAAGGACAGGGAGGGACGAGACCGGAAACAGAAGAGATCGGCATGCAGACGAACTGCTGTGACGCTGCAGTGAGTGGAAACGGGGGGGAATCTCTCTTTTTAAACAGGCCTGTGTGTTTCTGGCTCGCTCTGAAGAGTGGCTTTTGTAGATAAGGTCTCTAGAGTGAAATGTCACAAGCCAACAACGGATATTGTGTCCGAGCGGGAGAGAGTGAGAGGAGGGATTGTCTGTCTGTGCTTTAAACACTCGGATTACTGTCATCCTCTTCAACGGCTCTGACACCCGTCCACATGGAGAGGCTTTACACACCCAGACGCAACGATATGCTGGGCTGTAAATATCGCCATCATTTATTCATCCTTAATTGCTCAACATTCTTTTCTTGCATATTGAATGGAGCTCCTGAAATGACATAATTGCACCATAAATGCATTGTAAAAATTCTATAAAACATTTTCATCTTTTGTGAACCTTCCAATAAAATATCTAACCTTAAAGGCCCCCTGAAATCAAAATTTACGTTTTTTAGCTTTTAGTTATGAATATGTTAGCTTTAAGGTTATGAATAAGCTGGTGTGTTCCAAAACAATGGCAAAATTCGCATTTAGGAGATATAAGGATTTAAAACTCAGTCTCTCACTTCTGCTAAAAATTAATCACAAACTTTTATGACTTCATCATGGACTTCAGCGTCTCATCACATCTTCTGTCCAATCAAATGCTCTCTAGAATCTAAAGCTCCGCCCCCTATACTATAAACACCACCTGACCAAAGCGACCGTTGACGCGTCACAGAGCAATATGGGTTGGAGTGTGTGTTCAGTTGCTCAAGCGCTCGGGTTTTATTCTGTTTTCCAACTGTACGTTTGTTAAGAATGAAATGAATGAATCCCAATACTATTGAATCCAACGTATCATCAGCGCTCGGATTCGCTTCCATGATGCTGTCAGTCTGTGAGGTAAACTAAACGCTATTGGCTATTTGAAAAGGGGGAGGAGCCATTCAATATGTCCCGCCTTAGCTTCCCGTTTCAGTGCAAATTACGTCACCCATCATCATACAAAGACGTGCCTTCAGTGGGCCTTTAAAAACAACCACCTTTACAGTGCAAGGGAATGTTTATGTGATGCTCGGATCTTTATCCATCGCTCCATCTGTGGAAAATAAAGTCTTATCTGCTGGACTACTTTCAGGACACCGGCAGCATCTCTGGGCAAAATCTTGATTTCTGCTTGACTGCTTTTCATGTACAGGAATTCAAAACAAAACCCCCCAAAATCTTCATCATAAACAAACCCCCTGTATCATATTCACAGTCTGAAGCAGGCTTTTGAGATCAACATCTAGCTTGTTTTTCCCCCCCGGCCCATATTGAGATTGTACCTCTGATGTGAAAAGGTTATTTTTTGACATCCTAAAAGTAAATGTTATGGGTAGTATGTGGAAATGGATCTTGTTTTTCATTTTCAGCTCAGGAAGCCTCTAGTTCCCCTTAATTAATGACCATTTGCCCAGAGGCCTGCGGAAATGTTGTACTATCTGCAGTTTATAAACACAAGTAAGGGCCTGTAGGCAGGTTACAGTGTTACACACACACACACACACACACACACACACACGACTCTGCTCTTTCATGCACTCGGATGCTTATCAGTACAGCTGCTCTACTCTTTTAATGCCGAAAGCATTGAGCTTGGTATAGCAACATTTGTGTTTAATTGGTGTCGATATCTAGTGAAGCAGATCTGGTATATCTGATGATTCAGTGATTCACTGTAGCCTATAGATGTAAAATACTTTTTTTTTTCTTATATTCCATTTTTAAGTGTTTTTATGTCTGATTTTAAAGGGAAACATAGTCTGATGCATGTAACGATAGTCAGTGTTGTAATAATTTTAACTAGCTTTTTTTATTTGGCCATTGGTTTTTAAAGAGAGCATCATTAGACTAGTTTTGTGAGTCCCTCCTTGTCTCATGACTTGAAATTAGTTTGATTTTATTTCTGTGAGTCAGTTTAAATTGTTTTTATGTTGGTAAATGTTGTTTATTACTATAAATTATATGTGACCCTGGATCACAAAACCAGTCATATGTCGCACGGGTATATTTGTGGCAATTGCCAACGATACATTGTATGGGTGAAAATTATCAATTTTTTATTTATACCAAAAATCATTAGGATATTAAGTAAAGATCATGTTCCATTAAGATTTCTTACCGTAAATATATAAAACATTTATGTTTGTGAGTGAATGCAGCACAATCATGAACATAAATGAACAACTTTAAAGGAGATTTTCTCAATGTTTCGATTTGTTGCACCCTCAGATTCCAGATTTTCAAATAGTCATATCTCGGCCAAATATTGTCCTATCCTAACAAACCATACATTAATAAAAAGCTTATTTATTCAACTTTCAGATGATGTATAGACTCACTTTCAGAAAATGGACCCATGTGACTGGTTTTGTGGTCCAGGGTCACATATTATATATTATTTGATTAGTGTTGTTATAGAGACGGCAGCAGATATATTAGGCTGCTGTCACTTTAAGAGCGGCACGATATACTGTTGCTCATGTGATGCAGTTCGCGACTCGTGTCACGCTTGAATGGTTTAAAGTCATATTAAAATGCACACAAAGGAATCGATAAGAGGAATCGAAATTAAAATTTTTATAACAATTATCCGATTCCTGACCAAGTATTCATTATTTTTATTATTTTTTTTTTTTTTGGCTCAAGCTTGTTTAAAAACTGAGTTATATGAGCACAATTTTAAAGTACTAGCGGACAAGTCCACTTTTACTAGCTGTCAATTACATCTGTGGTCATTTGGCCACCAGTGTCCTTTATTCTAAAGCAAACAGACATGAATGCTCTTCAGAAATTGTCCTGACAAGGTCATTGCCGCCTCTTAGTGTGAGTGGCTGTAGGCGAGGGCTCTCGTCTCTGAACATGTGTGGCTGTTTGACTGCAGGACTGGCCTGTAATTACACATGTGTGAGGGGAGTGTGTCCATGGGGCGAGTTGGTGCCTGAACCGGTATGCCCTCCCAGGCCTCTTTTACCCCTCTACCCCTGTCATAAATCAAAGGGCCAGGTGCCAGCGGCTCATTATCTGTGTAATTATCTCATCCTGCAGTCCTGCTTTATCTCCAAGACAGCCTGGGCCTCAGTGCCTTCACCCGTCCTTTCCCAGACAGACCCTGCGTGAGCCGGTCCTCTGATCCTGCGCCCCGTCTTCAACACTGATATGTATAATCACGTTTTTTAATTGGTATTTGAACGAGCTTCTGGCATGACCACTGTTAGTGAAGGGATGCATTTATTTCAACATGGAAATTCGTCTTTAGTGAAGAAGAGTCGTACAAATATATACATTTATACTACAATATTTTGATCGTAGAAACTTCATCAGGTATTAAAATAAATATTTGGAACTTGGGGTTTAACGATAACCTCATGTCACGATTTGATGCATATCACGATACCGAACTCACGATACGTTATTATTGCGATACTCCAAGACATATGGTAAAAGGTTAACAAAAACTTTACTGTAGATTAAAATGCTAAATTTGGTATTACATTGGTGTGTAAATGAATAGGCTTGGACTTGTGCTGAAACCCAAAGCACAGGACAGTAGAGACACCAGAATAACAATATTCATGATTCTGAAGCTGAAAATACAGAATTATTTTAGACGAACATGCTTGCACTCTTTTACTGACTAGATATATTTAAAATTATGTAGGCCACTTTTTAATGGTAACAAGACATTTGGCATTATCAGCACCCACAAATATTCCCCCATTGCTTTATTATACATTATATTCAACATTATATATAGTAGTTTAATGTAGTACTGACACTAAAACTCTGTAAACATTGAATTTTTATTTTGGGTGAATTATACACAGTACATATTGTCACTATCCACGATACATATTGATGCATTTTTGCGTTGCGATATATTGTTACACCCCTATGTGTAACACAGGAGTTATTTATCAGATCATCCAGGCTGCTCTTTTGCATACAGTGAAAGTGGATGGTGACCAAACATGCCAAGCTCGAAATGTCCCATTAAAAAAAAACTTTTAAAAAAATGGTGTTTCAAATGATGCATGGTAGCTTTATGTGATTAACTGACTGAAAGTGAAGACATTGTTCACTGTAAAATGTACTTCCTCCTTTTGAAACAATTCACAATACTCCTTTTTTGCATACAGGTGAGAATACGGCTCTGTATGCAAAGTCCTCGGTTCTCGCAGAAATCGTATCTATCGGGACACCCTAGGTTTGAACATGCAGAAACGAGAATAGGATTCGAGAGCTTTACTACTATTAAATCTGGGGGAAAACATCACTGAACTCAAATAAGGTGCAGCAGGGATGGTGTGTTTTTGTAAGCCAAAATGCAGGCATTTTAGCACTTCCAGTTTCATCATTAAAATAAGTGGTTCACACAAAAGTGACACACTAAAGATATCTTCACATTTTATTCTACGACATGAAATGCATCACCCTGTAATAGCGGCTTGTGATTTGTGAATAGACTGTTGCTAACAAGTGGCTAAAATAACTGCAAACTCAAACTTCAAATTCAAACTCAATTTTTTTTTTTTTATATTAAAGACTAAAAGAGTTTAGCTTTCAAGTGTTACTCTTTTGCCGTAAATCGATGCGTACGGCTGTCTGCCGGAAGCTAGTTATTTTAGTCGATAAAGTTTAAATATGGATATTTTTCTTACACCAACGCATCACTTCACTTCAGAAGGCCTTTATTAACCCGACAGAGCCGTTTGGGACACTTTAATGATGGATAGATGCACTTTAATGATGGATAGATGCACTATTATGATGGATAGATGCACTTTTATGATGGATAGATGCACTATTATGATGGATAGATGCACTTTTATGATGGATAGATGCACTTTTATGATGGATAGATGCACTTTTATGATGGATAGATGCACTTTTATGATGGATAGATGCAATTTTATGATGGATAGATGCAATTTTATGATGGATAGATGCACTTTTATGTTGGATAGATGCACTTTTATGATGGATAGATGCACTTTTATGTTGGATAGATGCACTTTTATGATGGATAGATGCACTTTTATGATGGATAGATGCACTTTTATGATGAATAGATGCACTTTTATGATGGATAGATGCAATTTTATGATGGATAGATGCAATTTTATGATGGATAGATGCACTTTTATGTTGGATAGATGCACTTTTATGATGGATAGATGCACTTTTATGTTGGATAGATGCACTTTTATGATGGATAGATGCACTTTTATGATGGATAGATGCACTTTTATGATGGATAGATGCACTTTTATGTTGGATAGATGCACTTTTATGATGGATAGATACACTTATGATGGAGAGATACACTTTTATGATGGATAGATGCACTTTTATGTTGGATAGATGCACTTTTATGTTGGATAGATACACTTATGATGGAGAGATGCACTTTTATGATGGAGAGATGCACTTTGATGGATAGATGCACTTATGATGGATAGATGCTCTTATGATGGATAGATGCACTTTTATGATGGAGAGATGCACTTTGATGGATAGATGCACTTTAATGATGGATAGATGCACTTATGATGGATAATGCACTTTTATGTTGGATAGATGCACTTTTATGTTGGATAGATGCACTTTTATGATGGATAGATGCACTTTTATGATGGATAGATGCACTTTTATGTTGGATAGATGCACTTTTATGATGGATAGATGCACTTATGATGGATAGATGCACTTTATGATGGATAGATGCTCTTTTATGATGGATAGATGCACTTTTATGATGGATAGATGCACTTTTATGATGGATAGATGCACTTTTATGATGGAGAGATGCACTTTTATGATGGAGAGATGCACTTTTATGGACTTCAAAAAATAGTGCCCATTCACTCCCATTAGAAATCTTGGAAGAGCCAGGACAATTTTTTAATATAACTCCGATTGTATTCGTCGGAAAAGAAGAAAGTCATATACACCTAGGATGGCTTCAGGGTGAGTAAATCGTGGGCTAATTTTCATTTTTGGGTGAACTATCCCTTTAATGTGGATGATTTTGTGACAGTTGTGTTGTTCATTTATAGTCTTTATTTATCTTTTTTTTAATTCTGGCGATTGTATTTAAACTTAAAAATTGTTAATTTGTGAAGCGTATCATGATAAACTAAATGTGTAAGAATCATAAACTCTTGTTGGTCACAGACTCCATTTTCTGCAATAACCCAAAAGCCAATGTAAAACATCTTTTTGTCGAGGGTTAAGCAAACTTTCAGGTTGGCCTACAAAAATATGCCATCACTGCAGCGTTGTTACGTCGGCAATGACATAGACATTGAAAAGCGAACAAGATTTCCCCAAATATTCAGATTATTAATATTTCAATGAATTTGTCACCTGTTAAATATTTGATTACATTCTTGGAATTTTCCATTTAAACTATTCCTTCAAAGATTTCTATGTTGTCTTGGGTGTTGTGTAAGAGATTCTCTAAAGTAATGCATGTTTTCCCTCACTTTATGTTCAGAATATTTTCCCCTGTGTCTTTATTTTTGGCCGCAGTCCTATAAAACAGTCCCCTTCCTTTACTTTGAAACATGTTTGTTTTGCAACAGTATATCTTTGCTTATTACCAGCAATAATAAACCCAAGCCCAGAGGCAGTGAACATAGTGAGATTATGGATGTTTGTCCTCTGCATTTTTTGAGGATTCTTCCCAGTAATGTTTTTGTGTGTTTAAAAGTGTGATTTCCTCTTTCCTGCTCTCTCGGAGCATTATTGACTCTTACGGTGACTTCCAAGCGCTTGTAAAAGCAGCAGAATGTAAGGCAGGAACGCCTGGTTCTCCATGCCTCGTTAAACCCTGTTTCAACTGCATACATACTTCGGTCAGAGTGCTCTCCTCTGATTGGCCAGTGCTCAGATCATATGCTCTTACTGTATAGGCATTCTTGTCTCCATAATCAGGGATAGCCGCTCCAGGAACTGTTACAGTGCAAAAGATCTCGAGCAGCGTTGGGTTTTGAAACAAAGGACCCATTTGACTAATTGACTTGCAGTGCCATAGACGTGGCAACGCCGTTTGAATGGATCTCTGTTTTGGGGTTGAGAGGGTTTGGAGTTTCCTCTGGGTTCACCGCACAGTGTAAGGAATTTAACTTGGCCTATGCAGAATTATCTTTTGGTGAATCTCATAATAAGTCCTCCTGTAGTCAAGAATTTTATCCATTAAATCGCATCTTTGATCAACCAAATGACACCTTTAAATGTTTTTTTTCCTTGCAAAAAATTTCTTCATGCCTTAAAATAGCTTGAATGTAACTCGACACCCTTGCCTCATTTAGTATACGCGGTTCTATGAATATGCAAATGAGCCCCGCCTCCACTCACTCACTCAGCTCAGAGATCCACTCGTTGACGATCACATGTTGATCTGATTGGTTACAAGGTAGTTTGTGACGTCAGAAACACCAGCGATTTCAAAGCGTGTTTTTGAGACTGTCTTTGGTTCACTGCAGTTTTAAGGAGAAAATACTCAGCAATGGTGTCGACTTATGAATTTACACATGCTTTGTATTAAAGCATATTAAAAACACCACATAGACATATAAACAACATTTAAAAGCTTGATTTTCACCACAGGGGGACTTTAAAGGGTTAGTTCACTCTAAAAGGAAAATGAAGTCATCATTTACTCACCCTGGTGTTGTTCCAATGGTGTGAGTGGAGGCGGGGCTAATTTGCATATTCATTGAATTGCGTATACTAAATGAGGCAAGGGTGTAGAGTTACATTAAAGCTATTTTAAGGCATTCAGACATTTTTTTTTCAAAGAAAAAAGTTTAATTATGTAATTTTGATGATAAGAGATGAGTTTTAAGAGATACAATTATTGACCACAGGGGGACTTTAGCCTAAATATTTTGTCTAATTAGCTTTTAAGCATGTAGGAGATGTAGCATGTATTCAATTTGTTTAAATGCAGGCCGTTCATATTTCTACAGAACTCTAGATAGTTTCTTTGGTTCCTGCTTTACCAGCCACACTCGTCCACAACAACTACATCACCTCTTATGTATTCACAAGAACGTGCTACAGAAAGCCCTCAGTGTTTCACATGTGATAAAGATTGTTACAAGAGAGTGCAAATTCCTTCTGAAAGATTCACACTCTTGATCACAAGCCGAAACCATGTCTTTTTTGTTGTTGTTGTAGTTCAAGAATGCCCTGCTGATGCTAAAGGTAGATTTCAGAACAACTTTGCCAGGTTTTGTCAGCCTCGTAATGTCTGGTACGTCTACAATGTGACCAAACCTGTATTTGTATGAAAAAAAAAAAGAGAATATCCTTTTCTTTCTGGAAAATTCTCAAATATGTGGTTTCTTTTTGACTGTTTTTCAAGTTTTGTAAAGTGTGAAGTTCCTGATGTCCTCAGGCTGTAGCCATTATAGTTGATTTGAGCTGATATGGTAAATAACGTGCAGTATGGACCAAGGAGAAGAATCTTCCTCTAAATCTGTTGCTATCCTTTAAGTAGTTTTCTGACCATCTGGTCCCCAAATCCTCCGAGAGCTCAGCAAAGTGCACCTCTAATACTCTCCTTATGGCTCCCTATGCAATCTGGTTAGGCGTTACAGAGTGCACGGAGGTCGATATGACTGTTTCTGTATGCATTTTGTGATCCAAAAATCACAAAGTAGGATTTGGTCTTTGGATATGAACGTGCTACAACCATGTATGATATATAATACTATGTTAATTACTGTATTATTATATTCAAATTAATAATATTTACTATTTTATATGGCATACTGTTTTTATTAGAATGCACTGATAAATAATAGCCAATATTACAATTCTAATTCTATGCTATATTCTCTAAACAAATAAAAATGAAATTAATACTTTTAAAGTCCCACTATAGTCATTAATTTTATCCGTTAAAGCTCATCTCTGATCATCAAAATGACATATTTAAATGTTTTTTTCCTTGTAAAAAATTCTTCATGCCTTAAAATATCTTGAATGTAACCCGACACCCTTGCCTCATTTAGTATTCATGGTTCTATGAATATGCAAATGAGCTCCGCCTCCACTCACTCACAGAGGCTCAGAGATCCACTGGTTGACGATCACATGTTGATCTGATTGGTTACAAGGTAGTTTGTGACGTCAGAAACATCAACATCAGTAAATTAAGGTATCACAACATGATTAGCAGCATGAAGGATGGATTTTGTTTTTAGATGTATTTTAGTAGTGTTATTAACCCTTGTGTGTGCTTAAGGACATTTTTATCTTATAATTTTTTTGGGGGGGGGGATAATTTTGCCTGTTAGTGCCATGTGTGTATTTTTATATTTCACCCTGATTTCCTTTCATAAATCTATTTTACACCAACTACACAAAATAGTTACTCTCAGGACCTTAAGGACAAAAATGTCCCCGTTAAAACTGAAATTTTTAATCCCAGGGCCATTTAACTGTAAAATGATGCATTCTTTAGCCGCTTTCCACTGTCGGGCCGAATGGCTCTGAGAACGGTAAGGAACGGTTCTTGCTGTTTCCACTTGAGCCTGTTACGATTACAAACCGTTCCTGGCCTGGACTTCTCGGCCCAGTTGGCTAACCGTACCGAACCGTGCTGGAAAAGCGGCTTTTGTTAATAGGCTTTCATTCTGTTGGCAACAGTGTTGGGTAAGTTACTCTAAAAAAGTAATTAATTAATTAATTACTAGCACTAACTTCAACAGTGTAGATTACTGTACTAATTACTCTCTTAAAAAATACTGTTAGTTAAAATTACTTATTAGTAATTACCTTCTAAATCCCATATCAATCTCAACCAGTTGAACAAAACAACGATAGACAAGAAACTGCTCTTTTAATTATTTTAAACAAATAATATATAAAATTGCATACATTTTTCTTGAACTGAACAAAGTATTTAAAGAGAGAAAGTTAGGTTACACTTTATTTTGATCCACTCTACTAACTATAAGTAACTTTGCAACTACACGTCAACTTACTGTCATTAGAGTATTAGTAGACTGTTATGCTTAGGTTAGTAGAATAAGTTGAAATGTAGTTGCAAAGTTACTTATAGTTAGTATAATGTCTAAAGTGGACCATCGAAGTAGTGTTACCAGAGGTCAACCCTCTGGTGCTCCTCTGTCATTTTTGACAGAATTTAATTTTTATTTTTAGAATTTGTTACTTCATCAGAATGGTAGAGATTTTGGCCCTTGCTATGTGAGCACACACACACACATGATTTGAAAATGTTAAATGGTCCTGAAAAAAGTGTCATCTATGAATGAAAAAAATGAAAGTATTGGAAAAGAATGGGAGACGAATTTCATCTAGTGGAAACTTTTGGTACTGCGGCCAAACAAAATCTTACTGAAAGCTAATTTTTTTTTTAAAGATATAAAGCAAAAATCTGAAACAACTTGTTTAGATTCATGGCTTTGTTTTTTTTCTCCTAGTTTTAGCATAAAACGTATTTTGGAAAATAAATATACTAAATAAACTATAAACATAAAATTCTATAACTTTAAGTTCAATTTTTTAAAACTTTTTTTTTTTTTTTGCTTCAGCAATAATCTGCCAAGTGTCGTCTCTAAAAAGAGACCAAACTTAAGTCTGTGCTTCAAAGCATTCAAGATTTACTCCAGTTTAAGTTGGCAAGGTCTATGCTCAAAAGTGAAAAATGGATTATAACTACTGCATAAATATAATTTAGTACCATTAAATCTGCTAAAAGTACAAAATAAAATGCATTATCAAAGTAAAATATAGTACATTAATTTCATTTCAATTAAAAAAAAAAAAAAAAAATCATTTTTGACCGCTACGCGAAAACCACCAGAGGAATACAAACACACATTTTATCATTAGATGGTAAATTTGGATGTGATTCTGTATGTGTATTTATATCTGTGTGCATATGAAATATGATACCAACATATCATGCATCCCTTGAAATCAACATTTGATATTTAACATCTTGAAAACAGGATTACAAATGCCAAGTAATAGGATTTACGTGCTGGATGATGATGGCTGGAGTCACTTCTCACTGAATTAAACATGCAATGTAATGAGGTTGAGTGACAAGATATTACTGTTTGAAACGTTTGCATTTTGCATGCCGTTTCACATACGGTTAAAAGAATATGCATGATTATATATACTAATACAGCACAGTTTACAAAATGCTGCATGCTGATGTTCATAAATAGACGGTGCCCTAAAAAAACAGCTACAGGATGATAGGATCTGTTCGTTTTGACACTCTTTGTCTGGTATTCATTTTCTTAACAGCTATTTTTCCACAAATGGTCTCCAAAAATTCTACTTGAACAAGTCTTGGACAGCAGTTAAGCTCTAAAACAATCCTGATGTTTAAAAGATGTCTAAATACCAGCCCCTCGCTGCAAATGTTCCCGTGTAGATGAATGTGTCTGTTGTATCAGTAACATTGCTATACAGGACCTCAGTGAGACCCGTCTCTGCACCTGAGAGCGCTGGCTTGACTCCAGATATCAGACGCACAAGAGGAGGTCTCATTAACTCCTGATGAGAGACGGGCACCAGTGGACAAGGGCCACATTGACCTCACAAGCACAAATAAATAAAGCCCTGCTCCTGAACGGGCTCCTGTATTGAAACCCCCGAATGCTGTTACTCTTTGAGTTGTTGTTTCAAAGATAGCCTGTGCCCTCAGATTGTGTGAAGACTGAACGTAGAGTCTTGGTTTGTTTAGCTTCAAACAAATGCAGGTCTGTGGGTGTAGATTAAAGGGGTGGTATAATTCCCTTTTCACAAGATGTCAAATAAGTCTCTGATCTCCCCTAGAGTGTGTATGTGAAGTTTTAGCTCAAAATACCCCGCAGATATTTTTATATAACATATTAAAATTGCCACTTTTTGAGGGTGAGCAAAAACGCACCGTTTTTGTGTCTGTCCCTTTGAATGCAAATGAGCTGCTGCTCCCGGCACAGGGGGCGGAGCTACAACAGCTTGTGTGCTTTTACCTCACACACACACTGAAAATTTCAAAAACTTTTAGCCTTTTATGTTCAAACCGAAGTCGGACAATGATGGAGAGACTCAAGAAGAAGAGACAACATGTAGAAGCAACAGGACGTTTCTGAATGATTAGTTGATGAATTTATGTAGCTGATGTGTGAATGATGAATGAATGAATGATCTTCAAGTCACTGATTAGCATATTCTGTCATGATAATCTATAAATCGCGTTCCGGGGGCGGGGTTTATGTAAATTTTAGAGTTGGTGATGTCACTAACCCGGGAGGAATGTTGTGTAGTCCTGACCAGCTGTTTGTTGTAGTCCTTAAAAAGCACTTTCTTTAAAAGCAAATATCTCCCTTTGCTTTGAACTTTGAGCGTTGTAACTTTGCAGATGTTGTTTAAGCTTAAACAGCAACAGTACACACTAACTAAAGTTAGAAAAGTGAAATCATAATCAACCACCTCTTTAACTTGTTTGTTGGGCAGGTGTTTTATGTTAAACATCGACATTTATGTAACGTTTACAGCAATTTAACAAAGTAATTGGTGTGTTTTTTCTTTGCGTCAGTACACACAGTGCTTCTGTGATGAATAGCAACCCTTGGAGGCATTATTAAGTGGATGGTTGTGAATCAAGTTATTGTGTGTCTGTTGGAGAAGGTGGCAGCTGGTGATTTTGGCAGCGGGCTGGTTTTCTGTGCTCTGTTTGAGAGCAGATAGTGACCCAGTGTGTCCCGAGACACGGATCTGTCCATTCTTCATAGTAAATCAGTCTGTTTTAATCTCTTAGAAACAGCAGTTAATCATTTAACTGTTGGTTTGTTCACTTATGTGAAATAATAAGTTGGTTTAGTAACTTAATTAGTATGCTACTGCTAAAAGAAAATGTCTATGAATTCACAATATCTGCATATCCAGACATTGAAATGTGTTCAGCAGTAGCAATAATATTCATCTTTGTTTTTGTTTTATTTTGATTGATAACCAGTTTGTTGGAGATTTAAATGATCATTAGACTATAAATGTGTTTATTATCATTAGTCGTGTTTTAGTAGTAGTTATGCTATTTATGCAAAGTTTGCGAAATCTGTTTCTCACTTGAGAATGCATGGCCGTTATGAAAGTTGGTCATTTAAATATCCATGAAATGCTGTTATATCTTGTTGAACACACAGTGATGTAATGGTGCTGCTCTTCAGAGATCCACCAAATTATGCCAGTTTATACGCAGACCTGACATTAAAGAACCAGTCATTAAGTAGAAAAATATGATTCAGAAAAAAAAAAATTCTGAATATCTTTGTAAAAAAAAAAATTGGTAAACTGATCTCAAATGCTAATACTGTCTGATACCAGTGTAGTTACAGATACAGCAGTGTTAGTTACAAAGTTTACGGACCGCTTTGTCAATGGATTATCAAACATGATTTCAAGAGTAAATATCTTGTACAATTACTGTTCAAAAAATGTTGTCTCATGTAATATGCAAATTCAGACATCATCCACCTTCTCAAAACATTGGTATCAACCACTGAAAACCCCAGTTGAACACTAATAACCAGTCACATGGGTCATTTTTTTTGGAAAAAATCAAAAAAATCGCCCATTAATGGAAAAGTTGATTTCTGACTCTGGACCTAAACCACTGCGACATGTGACTAGACATTTTGTTGGTTGCTTGGTTGCTATTCCAGTCACGCTTGGTATCTGTATATTTAACAGTAAATGTGTTCTGATTGGTTGTGACTTTGGGTCTCCATGCAACATTTTCAGTTTCAGAATGAACAGTCTTTGGATCCTGAGGCATGACGTGTGAGGTCTGATGGTCATCCGCTCTTTGAAATGCTCAACATCACACCTTCAATAGACCAAGTCATTGTGTGCAATTGTCACATTCTTTGATATGCTTCCAGTTTCGTGTGCTTTGTGATCTAGATAAGCCTTTGAGTGATGATAAAAGCCTTTGTGACTGGTTATTAGTGTTCAACTGGGGTTTTCAGTGGTTGATACCAATGTTTTGAGAAGGTGGATGATTTCTGAATTTGCATATTACATGAGACAACTTTTTGAAAAGTAGATGAACAGTAATTGTACAAGATATTTACTCTTGAAATCATGTTTGATATCCATTGACAAAGCGGTCCGTAAACTTTGAGAAGATTTCCTTTAAAGTTGTCAATTTTTGTTCGCGATTGTGCTGCATTCACTCACAAAAATAAATGTTTTATATATCTACGGTAGGAGATTTACAAAATATCTTCATGGAACATGATCTTTACTTTAATATCCTAATGATTTTTGGCATTAAAAAGAAAAATCGCTAATTTTGACCCATACAATGTATTGTTGGCTATTTCCACAAATATACCCGTGCGACATATGACTGGTTTATTTACTTTTAATTTTCTTTTTCTTGCAGTTGTAATGTCTTGACGCAGTATCGGGCCCTTTTGAAGGATCTACAGTGAGTGCTGATGGAAACTGCGCCTCCAATATGAGTGTTCATGATGTTGGCGGGAGACGACGCTTTGAGGACTCCGAGTTCACGCTGCGCATCTACCCAGGGGTCATCGCCGAGGGCACCATCTACTGCCCCGTCACCGCCCGCAAGATCACTTCAGCCGCGGAGGTCATCGAGCAGATCATCGACCGGCTGCAGCTAGATCGGACGAAATGCTACGTCCTAGCGGAAGTCAAGGAGTTCGGTGGGGAAGAATGGATCCTCAACCCCACCGACTGTCCCGTCCAGCGCATGATGCTGTGGCCGCGCATGGCTTTGGAGAACCGTTTCAGCAGCGAGGACTACCGCTTCTTGCTACGGGAGAAGAACCTCGACGGCTCGATCCACTACGGGAACTTGCAGATGTGGTTGCAGGTCACGGAAGAGCGGCGGCGCATGGTTGAGCGGGGCTTTCTGCCGCAGCCCTTGCCGAAGGACTTCGACGACCTCTGCAACCTGCCGAATCTCAACGAGAAAACCCTGTTGGACAACCTGCGCAGTCGCTTCAAACAGGAGAAGATTTACACGTATGTGGGAAGCATCCTCATAGTCATCAACCCCTTCAAGTTCCTGCCTATCTATAATCCCAAATACGTTAAGATGTACGATAATCACCAGCTGGGCAAGCTGGAGCCGCACATCTATGCGGTGGCGGACGTGGCCTATCATGCAATGCTGCAAAGTAAGCAGAATCAATGCATCGTTATTTCTGGGGAGAGTGGATCGGGAAAGACCCAAAGCACCAACTTCTTGATCCACCACCTCACGGCTCTCAGTCAGAAAGGCTTTGCTAGCGGAGTGGAGCAGATCATCCTGGGTGCCGGACCAGTGCTGGAGGTAAGAGCTGATTATATTAATTAACAATATCACAAGGTTGTTGTTGGTTTATAGGTCAAGGTTTATAGGTTTGTGCTTAGAGCTGATCTTTAATAAGCCTTACATTCTGTCCTTAACCAGGGTTGGGAATTTAATAGAGTGACAACACAAGCCACGTTTCCATTACCCTTTAAATTGAAAATGCGAATTGAAAATACACCCAATGGAAACATGTCAATTTTGCAAAAAGTTTGAGGTGGTTTTTCTGGCAATTCAAATAAGGAATATTCCATTGCAGGACAATTTACAGATCACCTGACGTACGTATAAATTCAATCATTCTTTAAAGAAGGCATGGTGTGTTTGGACAGAAGATGAGGCTGAGTTCTGTATTAAACTCATAAAAGACAAAAGGTATCACGGAAATAGAAAAGAAATTCCACAATTTGAAGCAGAAATGAGGGAGAAACACCTCATATGTTAGCCTGGCAACTCACCATTGGCACAGCTCAATCCGAGGGGCGGGATAAACGGTTGTCTCTCAAAATCCCTCTGCACGCAATAGGATAGCGCTACAAACAATCAGAGCAACGAAGAAGGCTAGTTGGTAGATTAAACTTTTGCCATATCCAGTCGGCAAAACTCCGAACACATCTTCCTTTTTTAAAAAAGACTTAAGTGCCGTTCTTTGCTCTTTTCTCAAAGAAAAGCTTAACTCCAAGTCCTCCAGAGTCGCGGCTAAAGCTGATTCGAAAGACCGCTGTTCGCCAGCAGCAGCCGCCATTCTTTGTTTTCAAGTAGCAGGAACCGTTGCAACTCTGTCGTCATTATGTTAAGCCTGCCCCGCCTACTCTATACATGATGTGATTGGCCTGACCTGAGTTTGGTTTTTCCAGCTCAAGTCAATGGAGAGTTGCTAGACCACACTGGCTGCAAAATAAATTTTGCTGCTGCTAGGGTGTGTCTAGATTTCTAGTCTACTCATATTTGCCACTCTCAAGTATAAGGGTCTTTCCTTACCATTAATGTTTGGATAAAACGCCTACGGCTCCTTTGATTTAAAAATAATGTCTAGTGCGTTGGCTGCGATACATAAACCTACCAACATCCATTGCCATGTTTTTTGGAATGACTTATTGCAAGAGGAAAAAATTACGCTTTAGTCGCATAACATCGGTCAATGGAAACGGCGTCATTTCGCAATCGTTTTTTATTGACATTTAGAAAATATCGCAAAAGTTTTGTGCAGATCTGTAATGGAAACACGGCCACAGATACATTTAATAAGGTAATTCTAAAAATCGCCCTAACGAAGGTGCCTGGAAATCAATTCCATGGCACAAATATCGCCCATTAATGGAAAAAGTTGATTTCTGACTCTGGACCTAAACCACTGCGACATGTGACTAGACATTTTGTTGGTTGCTTGGTTGCTATTCCAGTCACGCCTGGTATCTGTATATTTAACAGTAAATGTGTTCTGATTGGTTGTGACTTTGGGTCTCCATGCAACATTTTCAGTTTCAGAATGAACAGTCTTTGGATCCTGAGGCATGACGTGTGAGGTCTGATGGTCATCCGCTCTTTGAAATGCTCAACATCACACCTTCAATAGACCAAGTTATTGTGTGCAATTGTCACATTCTTTGATATGCTTCGAGTTTCGTGTGCTTTGTGATCTAGATAAGCCTTTGAGCGATGATAGTTTAGAAAGGCATACGCTCTGTCATGCGATACAATGTTACGGTCATAATGTGGGCGAAAGAACGTGTTTTAAAGCTTCTAGATTCCAGTGATGCCAGTAATTCCACTCAGCTTTTGTCACCAAGAAGCACATGATTTTGTTTTACAAACATTATCAAAGTTACTGTGGTTAGACTAGTTCTTTTCTGTGTGTAGTATACCGGAAGGGTATTTTGTCACTGGAGTTTTTTAAAGCCGTTTGCATGCATTTATTAAAGCTTACCCGCACCATAAAAGGCCATGATAAAATCAATGCAACTTGCCACTCATGATCTATTGTTTTTTGAAGCTTAATTTTTTTCTATTGATCTTATGGTTTTGTGTTGCCAGCATTTTGAGACACTAATGTGCAATGATGTATATTTGAAGACTTCAGATGCAAAAGCCTTTAAGTCCATGTAAAGTTTTTGTTTCTACCCAAGTACCGACATTTCTGAATGGGCTGAGGCTGGGATTTAGTGATTTAGATTGATGGGCGTATACTATATGCCGAGAGCATTCACTCAATATTATCTCATTTTTGGAGAACAAACAATTATCAAAAAGGTTGAAATAAAAACGTTAAACATTTGTACAACTCAATTTTTGCTATTTGAGTGTTGAATATTAAACAAGTTTGATTCATTTGTTATTAATTTATTTAGATTCGGCCCAGAATTTTCATTTTCGATTCATCCCCTGGTTACAATTAATGTCCCACTGAAGTTTAGTCACAAGACTGTATATTGTGTCTAAAACATTGTATAAAAAATAAATATTTTATTATATGAAATTATATCATGTCATCAATATTCAATATTCTTCTGTGGAAGGTACAAGAAAATGTTTAGCAGAATGTCAGAGGTTTTGTTTACATATTGAGTGACTAGTGAAAAAAAACACCATAACATTCCAGACAACTCATGTTTTATATTCCAAGACTTCTGAAGCCATATGCTAGTTTTGCGTGTCATATATTGCCACCAGTCCATTAAAAGAGTGATTCTCAGTTGATTCCTTCAGGCAGGCCTTCCTATACGCAATATCCCCCATATTTAACTCGCCTGTTTTAGCCTTGTTAGTGTAGAGTGCGATGAACTAAACTGGTTGTGCCAGATTAGCGAGACGCCTACAATGTGCAGAACCTTCTAGTATGGATTCTTTTCTTATTTCAATCTAATAATCCCAGTATAATCTCTGACTTTTTGAATTACAAAAAGGCTAATGTTTAAGCACATGGGTTAATGTCCAACCATCTGGCACAATTGAATGGCTCTTGAGTGTAGAGGACGGGCTTTAATTGTTTGCAGAGTGAGATTGTGTATCTGCTCATTACTGATTAATGCGGAGCGTGTGGAGTGGCCGAGCACACAGACGTCTCTTCCTCTTTACTCGCATGGAGGTGACACATCTGTCACAGTTTATACACACACACACACTTTGTGCTCAAAGCTCTTTAAGGCCAAGTGAGTTAAGCCTGGTGTACAAATGTGTTGCATTAATGAGAATTTGCCCTTAGTGCTGGATTAGTTTGAGGTGTCTAACTTTTGTCCAACAAAAAACGTGCGACTTGTTAAGGAGATGTATTACTGTCTTAAAGGAGAAGTTCACTTTAAAAAAAACTTTTGCTGATAATTTACTCACCCCCATGTCATCCAAGATGTCCATGTCTTTCTTTCTTCAGTCGATAAGAAATTAAGGTTTTTGATGAAAACATTCCAGGATTTCCCCCCATATTATGGACTCCGATGGGACCCAAACTGTTCAAGGTCCAAATGACAGTTTCAGTGCAGCTTCAAAGGGCTTTAAACGATACCAGACGATGAATAAGGGTCTTATCTAGCGAAACGATCGGTCATTTCAAAAATAAATAAAAAAGTTTAAGTTTTATAAGCACAAATGTTCGCCTTGCTCTGTTCTGTGATGCGCGTTTGTGACGTCACGTAATACGCAATTACGTTGAAAAGGTCACGCTTGAAAAATTTCTGTCCTGAAGAAAATGTTCTTTTTGGCTTTTTAATATTAAAACACCCAGGATACGCACACGAAATGGGCATTTTAAACGATAAACTGACACAAATACATTTGAAAATGTGTATATGGTCCTCCTTCCGCACATTTGTAAACACGTCAAGCGTGACCTTTTCAACGTAATTGCGTATTACGTGACGTGACGTCATGAACGCACAGAACAGAGCAAGGTTAATTTTTTTACAAATGTTAAAGGGGACCTGTTTGAAAGTCTTGATTTTGTAGGATAGGATAGGTTTTCATGCTTGAATGTTCAAAAAACATATTATTTTTCTCATATTTGACAATGTTGCTGTACCTCTCTTCCCAGTCTGTTAGTAACATGCTGTTTAGGTCCTGTCTCTATGAAGCCCCTCCTTCTGAAAAGCACACTGTGCACTGATTGGTCGACTTGAGCGGGGTGTTGCGATTGGTCAAGCTATTTCAGCGTGTTTGGGAAATGTCCCGCCTCTTGTCATAACCACAAGTTTTAACACTCTAATTACCAACTCAACCAGGCCCCTCCCCTTTAATTTGCATATGCTTTGGGGGGGAATTATTTAAATGAGGAATATTATTAACATTCCTTCAAGCGGATTGATGTGATACAAACTGTTCTTAAAGGAGTCATGAACTGGCTTATTTTTAAAAATGATATTGTTGTCTGAGGTCAACTTATGACGTTTGCTTGGTTTTTACATTCAAAAACATCAAAATGGCTATTTTCTACCTGGTTTTGAGCCTAGCTCCTGAAACGCTCGGTTTTTAAGGGCGAGCCGCATTGAAGACTTGGAAGTGAACGCCCACTGCTATGATTGGATAACAGTTTTGCATATTATAATGAGTTTCATGTAATGTGCGAATCGGTGGGCGGGGCTAAACAGGCAGTGTTGAAGTAGGCATTGATCTTCTGCGGAGGCGGGGTTTGATGCCCTTTGACCGTCATAGATCCCCACTTTGAAAAACCTGTCGTTCGCTGCGCCTGGTGTCAATAAAAGCTTTTATTGGATTAACAAGGAAGTTTTCAGTTCTGAAACTTACAGGATATTCTTATAGTATGATGATGACCTCTTATGTCAAAAGCTCAAGGAAAGTTTGATTTCTCAGTTCATCACCCCTTTAAAAACCTACAACAGAAGTTCTGGAATAAGTTTGGAAATGGCAGTGAACTGTAGCCTGGTGGTTCAAAGGCATGAGCTTTAACATGTAGGCCTACACAACTTTTTTTCTTGCAGGCTTTTGTATTGGTATAATCTTCTCTGAAGCTTAAAGTTTCTGCTCGAGTGAGAATATCAGTTTCAAAGGTTCATCTCGTGCTGGATTTCTGCCAGAGCAGTAGCGTTGATAGTTGGGAGTCTGTGTTATGAGTTGGCTTAATATGTGGTGAGGATTATTCATCCAATAAACCTTCTGCTGTCATATTTAAAGGCTTGTTGACTCAGTGCTTGGGTTGTGTGCGCTGCTGGTATCTTTAGTCATAGCAGTGATACGGTGTAAATCATCAAACAGTTAACAAAGACTTCAGTCTCATTATCCAAAAATGTTAAGTTGTAGCCACACAATGGGCCTCTGTTGGTCCTTTATAAGGCACTCTATATCCGCTGTTGTGTTTGACATTGACATTTTGCACAACTTTAGCAAGGGCAGTTTGATTACAGATTTTTTGTCGCTTGCAATGTCAGTTTATGGAGTCGATTCCAAGAGTCGATTCCAAGAGTCGATTCCAAGAGTCGATTCCAAGAGTCGATTCCAAGAGTCGATTCCAAGAGTCGATTCCAAGAGTCGATTCCAAGAGTCGATTCCAAGAGTCGATTCCAAGAGTCGATTCCAAGAGTCGATTCCAAGAGTCGATTCCAAGAGTCGATTCCAGTGTTCATCCAAAAGAGGCCAAATGTTAATATCTGTGCATCCCTAATAAAGTATGTTGTGATTTAATTAAATGAATGTTATTGAAAGCTGCTGTATCTGTATTTTAAGTTACTGCTGTCATTGTGTTTTGTTTTTGAATAAATATTTTGGGAGAATGATAAAAAAAATACTCATAATACTCTAAGATTCACTTGTTGCCACCTACTGGTGTAATGATATACCCTACAGAATGATTCAGCGAATGAATCTGAACGATCTTTTTTGTGAAGCAAATCATAATATTTGAGTTAATTGCCTGAATCAATTCAAGCACCAACAGTTTGAAATAAAAAAAATCGTACAAAATATGTTTGAAAGCGCCTGAAAGACTTGATGGGTCTTAGTCTTCTTTTCAGATTTCACAATAGTACATTTTTGAAAAGGGTTCCTCAATTATTTGTTCAAAAGCAGTTAAAATGTTTCTTTTGTCGTCATTTCCTTCGGTCAAGTGTTCACAATCTCAGAAATCTTGGCACAGTGCTCAGCTCTGTAGTTTATTTCAGCGATTCGGTGGTTTTGAAGGTATTCGTGTGATGGGGTGTGTGTGTGAGGTAAGGGTCTCTGGGAGTTTGGCAGGTTGATTGGGTTCGTTTCCAGGCCTAAGTGAGGCTTGGTGTTTTTCAGTCCAACAGAAACATTCCAGCTAGAGCCATATGAGAGTCAGCCCAGGTCACAGCATGGCCGTTCCTCCTCAGCACACTATAATGAATCTTTAATGCCCACTGTCATTAGTCTTAATGCGCTACTGGGATTATTGTGAATTACTGCTAGCACTGGGTGGGGCGGCAGAGTTTGGGGGATTTACTGTATGTTAGTATTTATTATTCCTGACAGAGATGTTCTGGAACGTTTTAAAGCCAACGGCATCTTGATCATTTCGTTTTTATGTAAAAAGTCAATGTTGTGTGAACTTCATAAAGCTGTATGATTAGTGGAGTAAAGTTGAGGCCCACTGGATTTATGTCCAGTGTTATCTTTAATCGAGAAAAAAAAGAAAAATAGTGCTATTTCTGCTCCCATAAAAGTATATTACAATGTCACCCCTAAAAGTAAGCAGATCATTCGAAAACGTATGAATGAGGTCGTATGAATGTTAGCCATTAAATTCGTCAAAATGTAAAATAGTTATTATTGCTATGAGATTGTGAAACTCAATGCATTTTATTTGCAAATCCAAGTGTGTGAAGTATGTTAGCTTGACATAAAAAAAAAAAATGTTTTATATGTATTACAATACATCCACAATGACGAATGTCTTTTTTACACAGAGGATTCACTAAAGATCCATGCTTACTACTGTGCATGAGTCATGTCTCCCTGTTTTTGTAGCGTCTTGCGTTATTAATATTGGATTTTTAACTATAAAATAGGATAATTTAACTATATTTAAAAAAAAGGTTGACAATCTTCTATTCCTTTTCAGTGCGCTCTGTATTGCTGTTTTTGAGCACAAAAACGAATAAGGCACGTGTGCATATTAATTTGATCATCTTGATGCCGTGCTCTCGGCTAAATGCTCTCGTTATGAGTGTATATGTACGTTTTATACAATAATTGGCGCTTTATTAGCATATTCCCCCATTCGTGCTTTTGTTCTTTTATATTTTTATTTATGTACACATTTTCAACTAAAAGAAAACCTTAATATGTAGCATAAGCTTGATTTGTAAATTGCTTAATCGTACGCTTGTTCAGAAATGGTGACAACTTGATGAATTGAAAAAAATATATTTTTCGTTAAAAGTCATTTAAATAAACGAAAATTCGATTTTTATGAGCCCAAATATTTGAATACAATGCCCGTCCCTATTGCAAACTCTGACCTTTGTAACGTGAGTTGCTCGTAGTAGGTCTGACAAAGAAGATTACCAATCATTAAGCTCGTTCGCTGTTGGCATGGTTTATTGTTGTAAAAGGCCTGACTGTTGACTTACTTCAGCCTAGATGTTCAGACCAGTGCATGAATTGCATTGCTGAACGTTACACAGTTAAACACACTGTCCATGTCAATGAATGGCTTTCTTTTCCTTACAGCTGTGCCTTATTTAAACAAATAAATCAAGCTCTTTACACCATGTCTTGTAGTGAAGACAGCATGACTAATAGTATAGATATTGTTGAAGGCTGGTATGGAACTAGTTTTCTTAATATTGGTGGTATAGCAAACTACAAGATATAAATCTCCAAGTGTTGATGATAAAGATTGAAAAAATGTCTCATTTTTCAGCTGTTTTGTAGCCACAGGAACTTGTAAATTATACTCATGCCATTTAGGGAGGTCACATCCACATTCCAGCCTTTTCAACATGTCGAAATTAAAAGTTACGACACAAATGTTTGCATATAGCTATAGTTTGAGAAGTCTGTACGGTACGGTTTCTGTAATTTAGCTGGTGATGTGTGTTAGTGGGAAGGGTTTTGGGTCCGGCACAGATGTTCTTCTCGTCCGTTCGCACATAATGCATGTTGTTTGTGAAGGTTGTGCACTCGCATTATTCCTCCACACAGAACAGCTGCCTTAAAGGGATACTCCACCCGAAAATGGAAAAATCTCCTATCATTTCCTCACTCTCATGCCATCCCAGATGTGTATGACTTTCGTCAGATAAACACAACAAAGATTTAGGAAAATGTTTATTAATGTCGTGCAACATGAATAAAAATTTAGCCAAAAAATACGTCTGTTTACGACTCTGTGCTTGATTGACCCGCATCAATTTGATCAATTAATTTTGCTTAAATCTCATTATGCATGTAATCCTAGTCAATGTCTTCTGAAGAAATAAGTGTGTGAAAGAAAAATACTAGTATTTTAAAGTCCCCCTTTGGTGAAAACCCAGATTTTAATGTTGTTTATACGTCTATGTGGTATTTTTAATATGCTTTAAGACAAACCATGTGCAAAATCATAATTTCATCAAATTTTTTTTTACCAAGTTGGACGTTTTGACATCAAGTTAAATCATATTGCGTCTTTTTCCAAGTAGGAAAATCTGAATTTCCAAGATAAATGGAAATGGAAACGACCTGTTTTTATTGCCTGTGGTTTTGCCACTACATACATAGCATTTTTGCTTTCATTGAGGACAGAAAAATGTCTTGTCTGCTTAGGACATGCTTTAAGATTCTTTAAAAAAAAAAAAAAAAAAAAAAAAAAAAATGCTGTTTCGATAATATCCATGTCACCTTTAACCAGCTCTTGTGTGACACGTGTCATGTGACTTCCTGTGTATTTATGGCTCTGACTATATGGAGCACACTGTTAGTAAGAGGATCAGCATTACCGTCCTGCTAAGAATAAAGCTCTTGTCACTGAGGAATGTTGCCTGCGGTGTAACTGGTGTGACTTCTGAACTGTCCACAACTGTCATTAAAGAGACTGCAGTGGCTTTGTGTTGGTCAGAAACTTGTCTAGTGAGTTATGGCTTACATTTCATGGGTATTTTACTCCTACTTCAGGTTGTTTTGATGTTCAACAGTCTAAAGCAGCGGTCAGCAAATGCAGATCCATTCCAGACCGAAGACTGAATCCACCCAAAGCGTGAATCATTTCATGTACAGTTTCCATATTCCACCATGTTGTTTAAAACATATAAAACATGTTCTGTAGTTTAGTATGTTTTACATAAAAAAAATAAAATAAAAATTAAGATTATGTATTGGAGGGCAATAAAATGCTTTTAATTTTACTCATAATTCACCTCAAAACTAAAATAAAGTTAATATTAATAAAAATTTGCATAATCTTACATCAGATCTTACATAAAATTAAGCCTGTTTTGGGACCATTACTATTTTTGCATTGTCACTTTAATAGTTTTATTCAGCAAGGATGCATTAAGTTGTTTAAAAGTGACAGTAAAGACATTTATATTGTAACAAAAAAAACCCCGTATATTTCAAATAAATTCCATTCTTTTGATCTTTCAATTCAACACGGAATCCTGATTAACATGCATCACAGTTTCCACAAAAATATTAAGCCAGTCACCAAATGCAGATCCAGAGATTGTACTAAACATATAAAACATGCTCAGTAGTTTAGTATGTCTTGCATTAAAAAATAAAATGAATTTAAGATTCTGAATTCAGAGGGCAATGAAATTCTTTTCATTTTACTCATAATTCACGAAAAAAAAAAAAAAAAAAAAAAAAAAAATATATATATATATATAAAATCAAAATTGGCATAATCTTACAGCCTGTTTTGTGACCATTAGGATTTTTGCCTTGTCACTTTAAATAATTTTAATGCATTACGTTGTTCAAAAGTTACAGTAAAGACTTTTACAGTTGATAAAGCGAGGACTGGAGTAATGATGCTGAAAATTCAGCAGTAAATTTATACAGTAGTCAACATTTTGAAGTGGATCAAAAAAGTTAATCAAAGTTGTCCTAAGACAAGAACGGGTATTGTTCAAAATTCATGTATAACTTTGAAAGGTTTTGATCCACTTCAAATGTCGACTACTGTATTTTAAAATGCATTTAAAATAGAAAACCATTATTTTAAATCGCAGCCTTGGTGAGCATAAAAGACTTTAAACAATTTCTGTCCCTAGATTCTTTACTGACTTGTAGTGATGCTTCATCGTCATGTTTGAAGAATTTTTACAGTGCTAAATATTTGCGTATTGCTTTGTTTGCATTGGTGGTTGCTGTCAGATGTTTCCATCCTGGTCAGATACCTGTACTTCTCAGCAGGACTCCGGAGGGAATCCCTGTGTTTGTCTCTCTGTCACAGCTAATCAGATTGCCCACATTTCTCAGAGCTCAATGGGATGCTTTACTAAAGTATGTGGGCTTCTTTCCCTCCCCGTGTGATTAATGTGGGCTGTGTTTCTGGTCACCACCTGTTTCTCAGCAAGCAATAGCGCAGAACTGCAATGCAGCCCTAAAGCTAAATTTACAGTTTCAGACCGTGTCATGCCATGTGTGGGCGACCACATTTACAGTCATTACAGTTATTAAATCAAAATGGGCTTTTTTTTTTTGGGAATATTACAGCATTTATTATAAATTATTTATCTGTGCACATCTTTTAAGTTCATGCACCTCATAATCTTTAATCAAAATAACTTCCAGGCTATCACAACTTCCGTTTTAATGCTGACTTTAAAGTCAACTTAAACTGTTTTCTGACCCTAATGTTGTTCCATTGCCATATATTTTGCTACTAAAAATAAGCAAAAGCTCATTGATGTTTATTGTGTGGAACAGAGCAGCTGTGAAATTCTACAAAATAACTTCTGCTCCACAGAAGCAAGAAAAACATGGGTTTGGAATGACATGAATGTTTAAATAATGACACAATTTTCATTTTATAGGAATAAAACAAAAGAATTTGTCATTTACTCACCCTTATTTCATTGTTCTTCTTTTTCTCTTCATGATTGTCCGTACACTGAAAGCCAGAGTTGTTTTGGACTCCATTATTTAATGGGGGAAACAGTCGAATCAATCTTCAAAATATCAAACCTAAGCTTCCAACAAAAGGCCACTATGAATTTGAAATATCAAGTATCAAGTATATTTGTATAGCGCTTTTCACAATACAGATTGTATCAAAGCAGCTTCACAGTATTAAAATAAAATAATACAACAAAGTTTGTTTCTAGTGGAATTTATTGATTGATAGAATAAAACTAAATATCCCCAAAATATCCCCAATAAAAGTATGTATTTGTAGAAATAACTTTAATATTCATTGTTTTTTTGAGGTCGTATCATGTTATTCAAATGTGGTAACTACAAACCAGCCATTAAAAAGGTTATTTCTTCCTGGGCAAATTGGTATATGATGCAACTTTTAAATGGATTTCAACATGCAAGTCCCAAAGTGGTAGTTTCTTGACGATTGCACCACATGATTTTGTATATTGTGATGGAAATATAAATACAAATGCTTTGCCATTTTGTACAGCATTACAAAACACTTTTGGAAATCATGCCAAGTAGTGCAGAATTAACTTTTAGAGGAATTTCAAATACGTTTCCAAAACAGCAGTTATGGCCGGACGGTCACACCACATGATACTTTGACGCTTTAAATAACAGAAAAAATTACAAATAACTAATGCTTTTTGAAAAGTTAAAGTGGGAGAGGTTCTACATGGTATCTTTTCATGCATTTAAACCCGTTTTTAACTAAAAAGAAAATGCAATCGGACTGAAAATGTAGGCGTCACGTCATTGACCCATGCACTCTTTACTCTTTAATAGTTTAATACGACTTCGTGCACCTCACTGGATTGAATTATGAAGATAGGCTTTTCTGGGTAAATTGTGTTTCTGTTTGGGAAATACTCCAAACTAAATCAACTGTAGAGTAGAGCAGAAGATTGTGGACGTGATCCAGCCCTGCCCTGTCGAGTCTGATAACACGGCTTCTTTGGATTTTTAAGATATTTAAGGCTTTATAGGGATTTAGTAGCTGTCCTCTTTATACTTTATGCCACATTGAAGATTAAGTTGTATCTGATAAAGAATAAATCTTGCTAATTTTGTCAAATTCAGCTGATTAATCATGGGGGAATTATTAGACTGAGACACTTTTACCCGTTTGGGGTCTCAAAGGAAAATCTCATGATTTTCAAGCTCAAGTTATGAAGACCAGTTTGGTCTTGCGTAGACAGACTTTTGACTGTCGGGGTTTTAAGTCTGGTCCACATTGCAGTTAATTTTGGCACAGAGTGTTTGCTTTACACAGATAACTCCCATCACTGTGGGAAAGCAGTCCGTTTCCTGATATCACTCATTCCATAAAAGATACGTCCATAAAAGATTCCCTGTTTTTGTACCTCAGCCTTGGTTCATTCCCTGCTGTTGACGAGCTCTGTCCTAAATCCCAGTGTGCTGGCTTGCTGTCTAGTGTCTACTACCTATATAAGGCAACATGCAGACTTAAACAATCTTCATAAATTAATTAATTTTAACATCATGGGCTCATTAGAAAAACATGCCTCTACCAATGTTTTTGCTAAACATACACTAAACACAATTCACTGCATTTTCCAGTTGAAATGAACACCAGTGACCGTAAAAAACAACAACTTTTATTCCTTTTCAGATGAATTATGATGACAGGGGTTAGGGGTGTAACGATACACGTATTCGTATTGAACCGTTCGGTACGAGGCTTTATAAGTATAGCTCCATCATTGCTCAAAGTAAAAAATGACCATACTTTTATATTAGTTTTAGTTAAAAAATAAATAAAAATAATAATCATGGAAATTTCTCTGGCATTTCTTTCTTTTCGCTGTATCGGAAACGTACCGAACCGTGACACCAGTGTATCGTATCAAACCGAACCGTGAATTTTGTGAACCGTTACACCCCTAACAGGGATAGATTATTTTATTTATTTATTTATTTATTTTTTTTTTTTTTGTGCGGTTACTTGTACATTACTGTGTTATGTCCTCAAAACACTTTTATCATAGTGAATGATTTGTAAAGTAATCCATTTTGACATTTGTATCCCACAACCAATGTAGTAAACTTGCTTACTACCTCACCTGGTACAGTATTGCAGTTGTCTTTTGAAACACGAGTCACAACGCTCAATATAAAATCTTACAAACTTGTAGAAGAAAGCTAAAATGGCGCTGTGTATTTTTATGTCATGTTTGCTTTTGTTAACACTATCGGTTAGATTTGGTGTTGGTGATACGTTATTTTAAAACACAAAATAAAATAAACCTATTTCTCCCAGTCTTCAGAAATTTCATTTCAAAACTGATGCGATGTGTACAACAACCAACTTAATAAAATGTTGCCACATTTACATTCATCTGTTTCAGAGAGAACTGACAGTGCTTTTAGCGTCGCTTTGAACATGCAAAACATTGAGGAAATGATGTAATATAATTTTGCAGAAATGTCACCACAGGCATGTTTTTCCAGTGAGCCTGGGTTTAATTTTAAAGTGTTATATAGGCAGCAACTTATAGCATGTCACAAAAATACTCCTCACATGAATCACCCTGGAAACATGACTGTCAGCTGTTCTTTAGTAAGAGCTTGACATTAGCATGTTGCCAAGCTAAAGGCTTTACAATCTAACAAGGCACACATTCTGGCCAAAACAGATCATTTGTTACTTAGAATGAACCTTTTAAAAAACTTTTTGGGTATTGTAAGAAACCATTTCTGTCAGTTCGTCCGCCAATTTGTCTCTGAGCTCATTACAATGTATTATGGGATTCTCTGCTCTACTTAAAGTTACTTAAAGTCCCCCTGTTTTGAAAATCCAGCTTTTAATGTTGTTTATATGTCTATGTGGTGTTTTTAATATGCTTTAAGACAAACCATGTGCAAATTCATAAGTCGACACCATTGCTGAGTATCTTACAAAAAAAGCAGTCTGTTCTGTTTTTCCTCTTCATGTTCCCTGTCAGCATCCTTAGGTCTTGGCTACGGCTATCGTTTAAACAGGCGTGTGCAGTTTAAGACCGTTGCCATCAACGGAAGAGCTCTTTCTTGCTTAATGTGCTGCTGACTAATAGATGAGCAATGGAACGGAGAGCTTTAAAACGCATTTACACCCACCAACAGAGTATTAACAACACACCCAGCTCTCATTTACCATCACACCCACACACACTTACACAGGGTGGGAATGGCATACAGTTATGGCTAGCATGGACATATCTCAATTCTTCTGAAAGGTCTATCTAAAGTGTTTGACGCTGCCATTTTAACACTGTCACTTTAAGAGTCATTCACTAAACAAATTAAATTGTGATTTAATCACCTTCATGTTGTTTCAAACCTGTATGGCATTGGACCCCATTGACTTTCATTGTATGGAAAAAAAATATATATATATATATATATTTTCACTCAGAAATTGCTAGTAAATTTCATAATTAATAGCAAAGAAATGGCACATTAAAAAAAATGAAATTTATCAGCATTTTATTGTTGAAACACCCCCCCCCCCCCCCCAAGTTATTTAAATTTAATTTTCATTTAAAGTTGGTTTTGGATCGATATGACTAGGTCTGGTGTGTGGTAACTTGTATTTACACAACTTTGTGTATGTGTCTGATGAAAGGGTTGTTATCTGTTTACTCCGAGATAGGCCTGATTATGAAGAGGAAAATGTACCTAATACTTGCCAAAAGCTTGAATCTAAGGTGACCCAGAACTCCGCTTGTTTAGATTGATCGGCGTTGAGTTTGAACGTTTACACTTGGCCACATAAATCTGACTCCAGAAAACAAATATGAATAAGATTTCCGAGCTACCTGCAAATATATGATCTTTTTTACCCATTTGCTCATCCATGATCACCCATGCATTGATTGCAGGGCTCCCAAATGTTGATGAAGTCCTGATTGGGAGTAAAGCCTACATATGTGGCCTGATCAATCAGACGATCATACTGACATGACCTGTTGTTATTGAAGTTCAAACTTGAATTTTAGAAATTTTATGGATTCTGGTCATTCCCTGTTTAAGTATGCATTTACTTAGTAAATGAATGCAAGTATGCATTTGAGCCAGCAGCCATATCACCCTGTGGACCAAGACTGGTTGCCCACTGAAGCTAAGCAGGGTTGAGCCTGGTCAGTACCTTGATTGGGAGACCTCCTGGGAAAACCAGGTTGCTGCTGGAAGAGGTGTTAGTGAGGCCAGCAGGGGGCGCTCACCCTGTGCTTTGTGTGGGTCCTAACGCCCCAATATAGTGATGGGGATACTATACTGTCAAAAGAGCACCGTCCTTCAGATGAGATGTCAAACCGATGTCCTGACTCTCTGTGGTTATTAAAAATCCAAGGATGTCCTTCGGAAAAAGAGTAGGGGTTTAACCCCGGCATCTTGGCCAAATTTGCCCATTGGCCTCTGTCCATCATGGCCTCCTAATCATCCTCATATACACTGATTGGCTGATTGGGTGTTCTGGCACAATATGACTGCCGTCCCATCATCCAGGTGGAGCTGCACATTGGTGGTGGTTGAGGACTTTCCCCCTTCCATATGTAAAGAGCTTTGAGTTCCCAGAAAAGCGCTATATAAATGTAATGAATTATTATTATTATTATTATTTACATTACTGGAAAATAGATGCCCAAGGGCGTTTCCAAGATGGCCTAGTCAACCAACTTTCTTGCTTTGAAAAAGACCAATGCCCTTCCACAATGACCAACTTCTCAATAATACAGTCACAGTCATCCTTACTCCAACTGCAGTCTCTCACAGCCAGACCTTTGACTGGGTTATATAGCCACTTCAGGTGGCCAAGGTCTGCCCAAATAAGTAGGAAAAGGCTATAACACAACAACGTAAAATGACTCCTCCACTTTTCAGAGCCCACAAGCAATTTGGGTTATCCGAGTGCCTTACTAAATCAGCCAGCTACAATGTCAACTTTCATATTTACCTGCATATGCCACAGATATTCCCATTTCATTGAGGTACTTCACCTGATCTTCCATTATAGATGTGAGAAGACGTATAGCTAATTAAATAAGTTTATGTGATTTGGCAAAGGGTCAGCCAAGCTTGAGAATTGCTACTTTTCCCATATCTCGTATAGGCTAAGTAAACATGCAAAAATGTTTCTTGTACGTTCAACTAAGTGCCTCAAACAAAACTCTTGAATATCTTTTAATGTTTCTAACCTGCTTCACAAGACCCGAACTAAAGTCTGAACCACCCATCTTTAGCTTGTTTGCTCTGTCAGTTTCCTATCCTGTAGTACCAGCGTCAGGGTCTGAGTGATGTAACGGCAGCCAGAAACAGAAGTGCAGTGTGTAATGGGTTCACCGGGGTTAGGCTTGCATTGGCACCAAACCAACACCGCATGCTCCAAGATGCCACTCCATCGGCACTGTGCCAGAGTCTTGCTCGAGAGCACATACACGTATAACTCAGACACACTCTGAGGTCTCTATAGGTCAAGTCTGTCTGCTGGTATGACAGAACGTCTCTGAACTATGACACTGACAGAGTAAAGCTGGACCCTCCTGTTTGAAATCCTCTTTGGGAAAGGGAAGTGTTGCAACCATAGGCTGTTTAAAACAATGGACGTAGTGTCCGTGACGTCATCCATAGGTTTCTGAAGAGCATTTTTGAATGCCGACCGTCGCCATCTTGGCAGCGCATCACTCCTGGATAACCGAAAATGGGCAAAGAGGCGGGATTAGCTGAGGTGACGTTTAACCAACGGACTAAACGAAAAGTTTAAAGTACTTAATTCAACTTTTTTTTTTTTGTTCTGGTATGAAATCTGGTACAGAGAACTGCAAAACTGTACTGGATTTGGTACTGACTACTGAAATTTTGGTACCGTGACAACCCTACCTCCTGGTTGGCTAATTTTGCCCAACATGTTTATTTTGAGGAATGCTTTTTCAATGTGATTTTATGCTTATCTTTGAAGCATCTAAGAAACAGCTATATGTATTTATCCATTATAGCACAATAGTCCAAATATTTGTTAAAATCAAAATATAAACCAAACAATCCATGTTTATTTTGGAAGAGCTGGTGCTTATGTTCAGCGCTCACACATGCACACGGTCACCGATCGTTCAGCCCCATCCAACCCTGCCAGCTTCATAATCAATACATGGATGCCGTCTGAAACATTGCAGCTGTTACCAGGGGCAAGGTCATATTTGTTCTGAGCCCATTACTTATTGTAGAGCTTCAGAGATCCTAAACAATCCTCTAAATGAGTTCAGTGGTGAAGCACGAGAACTGAGCGATATCAGGCTGACCTTAATGCATTTGTAGGGGTTTCCCTTTCAGATGCAAAATTTATGGGAGGAGAGCATTTAGATGAATCATGCAAGGTGATTTACTAAGGTTTGTGTTATTCAATTTACTGGTATTTGCGCCATTATGTAAAGCATGTCTTAAACCAGACGCTAATTTGCGCTGCTCTTGGTAGGTTGCATTGGTCATTATGGAAAGTGTGTTATGGAAGGTGTTCTTTAATTTGCACGTCATCAGTAGATCACGCACTGAACTTTCCAATTTCTTGTAATTGCGCTCTCTACAATTTGCCCTGTTTTTTTATTTATTTTTTATTTGACTTTTTATTTAACCAGGAAAATCTCTCTGAGATTAAAAATCTCTTTCACAGGAGTGTCCTGGCCAAGAATGGACAGCAGTTACAATCACAAACTTACAGATCAAAACAACAAATATAAAGTTAAAACACTTAAAAACAATTGCACATCATTGAGTCTTCTATAATATTTCCCAACACTTTTCTTTTGGATTAGACAACCTAGATACAAAGGCAACAACACCAGAATAGTTTTATAAATAATTAGGTAATAGTGAATTTTCCTTCTAATAGACAGAGAGGGCCAGGCTACTGTTATACAATATACAATGGTGAGTTAAAGGTTTACAATCTGATATAAATCTTAAAGCGCTATGATAAACGGCATCCAAAGAGGAGAGAAGATGAGAAGCAAATTGATACACCACATCACCGTAATCAAGTACAGGCAATAGAGTAGCAGAAACTAACCTCTTTCGTACATTAAATGCAAAACAAAACTTGTTTCTAAAATAAAACCCACATTTTATTTTTTACATTTTTTCTTTAATTGAGTTATGTGAGAGCCAAAAGATAATGCATCATCAATAATGATGCCAAGATATTTATACTCTTTTACTAACTCAATCACATTACCTCGTAAAGTCTGAAGAGGAATAAGATTGTCTACTACCTTTTTCGAGCTTGAAAATAACATAATTTTGGTTTTGTCTTCATTCAGAACAAGTTTTAGTGTACGAAGCCGTGACTGAATGTTTAATAAATCTGGCCCCTAATATTATTATTTTTTTCTTTTTTTGTAAAGTTGGAGGCTTGCATTGTTACACCTTTTGAAAATGTTTAAAATGTATAGATATTTTCCCATTTTTATGTATAACATTACATCACACTCCTAATACCCACAATGCTGTAGTCCGTCTATGTGACAAAAGCCCAGTGTTAACGGATAGCCGCTCTTGGATCCAGTCCCCTTGCAACATTATCCAAATCTGCATCATTTTGTGCAATCAGCTGCACAGCAGGAGGAAGAATAGTGTCGGTCAGATGAGGTCAGTCTGCAGGACAATGTGCTCTTGTTTCTCATGGTGGGCGACTGGAGGAATGGAATAAGCGCTGTGTGAGTGAGGCTGGGTAACGGCCTCTGAACACTGGATCAATGATTTATCTGGACCACTGCGCTTCACAGCTTTGGAAACGGCTCCCAGATAAGCACTCACCCCTGTCCTCCTCTTACTCTTCCTCACGCCGTGACTGTGCAGAAAGCAATGACCTCATCCTGATATTCCCGCAGCTCTGGACATGAGCCAGGGACAGCCATACGGTGCAGTTTCTAAAGGACATGCATTGCATCCTAGCAATCACATAGCAACACTTTTATTATTAATATATACTACATGTTCACTGTGACATGCACTCAGTGTTGCCAGATTGGGACGATGATTTCCAGCCCAAAAGCTCACCAAAACCCGCCCACTACAAGAAAAAACCGCCCAAAATTTTACTGCCAAAATAATATGATATAATTTCATTACCATGTCATTCAAGGTTGATAAGCACAATTTGTATCTCCTTAAAACAAAATAACAATGATAAAAAAAATAAAATAAAAAATAAATAAAAAAAAATTCCAGGAAAACTGATCAAAACAGGGCAATAATTAAGGAGAATTAGCCAATATGACTAAAATGTCCAGATGGACACTGTCAAAACAGCAATCAAGAAATGAACCGATGACTTTAACCCTCGGAAGTACACATTGCAGAACATAACGCAGAATTTAGCAGTAAAAACGGATTCATCGATTCAGACCTTTTTCAGCAGCTGTCAGGGTCGAGTATAGTGCAGTCTGGACGGTGTAAAAGTTGCCGATGTCTGGTAAGGTTAGGCTAGTGTGCACATGATCATGGACAGGAGTCGTCCCATATTTGATTTAATTTCAAGTCATTTCACTGAGCTCTCTCCTCTCAGAGTTATAGTCACCATCGATATCTCCCACCACATGTACGTTTTTAGAGTTGCTCACTATCTCACTTTACTGTGCAGATACAACTTACTGTTTAGTAGGCTATATCACTTTGGCATTAACGATCACTTGAATATACGGAATATACAGCTACAACTTATCGCGCTCATTCGCATGATCTGCCTGCTGATCGCTGATTGGCTAAAAGTGCGTGCTCGTCGGTGATGTCAACACCAACGCCAGCTGACTCTGCATGGGCGTGTGTGTACAGTAATGTCATGATGACTGATTTTATGGACTACATGCACACTTTAGTTTAGTTTTTTAACCAATTAGACTTTAAAATGTAGATGTTTGAAAACCGCCGAACTGACCCCAAACCAGCCCAAATTTTGTCCACCCGCCCAAACCCTTTTTTACCCGCACAATCAAATTCAAAACCGCCCAATCTGGCAACACTGCATGCACTCTTCGATAGTGTCTTTATAGTGTTAAATCTTTGCCATAATGTCATTTATTTATTAATTTGCATGAATAATTTTCGATCGGTAACACATTTTATGCAAATATACATAAATGTACCATTTGACTACTTAAAACCATTTTCTACTAAACACTAGCTACACTCTTGCAACCATCTTGGGATGCACTCCCAGATAGCACAGGTACGTCTGTAAGATGTCTGCTTAAGATCTGGAAAACATCTGCTGTGTAACTACTTCTGATAAACATCTTAGAGCAGTTTTACATACATTCTAGACCATAAACATAAGACATCTTATAGATGTCTATATGACATCTGACAGGAGACATCTCAGAGATGTATTGCAGATGAAACACTCTAAAAGAAATGCATCTTGCAGACATCAAATAGACGTCTCTGAGACGTTCATGTGCTATCAGGGCTGATATTATTTATTAATAAATTATTATTAATTATGGATCAGTCTCTATGGATTTTGTCTCTAATTAATTAAACACTAATAACTGACACCCAGATAATCCTTGCTACCACATAGCAACACTTTAAAAACTATACCACTATTGGAATTCTGGCGGATATTATGTGCCAATCATTTATTTCTTGTTTTAGCCTATAATGGATGCATTGCCAATATTGTGAATATAGTACATTTTCCCTCTGACATATTCTTTCGAAAGACGTTTAAAATGTTAAATCTTTAAATGGCATAATTTATTGCCATCCCATTAAGATAATGGTCTTAATCTTAAAATAGGCATTACGTTGACCAATAAATATCCAATAGTGGCCGATACCGATTAATAATAATAATAAAAGAATGCAGATATTGGTCATCAGTTCATATTTAATGGACCTGAGCCAACATTGAACCAATGAACAGTTGTATTTTTATTAACTTTTACAATAACTTAACTTTCTGTACTTACAAATTAATTATAAAACCTTATAATATAACAATAATAATTAATGTTAATATGTATCCATAATGTGACTAATTATTCTATTAAATTGCTGATATTGTGTCTAATTAATTACAAATAAAGTAATTAAAATCTACAATAAAATTAGGCATCATAATTTTGACACTTTTTTTCAAAATTATATAAATTTAAAGTTAGCATTAGAGGTAAAGGTAATCTACATCATGTAAAAAAGGTGGAATTGAGCGTGAACAATTGACATTTTATTATCAACCAATACTGATAAATTAATAAATCCTAATTATTGGTTGATGACCTTTATGGTATGAATATACTGTACAACCACAACAACACTTTTTAGCAGTGACTTCTGGGTACAGATCTATTGTGTAAGTGCTGCTGTGTCAAAACAAACAAACTATTGTGCTTGTCCTTGTAATGTCATGTGTAACACTGAGCACCATAAACCATTAGAAGAGACCGTATGGCAGTGCGGTCTAAAACTGTGCTTTGGGTCATGCTGTTCAGCTGTCAATAACAGATTGGTTTATTGATGCATTAGCAGAGAACACAGTTCCTAATAGCCTTCGTCTTCCGGTCTGAAAAGACGGCACCACTCATTTCTGATTAATGGATCGTCAGAAGCCAGAGCTTTAGCGGCCACACTGCTGTCTGTTCTATTACAGTTTGCAAAGCACCCATAAAACATTAGTATTGATCTTGTGCTTGTATGAGCCAGTGGAATAGTGTTGTATAGAGCTGCACCATTCTGGGTAAATTGAGAATCAATCTTTGTTTAAAATGGAGATCATGATTCTGAACAGACCACTGAACAAAATAGCTTGTAATTTACTAGAGGTTCTGTCAAAATGTTATTTGCTACAGTCTATTTAAAAAAAAAAAAAAAAAATATATATATATATATATATATACATATATATATATATATATATATATATATATACATATATATATATATATATATATATATATATATATATATACACATTTATATTTATTCAATGACTCGCTCTTAAAGTCTTCACGTTTCATTACTGGATGATTCAGTGTTTTTGAACGAATCTCTTGAATGAATGATTCAATGACAAATACATTTTTTAAGTCACTTGTCGTATGATACTATCTTTATTTTAAGTGTGAAGTTACTCTCAAAGGGTGATTTACTCTATTTTGATTGCTACCATAGGCATCAGTGTTTATATCCGAACTATAAACTTTAATCCCAGTACTTCTTTGATCATTTGAGTGATTAAGACAGAAATAATGATACTGTGCGGTTGAAAAGGCTGTTTATTCATACATGATAAATGCTCTTTCTTGTCATTTATGAATCAGATTGCGCGTGTGTGTTTGAATTGAGATCGCCATCATCTGTCTGATTTAACATCTTCCTAATTTAAAGATAATTGATTGGTCTCGTTCATAGAACGGCCACTTTATAGTAGCGTAATGGTCAACTACCACATAGCAATACTTTAAAAACTAAACTACTATTGAAATTCTGGTGGATATTATATGGCAGTAATTTATTTCTTGTAATTTATTTCTTGTTTTAGCCTATAACAGATACATATATTATGAATCTATAGTACATTTTCACTCTGACATACTCTTCCGAAAGACTTTTAAAGTGTTAAATCTTTAAATGCCATAATTTATTGCCATCCCATTAAGTCAGTAGTAGATGATGTTCTTAATCTTTAAATAGGCATTACATTGACCAATAAATATCCAATAGTGGCCAATACCGATCAATAATTACATTTTATTTTTATTTTATTGAATTATTGTAAGACAGAAATAATGATACTGTGTGCTTGAAAAGGCTGTTTGTGTAGATGTTTCATACTTGTACATGATAAATGCTCTTTCTTATCATTTAGGAATAAGATTGCGTGTGTTTGAATGGAGATTGCCATCTTTTCAACAACGATAACAGGAAATGGACAGTTTTTAACAACATTCAACTTGGATAATGTGATTTCCTCATCTTTGAGGAAATCTCTCCAAGAAACCTCATGAAGAGAAGTGAGTTTTCGACGAGTGTTCCTGTGGTCTCTGAATCTGAGGAGCGCAGATCGCTCCTGTTACATCGCCTTGAGGAAACACTACGCCATTGTTTGCTGAGGAATTCACAGGGAATTTTGTGTCCAAAAAAAGGAGGCTTAGCTTCAGCCGGACCCCTCCATTGTGTATTATTCACGTTTCGTCACGTTTACCTTTTTGTTTGGGTCACAAATGCCATTTTGCATCGAGATGCATTTTTAATTTTGGGAATATCACTCTTTAAAAATTTGGCCTTTTGAGAAAATGACTCCATACGCATTAAATCCTGCCTCTCACCCACTTAGGAAAACAAAATACTCTTACATAACAATGAGTCAAAAGTTCAGTTTTAATTCAGAGACTATTGGATTGTGCGTGTTCTTTTTTTCCGGTGGCTGTTTTCCTCACATGACTCTCTTGAGATGCTTCAGGAATTAGAGAATGATCGTTGTTGAAAGCTACACATGCATGCATACTTTGACTCCCCGGAAAACGCTGTACCTTTTAAAGATGTACAAAGTAGACTTGTCCAGATGAATTAATTTAAAATGCATTTAAAAAGCAATTTATATATACTGTGAATTTTTGTCCTGACAAAGTAAAAAAAAGGAGGATAAAATAGATTTTAGAGAACAATAGAGAATAGACTTTTTGATAAAAAAAAAATAAGTTGCATAATTCTGCATTGTATAGTCCATCAGCCCTGTCATATTGACCAGCTAAATGATATGGGGTTAGAATTGTTGCATTTTTCCAAATAAATAGATTGAGATTCACAAAAATGTATCAAATTCACAAATAAATAATTAATATCCACAAAGAAATAAAGAGTTTCACAAAAATGTATAAAACTCACAAATAAAATGAGATTTGCAATTTTTTTTTTTTTTTCAAATTAATCTTTTTACATTTGTTTGTGAAAATCAATCTATTTATTGGAATAATGCAACAGTTCTAACAATTAAAACCCCATTAAATGAGATCAACATTGCACTTTTGCACATTTGAGAATGTCTGTCAATCGTCATCAGACTCGTGTGACTCTCGTGTTTTTGACAGCAGATGTTTGTGGCCACCCACATCCCGGCTCGGTCATCAGCTGCGCTAATTTTAGGCTCTTTGCATGTCAGGAAGAATTGTAAACTTGCAGGCCTTTCAACGCAGAGACCTTGATGGGACTCTGACATAAGTTTCCTCCCAAAGCTTAAAAACAAACTCAGCAAACCATCTATTAGGCACTTCTTAGATCATCTGTGCACCTGCTTTGAAAGAATCCTTCTGTAAATCATCAACAAAGCATTCAAGCTCTCAGTATGAAGTACGCCTGAATGAGGGGCTGGAGACTCTGTTTACACTGTTTCTTTACCATTAGAATGACACAAACACATCCGTATCTGTGGTACGTGCTATTGTTACCTTGGGATACTGAGCCTTTAAATAGTATTTGGACAAGGTGCTTTAAAGCAATTAAAATGAAAATGTTGTTAAATGTTGAAAAGTCCCCCTGTGGTGAAAATCAAGTTTTTAATGTTGTTTATATGTCTGTGTGGTGTTTTTAATATGATTTAAGACAAAGCATGTGTAAATTCATAAGTCGACACCATTGCTGAGTATTTTCTTCTTAAAACTGCTTTGAAATCGCTGGTGTTTCTGACGTCACAAACTACCTTGTAACCAATCAGATCAACGTGTGATCGTCAACCAGTGGATCTAGTCAATGGAGGTGGGGCTCATTTGCATATTCATAGAACCGTGCATACTAAATGAGGCGTGTAGAGTTACATTTAAGATATTTTAAGGCATGACCAAGGAAAAAACGTTTAAATATGTCATTTTGGTGATCAAAGATGAGTTTTAAGGGATTCAATTATTGACTACAGGAGGACTTTAATTTACTCATGTTTCTTTCTTCCATCACCAAAAGAAATGTTTGGCAGAATGTTCACGCTCCTCTTTGCCATGCAATGTTAATATGATCATGCCGCATAAAAAATAAAATAAAAAAATACCATAAAAGAGTTTACATTCTGTAATAGTGGCTTTTTAAATGTGGCTCAGTGGGTTCTTGGCTTAGTGGGCTTATCAGGGTCAGTGGCGCTGTTCCCAATAAGAATTATTCCAAATAACTCAAGAACTAAACATGAGTTAGACGAAACTACACTTTAAAAAAATTAAAAGTTGAGTTAACTTAAAAAATAAAGCATCACTCTGCAAAGCATTTTTGAGTTTTCTCAACTTCAGTAGTTGCAGTTGTGCCAACTAATTATAAGTTCCTCATAATAAATTACCAAAGTTTGTATTTTTATTTTATTTTATTTAATTTTTTGTAATCTCAACCTTTTATACATCAGATCGTTCAGTCATCCTTTAAAAATATAGTGTCTGAAGAGAGAAAAAAAAAAAAACAAGTAGTGTATTTAAATGAAAGTAACAAATTATTTATGTTTTTATTAATCTTGTTCATCAATGACATCATCACCGCATGGGACGAGCTGATTGGCCTCTGCTGATCCTGCAGCCAATGAGATTGCTTGCTCAACATTTAAATAGTCTGGTTCAGTGTTTTCTGTTGGCTAGTCTTTTCTGAGCTCCTCCACCTCCCCAGCTCCACCTGCCTAGATCTGCTACAGGATTTATGTATGTATATAAATCCTGTATATACATATATAAATGCATATCTTACATGTTCACAGCAGCGTCTGTGTATCTATTAGCAGTAGCAAGTCCACTCAATCAACAGTAGCAGCGGTGGAGCAGATCTAGTTCGCCAATACCAAGTATCATTGCCATATTAAGCAACATTGCTATATTCAATAACATGTTAAAATTGGTCATGATTGAATTATATATTACAAAATAAAACCCCAAATGTGCTCATATGGGTTGACGCATTACAAACTGATAAACACAAATCTTAGATGAGTGAATTTAGTCTCAGGATAGTGAGACTCAAAGCTTTGTCTCTGTGTACTTCAGACTGAATCATGAAATAAACTCATCACACATGCACCTGTAGGAAACTATAAAGGTGTGAAGAGACTCAGAAAACCTGATTACTGTGTCCACATTGAATTTGTTCAATGAAACATTTGTATAATGGCTAAATAATATTTAAACTTTGGATTTGAGCAAAATATGTGGAAGACTGATTCATAATGTATGATATCGCTTCACACTTAAAAAAAAATAAAAAATAATAATAATAATATTTTTTTACATTTTTAAATCAATTATCCAGTAAATGCAAAAGAACAAGTGACCGTTCTGGTTCCTGGTCATTGGGACACCGGGGGTCGAGCAGAAACTCAAACTCGGCTCTTGTCAGAGTGTGTGTTTAAAATACCAGCCACACCAATGAACTCTGAATAGACTGCAATCACAGGGAAGTGTGTTTGTTTTTCTATGTGTAAGTTTAGAAGAAAGAGGTATTTAAAGAATAGGCACACTTTCTCATTCTGTTGCGTAATTGTGACTGGATGAGTGGAAGGATGTAGCTTTCAGCTCGGAGTTGAAGGAAAGCAGGCGAGTTTGAGCCGTGACTCTCAGACCAATGAAAGATAAGAGACTAAACTTCCCTGCGTGTGCTGAATGAGGGACGTCGTTATACACCCAACCTCGATTCATCCATTAGCCATTTCAGTTAGGGATGCATGATATATATCGGACACCATATCGGCATCAGTCAATATATGTTATCGTTATCGGCCCAATAAAAAAAATGTGGCCATTATATTAAAGCTGATAAATAATGTATTATTTCCTTCAGCTGAGACGCTTCAGATGTGCACTGTTCACCTTGATGGTTTTGAATTTCTTGAAATATGATTGGAATCACTTCAAAAAAGAAAAATACAGTTTAGTGCAACATGTGCAGCGCAAGTCTGTCATATAGGCCACATAAAGTTATAATGAGAACATTATTATAATTGTGTGCTTGGGACATTTAATGGAGAGACTTTTGTTTTTGTAATCAGGTTATATTCAAAGATTTGAATTTGGATTTATCGGCCGATATATCGGTTATCGGCTTTCAAATATATAAAGAATTATCAGTTATCGGTATCGCCCCAAAATGTTAAAAAAAAGTGCATCTCTGATTTCAGTTGTGTTCGACTCTTGGTGATTCTCTGGTAAATCTCTTGCCATACGCAGGAGACTGTCCATGAATTTTCTTGCCGATAAGTGTCTAATTAATTGAAATCATGACACTTACAATTTAAGAACAATTTATTAAAAGCTTTAAGATTTCATAATTTTTTTTTTAGGGCTATATGAAATCATTTTTATTTTTTAAATTGAATTCATAAAACTTCCACAATTTAATAATTTATTACAATATTTACAATAATAGGGCCTTTGAAGTGTTAATTTTTAAGAAATCCTGTGTTCTCTAAATTTTTATGGGGGATTTATGATTTAATACAGATTTATAATCAAAAACGACGGTAATCAAATGAAGGCATAAAACATGAACAATTTAATTAATCTTTTAAAATGTAATCAAAGAAAAAAAATAACAATCTGACTACTTGTGTCAAACAATGTGCTGGACAACAGAGGTTTACTGTTAAAATAAATACCTGTAAAAAGTTACATTTTATTATTATTACTACTGTGCAATAGTAATATACTTGTGTCACAATTTCTTCAAAAACTTTATTTTGATGGGTTGTCATGAACACGTTGAGTTTCATGATATGACGATAGCTTTACTTTAATGGAAGAAAAAAAACAAGATATCCATGAAATGAAACCATGCCAGTCATTCACACAAAGAATATGCAGACTTCATATTTAAGTAGTGATCTTTTTGCGCTTTAATATTCACAGACACTAGTCCATGTCCCATCTGATTAAATGTACAGCCCTACTTTTTATTAATTATTCTCAAATTTGCCAAAATTTCGAAACAATCCGTCTCATACTATCATTGTTACACGTAACTTCTTTTCAAAGACTGGATTCTGTCCATGTTTTCCACACAGTGGAAATATAGGCCCCTGAATGTGCTGATTTTCTGCTTTCTCTGCTGTATTACTGAACAGAAGGCATTAAAGGGAATATGTGACTCAAGAACACAAGACTGATCATCACTCACAGGAACACAGACCCTCGTTTCACATCCCGGACTAACTGCTGCGAGGCACTAATGCTTAGACATGGACTGCTATTGAAAGCTGAGTGATGCGTCATGAGGCATCATATGTCTCATTCCTCTCCCAACATTTGTTCATATCTTCACTATAAATTGGACAGTTCAGTGTCTGAAATTGTATTAGATGAAGCACTTTTAAAGCTATTGTAAAATAGCTGTAATACTTGCATCTCTATCTGTAGGACAGTGATTGAATTCTGTAATAACACGTGTTCTAACATTCCAGCGACAAATAATTTGTCTGTCCACACTAACCGCGAGATGCATCTAAATCAATCAAAACCCTCAGCCAATCAGAACAGCATGTGGGCGGAGTCAGACAATCAGAACAGCGTGTGGGCGGAGTCTCGCTGCAAGTGCTAATCTTGATGGCACTCGCAAGAAAATGGATAAGTAGATACATAATCAAATTCACAAATATTACACCTTTTAAACATTATTAAAATACAAATCTTTGTCAAAGAATACACTTGTTTGTTCACAGTTTGAACGTTCTTGTTTCCATTTGTTTAATTTCAAGATCTGAGGGGAATTATCCATTGTTGCTTTTACAGCCACAAAGCTGGAGCACTAAATGATATTCAAAGTCACATTACACGCTTTAAACATTAAATAAAGCACATAAACAGTATCTGAGATTATCATTGACACACTTTGTGTTTGTTGTTCCAGCGCGACGTCGCAGAAAAATAGAAACTGTTTTTAAAATGAAATCGTCGCGTGTCGCCGTCGCGGCTGGTTAGGACAAACACTGATTAACACGGAGAAGAGGCATTTTATCGCACGTCACGTCACGTCACGTCACGTCGCGTCATGTGTAGTTAGGACACGGTGTGAGACTTGCTGTTTCCTCCCGTTTTCGCCAGGTTTGCAGATGTCTAATCTGGATGCACAAGAGCGTGCCAAGAGCATCACATACATACTTAATGCTGGCCGATGTCAGATGTGTGAAGGTTTAGCTCTTAATTGCATCCAGCGTTGGGAGCTTTGTTGGGGGGTTATATAATTATGTAGCAGACGTAGATGCCAGGGTTTCTGCAGTGCAGACGTCTGGGTTGTGTCCCAAATCTATAGGTCCCAATCCCAAAGACCCTCTCCATGTTGCTGGCAGATCCAGAGAGAAACACAGGTGCTGTGCTCTCTCATGTGTTCGTTTATAAAACTCTCAGCGTTTGCTCTGGAAGACATATTACGATTTGTAGCTTAAGACAATTAATTGAACGATTTCTTTGACATTTATCTCATTTAAGTGCATAATATTTGACTTGGGAATTCAGTTTACATGCATCCAGCTTAGGTTACTGTATTTAAGGGGAAAATAAAATCTTTTCACCAAAATTAAACTTCTGTCACCACTTTTTCGTCAGGGCAGTATTTTAATATTTACGCTACAAGTAAATATGAAGATATATAATTATGAAGATGACGTGTAAATTCACACCTTGATAGTAGCCTATGCAAACATTTCTGCCCATTTTCGCGTATTGTCAGCCTCTGCTTTTCTGTTACAGATTGAAGCGCGTGACACACCGCGCCATTAATTTCAAGGAAGAATAGACTACTGCAAATTTCTGGTGTTATTTTTGTGATTGATTGGGGCATTCTACAGCCCTTCATCAAACCTTTCAACACAGAATCCACCTCAGATTGCTTTTTATCAATGCACAAATCATAAAAACAGATTAAAGGAGTGGTATATTGCCCTTTTCACAAGATGTAAAATATGTCTTTGTTGTCCCCAGTGTGTGTGAAGTTTAAGCTCAAAATACCCCACAGATATTTTTTATATAGCATGTTAAAAGTGACACTTTATGAGGGTGAGCAAAAGCGCTCCGTTTTTGTGTCTGTCACTTTAAATGCAAATGAGCTGCTGCTCCCGGCACAGGGGGCGGAGCTACAACAGCTTGTGTCCTTTTACCTCACACACTGAAAATTTCAAAAAACTTTTAGCCTTTTATGTTCAAACAGACAAAGATAGAGAGACTCAAGAAGAAGTGACAACATGTAGAAGCAACAGGACATTTCCGAATGGTTAGTTGATGAATTTATGTAGCTTATGTGTAGTTATCTTCAAGTCATTGATTAGGATATTCTGTTTTGATAATCTATAAATTGCGTTCCCAGGGGCGGGGTTTATGTAAATTCTAGCGTTGGTGATGTCACTAACCCGTGAAGAAGCTCATTGTAGTCTCTACCGGCCGTTTGTTGTAGTCCTTAAAGCAATTTCTTTAAAAGCAAATATCCCCTTTGCTTTGAACTTTGAGCGTTGTAACTTTGCAGATGTAGTTTATGCTCAAACAGCAACATTACACACTAACTAAAGTTTAAAAAAGTGAAATCATAATCAACCACCCCTTTAACTGTTCCTAAATTCTGATTGGGTGGGCAAGGCAGACGTTTGGGTGGGCTCAGCCGGGTCACATACAGCAGCCGCTCCCATTACAACAACTGACTGCATCCCACAGATAATATAAAGACACTCAGGAGAATTGACTCCATATAGACCGTTCAAAACACCCACACACTCACACACTCACACACACCCCAGCTCTGTAGTGCAGCCGTTCAGGGCTTCCTTTTGTGTCTTTGCGCTGCAATCCAGGACAAATGTCCTATTTTTGGAGTGGGCCAAACGGTGAGTCACTTAAAGTGCAGGACATGCGTCTGAAACCGAAAGAGGAAAGGGGAATGAGTGCAGTTGTAATTTTCTAGACACAGTCCATATGGAATAAAGGTGATGGTGGAGTGCCAAAACATTTGGATGACAGGCTCATTCCTTTTGAGACTGATTTATAAAGCGCAGTAAAACATCATACCCAGATATGCTGATGTGTGTGTGCGTGTTCCACCATCTTGACCCTTCATGTACCATCTGATGTGCTCTGCGCACAAAAAATCATGAATTTTCTCAAAATGGTTTGATTCAATCTAATTGGCTGACTTCACACTGTTTTCAGGAGTCAAAGTGTAGCAGTTTAACAGTCTACTAGGAAACAAGTTTGTGTTTACATTTCTCCAGGCTTCTACAATGAGCTCAACGACTGATTGTTACCTTTCATGTAATTCCTTTCTTCGGTTATTTTTAATGGTTTTCTGAATCCAATTCAAGAAAAACACTTACTTACTAAGTTACTCAATTTAAAGGGATTATTCACCCCTAAATTAAAAAAAATGTCATTTACTCTCCCTCATGTCGTTCCAAACCCGCAAGACTTTCGTTCATCTTCGGAACACAAATGAAGATCTATTTGATCAAATCTGAGAGATTTCAGCCCCTCCATTGACAGTCTACGCAACTACCACTTTGATGCTTCAAAAAGTTCATAAAAAGATAGTAAAACTAATCCATATGAATTGAGTTTAGTCCAAATTTTCTGAAGAGACTCGATCACGTTATATGATGAACAGATTGAATTTAGGCTTTTGTTCACATATAAACTGTGTTCAGTGGTGTTAGTCAGACTAAACTCACATTGCTGCAAGGGAATGAACACCGTGTGACCCAGTGTGGACTGCGCCGGGATGTTCGCTAACAGTATCATCATGTATTTCAAACTTCTTTTTACCCCTAACTTAACAAAGAACAAAAAAGAACTTCGGCGTGAGTAAATTGGGGCTTTAAAGTTTCTCTGTAGTCAATAATTGTATCCCTTAAAACTCATCTTTGATCACCAAAATGACATATTTAAATGTTTTTCCTGTGGAAAAAAATTCTTCATGCCTTAAAATAGCTTGAATGTAACTCTACACCCTTGCTTCATTTAGTATACAAGGATTCATGAATATGCTAATTAGCCCCGCCTCCACTCACTCACAACAGCTCACAGATTCACTCAGCTCAACGCTGCTCAATGTTATGCTCTTTACAACGTCGGAAACAACTGTAATTAATATGACTAGCCTTTTGCTTGACTATGTTATCAAACAGCTAATAATGTGTTGCTAATGTTACACAAACTGTGTTCCTGTTCTCAGTCTGCCTTCTAACAATCATCAGAAACGCTTTGAACAACTCAGAACGTCAGTGGACAAAGGTGTATAGTTCATCATAACATCATAATATACCTCATAAACCCGCTATTTTGCTAAATCTACCTGATTTTTCATATCAACAGAAAAATATACCGGGATAACCTGGCATCTCTCGAGTCTACCCTGCTAGTTCGGAGTTAATGATATGCTAAAGCCCGCCGGGACATTGACCTGACGCGGTTCTATGAATATGCAAATGAGCCCCGCCTCCACTCACTCACTCAGCTCAGAGATCCACTCACTGACGATCACACGTTGATCTGATTGGTTACAAGGTAGTTTGTGACGTCAGAAACACCAGCGATTTCAAACCGTGTTTTTGAGACCGTCTTTGGTTCACTGCAGTTTTAAAGAGAAAATACTCACTTATGAATTTACACATGGTTTGTCTAAAAGCATATTAAAAACACCACACAGACATATAAACACTTTAAAAACTTGAGACTCTCTCACACATTGCAAACTCTTTGTGCTCCTCACATGTGTGGAGGATTATGGTCTTATCAAACTGAAACTGTTTTGAGAGTAATTCTCCTGTGACGGCTCTCCGGCCCAGTGATAATATTTACCTGATGTGGTTCATTAGAAGACCACACGATCAGAGCGGGTTGTTGTGTGTTTGTGTGAGTGACACAATGCTTTCAGTTCTCAACCCCTGAGATCCATTCAAAAGCTCTTACCCTGAACATATCACACAAAGCATGTTTGCTGAATGTTCCCCTGTGTCTTGTGCCGGGAAAAGCCACAAACTTCTCATTCCTGCTTTTGATGTCATTTTATTCCATCCATATGTGTCAGAGAGTATTTCAGTAATTGTGATGAATTTGGCTACTCAGTAGTTTATTCACTCCTTCAATTCTCCAATGAGATCAAGACCTTTATCTCAAGACAAAAGCCCTTTGTGTGTTTGTTTTGTCTGGAGGATTTGCCGCTGCCAGTAAGAAGCAAAGCATGATGAGGAAGCCTTTCAAAACGGGCCTTTCGCAACATAGCCTTAATGTGATTATTTGGGCTAATATTGCACACTTTAAATTCCAGCAATAGACTAACATTAAAATAGACATTTTAAGGCTAATATTGTAATGCCAAAGAGTGGTTTGCTTTACCACATATCATGCATATAATGCTTCTAACCACAGGTCGAGAGCTGTAGTTTCACCCACACAACTTTGCGATGCTTTTTGCACATGTTCGTTGAAACTATGGTTTTGGGATAATGGTTGATAACGGTTTGCTAACCAGTGGTTCTGGGAAACTCGCTCTTGTATGATGATATGTAAATCTCAGCAGATTTTAATGGCAGCCGTTTCTTGCAGTAACAGGCCTGCCAAGTTCATCCTCACTATTATTCTCTCCAGGTCTGTTTAAAGTTTTTTGTCTCCAGAAGGCCTATGATAGATGTCAAGCGTCTTCTGATTTTACAGGCGACACTTTAACGGCTGAGTTTTGTCCTCGTCTGACCACTTTTCCTGGAGCGTCCAGGCCTCTTCCGTTTAGCGTCCAAGTACCCTTCATTAAAGGAGTAGTTCACTTCAGAATTAAAATGTCCTGATAATTTACTCAACCCCATGCAATCCAAGATATTCATGTCTTTCTTCAGTCGAAAAGAAATGGAAAACATTCCAGGATTTTTCTCCATATAGTGACTAAAATGGGGTCCAACGGGTTGAAGGTCCAAATGTGAGTTTCAGTGCCGCTTCAAAGTCTCGACACAATCCAGCCGAGGAATAAGAGTCTTACCTAGCCAAACTATCGTTCATTTTTTTTAAATAATACACATTTATATACTTTTTGACTTAGTCATTGCATGTTCGCTTGGTAAACACTAGGTCTGTACTTCCGCCTACGTCACGCTTGACCTTTCAACGTGATTATGTAATGTGTGGCGCATCACAGCTAGTGCAAGACCAGCATTTATGGTTAAAAAATATATAAATGTTTATTTTTCTTAGAAAGCGACCAATGGTTTGTCTAGATAAGGCTCTTATTCCTCGGCTAGGATCGTGTTGAGACTTTGAAGCTGCACTGAAACTCACATTTGGACCTTCAACCCGTTGGACCCGAAAAATCGTGCAATGTTTTCCTCAAAAACCTTAATTTCTTTTCGACTGAAGAAAGACAGACATGATTATCTTGAATGACGTGGGGATGAGTAAATTATCAGGAAATTTTAATTCTGAAGTGAACTACTCCTTTAATATGTCAGAGGAGTAGCTGTGCAACATCCACTTGATGTTTGGCATGTGCTGTTCATCATGAAGGGCTAAATAGACTTTTCCAACACGTGTTCCAGAGGCCATTTGTAAAGTTATCTCCGTGTTTGACGTAACCTTTCCTAGACAATTCAACACATTACCTAACATAGCTTGTTAGCTGCGTCACGATGGGTGTGTGTGTGTGTGTGAGCACAGACTGTTACAGTAGCTCATGGCTGTCAGCTGTGTGTCGGTGGTGCCGCCTTGCATTTGTCCTTTCTTCCCCTGAGAGCTGTAAAACCCCTCTCTGAACAGGGCGGTGTGTGTGTGTGTGTCTGGCTGTGAGTTTGACCTCGGCAGCTCGTTCCACAGAGGGATTTGTTTACATGTGGTTTAGCTATAAATAACGAGAGCGTTCATGTACAATACTGCCCTGTTTTTCAATAATAGCGTCTTGTAAGGCTGTGTTTCTCAACCAGTGAACAATCTTCAGTTGCGCTTGCAAAAATAATTCCAGGTTCGGTTCATTCTCAGCCAATAAGATTCCATTTAGCATTTGTATTGGTCAGTCAGAAGTCTATTCTGATTGGTTGATAACTTTTGACAATGTTTAATCCAGAAGCGAAGAGAATTTATTTCTAGTGCAAGAACACGGAGAGATTCGCGAGTGCACAGGACACGGTTTGAGCGATAGCAACAATATCTGAGCGAGAGAAGAGGCAGTTTGTAAGAGAGCACTGTATATTGGAGAGCGCACGTCCAGCTTTGAGCAAGCAAAGGAGATTCGCGCTCGTGCATCACTTGAAAGTGCTCTCGCTTTACAATAATGTGCTCTTGACATTTGGCATCAAAATAATGCCATATGTTGTTAGTAATATTCTTACAATGTATGCATGTTAAATAAAATGTGTGTGTGAGCGAACCATTTTTTGATAAATACATTTTAGTATTCCTAAAAATGTATGTTCCAGGGGAAAATCCGTCCCATGGCCAAACCAGCTGAAAACCACTGTTGTAAAACCTGTTGCATTATTATGTCAATATTTTTTTAGGACAATTTAAGTTTGTAGTTGCAATTAATGCAATATGGAAAAATTATGATATAGGCCTCAAGGACTGTTATTTAAAATTTAAAGCATGTATATTGTAATAATTTATATTCTACTTTTGTAATACTCTTTCATTTAAGCTGATTTGAATACTATACAAGCGTTATACTAAATCAAAGGGGCTTCAGTTGAAAATGCAGTTGAAAGTTAATGAGCAAAGAATAAAGTTTCAACTGAAGCCCACTTTGACAGCATATTTTCTGTTATTCATTCTTTTACATTCATTCATTCATTTCATACATTGATAATTGTCACCTCTCTTATGCTGTTTATTTTCCCTGTGTTCACAGGCGTTTGGCAATGCTAAAACGGCCCACAATAACAACTCCAGTCGTTTTGGGAAGTTCATCCAGGTGAACTACCAGGAAAGTGGCACTGTTAGAGGGTAAGAGCGACAGGTGTTCCCGTCTGCAGTGTTGTTATAATGAAGAATAACTATAATAATAGTGTGTAGAGAGGTCTGGATCCCCTGTCTAATCTGTTGTTTGTTCTTATCCAGGGCATATGTGGAGAAATACCTACTGGAGAAATCCCGGCTCGTCTATCAGGAACACAATGAAAGGTAGGGAGATATTGATGATTTGTTTTGTACTCATTTAAACTGTTAAAGGGGTGGGTTAATGCCCTTTTCACAAGATGTAAAATAAGTCTGAGTGTGTATGAGAAGTTTTAGCTCAAAATACCCCACAGATATTTTTATATAGCATGTTAAAATTGTCACTTTTTGAGGGTGAGCAAAAACGCACCGTTTTGTGTCTGTTCCTTTAAATGCAAATGAGCTGCTGCTCCTGGCACAGGGGGCGGAGCTACAACAGCTTGTGTCCTTTTACCTCACACACACACACACACACACACACACACACACACACACACACACACACACACACACACACACACACACACACACTGAAAATTTCAAAAACTTTTAGCCTTTTATGTTCAAACCGGAATCAGACAGTGATGGAAAGACTCAAGAAGAAGAGACAACATGTAGAATAACATTTCTGAATGGTTAGTTGGTGAATTTATGAAGCTGATGTGTAGTTATCTTCTAGTCATTGATTAGCATATTCTGTCATGATAATCTATAAATTGTGTTCCCGGGGGCGGGGTTTATGTAAATTTTAGGGTTGGTGATGTCACTAACCCAGGAGGAATGTGGTGTAGTCCCGACCAGCCGTTTGTTGTAGTCTTTAAAGCAACACTAAGGAACATTTTTTTACCTTAAAATAATTTTTTACAAAATCGTATCAGTGGTTCAAGTCGTAACAGGGTGAAAGGCACTTCTGGATTCGCTTTGCGGCCCTATATCTGCTGTAACCACACCTTGCAAGATTGCCAAACCAGGTCGCGTTTCTGTAGTTCGAATGAGACATAAGAAAACTACAAATTTGACTTGCTTTACAGCAAGCGTTACAATAGTCATTATTTAGTTTTTCTTCGTTTCTGATGTCGCAATACATCATACTTTCATGAAATAATGCAACATACTCTACCTTGTCTGTGGACATCGTTCATTCCAAAGCCGGTGCTTTATAAACAGCGAGCGTGCGTGCAACAGTAGACTGCGGCGAAATTATTTACGACAGCGGTAATGGACAATTCCGCTTCCAACCTGTAGGGGGACCGAAGAGGAAAAGTTCCTTAGTGTTGCTTTAAAAAGCACTTTCTTTAAAAGCAAATATCTCCCTTTGCTTTGAACTTTGTGCTTCGTAACTTTGCAGATGTTGTTTCTGCTCAAACAGCAACATTAATTTACGCACTAACTAAAGTTAGAAAAGTGAAATCAAATTCAACCACCCCTTTAAGAAATGTCGTCGGCTACTGAAGTGAAATATTTCGTAATTGCATCAACATTATTATACTAGGCTAGACTACAGTTTATTTAAACTGAGAGTGTAGATTTGGTAAGAGCTCATGAGGAAATAAATCCAGTAGTGAACATGTGGGAATCATTTCTCCACAGTGTTCAGTTTATGTGTGTGAATCTCAGCTTTATCCCGGCTGTCATTACCGGTCTCACTGGTTTCATGACATGAGGGTTTATGAAGGAAACCGACCATAATTTCCTTGTTTTTGTGACTTTGGTGTAAATCACAGCAATCATGCTTCAGTTTCGGGGCAGTGCATTATCCGACTGAAACCAGCTCAAGATCATGTGATAAAGTGACAATCAGTAAAGCTGTCTCTCTTTATCTCAATCTCAGATTTTGTTGTCCTGATTCGTTTTTGAACTGGTGTTCAAAATAGTGCTGCACGATGCATAGGAATAAAACCAAGATCGCAGTATAACTTTGTGCAATTGTAAAAACGAGTGCATGCATCAATTTGCTAGCAACCTGTCAAAGCTTGATGGTTTAACATAAAAAAAAATAAAGAAATTAAGATGCAAATATTAGTATTTTAATTTTATTGTTGTACTATAAAATAAAAAAGATTCTTATTTTATAGTACAGTATTACAATATAATTTTAAAATACATTTCTTATTTAGTTTAATATACTTTTTAATAATTATCACTTTTAAAAAATCACAATTATTATTATTTTATACTGAATTGGGCAAAAGCAATGGAAATGCAAATTAAAAAAAAAAGGTTGCACACAAAAAAAGTCTTCAGGAGCTAAATAAATAATAATAATAATTTTTCAGATTTTATTTTGCACCAACAAGATCACACCACTCATTTTAGAATAATTCTTTCCGAATACAGCTATTTAAGTCATCTTCTGAACATTCCTGTATTTCTTCATATTGCAATATATATCGCAATGTCAGAAAACGTAAATATCGCAATGTCACTTTTTTCCAATATTGTGCAGCCCCAGTTCAAATACATTGACTTGAATGCTCCTCCTCTTTAATGAAGCAATACCTGCATATTTAAACATCAAACATGTCTTCAGTGCTTTTAGATTGAAAATACTGTACTGCGCACACACAGATAAACTCTTGAAACCTGTCGTGGCTTGTAAAGAAGGGATAGTTCACCCAAAAATGAAAATTATGCCATCATTTTCTCACCCTCAAACCATCTTAGGTGTATATGATTTTCTTCTTTCAGCCAAACACAATCAGAGTTATATTAAAAATATCCTGGCTCTTCCACCTTAACGTCTTCATGAAACGGAAACTCTGATTCGTCTTTTCTCTATCTGTGTTTGACAATAATAAATCTCATTCTCATTACCGTAACAACAACAAAAATTCATTCTCATCACCATAATGACAATAAAATGCTAATTTCCATTACTATAATGACAATAACATCTCATCCTGATTACCGTAATGGCAATAATCAAATTCTTAATGACAATAAAGTCTCATTCTTATTGCTATTAATGCCTTCCGATTATTATTACAATGCACATTACAGTAGCAGAGCAACACTTCTTGAAACATTTCACTAATTAAAAAAAAAAAAAAGTGTTAGCAAAAGTGCAATATTAATTCACAAATAAAAAACAATATGGAAAAATAATATATTATTCATAATGTGTTAAATTAAATAAAATCATGGGGAAACTAAGACATTACGTAATGCTTTAGTTATGAAGAAATGTGTACCAGACACAAATATACTAAATGCCATTTCCATGAGGCCATTCATCAGTCATTTGCAAAAGTGAGCAACACTCTCTTGACATCAATACATTTACCATTATATTATACATTCTTCATCAAATATCTGGCATGATGCCTTACGAGGAAGTCTTAGACTTGAAATTTAATCATTCAAGTCTCTTTCTTCTCTGTCTCTTCTCTGACATATATATCCGGCTGAAATAGCTTGATCGAGAAAAAATGTAGGATGGGACTTGATTTTGTCCATCAGGATACGTTTGGATCATTTGCTGGATGTTGTTTGCTAATTGCTGCGATCTCATGTGAGTGAATGTTTGTTTGCCCATTGGACTGACTCCCATTGATTTGAAGAGGCTTCCCAAAACTGACCCCTGACCTCTGACCCCTGACCACAGCAACAGGCTCAGCAGACTCAACCCTTTAAGTATTTATAGCCAGATATATTCATACAGCACCTGACGTTATATGGGTTTGTTCTTTTAGGAATTACCATGTGTTTTACTACCTGCTGGCAGGAGCGAGTGAAGAGGAGAGGACCTCGTTCCACCTCAAAAAGCCTGAAGAATATCATTACCTCAATCAGGTACGACCTCATCCCACTGCATGCACTGTACTCTCCATCAGCGACCTCATTCACAACCAGTGTTGGGGAAAGTCACTTTGAAAAAGTAGTGCATTACAATATTGCGTTACTCCCTTAAAAACGAATTGCGTTATAAGAAAAAAAATAAAAATAATTACATTACTTTTGCGTTACTTTTTTTTTATATATATATATATATATATAACAAGAAAGTGCTATTTTTGGCCCTTTCACACCAAAATTGAAATAAGCCTCAGACTGAAGGAAGTGCAAATTCATGCACGTACAGTTTCAACACTTACTTCACCAATAAAAATTTTAAATATAAAGTCATTTTTAGTAGTCAATAATAAAGTGAGATTAAATGCATACAAATATTTGTTTTATTTAACATTTAATTATTGGAGGTTTGCATAGTTTGATTTTGCATTTGACTCTTTTTATTTTATTTTTCATTTTGATGAATGCTGAATCTTTTTTTGTGCAAGTGCGATGAGTAAATGCATGCTCACATTTAGTCTAGAACTATAATAACCATCATTTTCACACACAACGCCTCTGCACTTACGATTGTTCTCAACATTGGGGACGAGAGAGCTGTTAGTCAATAAATGGGAAAACAAAGTAACTTGCATTACTTGTTTAAAATAGTAACTGCAATATTTTGTTGTAAATTTTAAAAGTAATGCGTTACTTTACTGGTTACTTTGAAAGTAATCTGATTACGTAACTCAAGTTACTTGTAATGTGTTTCCCCCAACACTGTTTTTAATTGCTGTTAACCTTCCTCTCTGAAGATGCGATCACAAGAGGTCAGCTGAGACACAGTGCTGTTCACACCTGCTACTAACACGCGTCTCCTGTGATCACTTGCAATTGAATTTCCTTGAGAGGAAGGTCACTGATTTTATGACCACTTACTTTGTCAGTGTGTCACTGCATGTTGACGGAAGATGTCCCGTGAAGTCTTGTGCACATTCATGTGTGGGCTTTTCCAATTGGTTGAATCTTTTCTTTTCAAGCCAAGCTGAGAAAATAAAAAAAAGATTGCAGGAGTAGACGGTTCTTCATTGACTTAAAGTGCATCAAGACACATAAGTGCAAATGATAAAAAGGCTTGTGCCTCCGTCAGCTTCTCGAAAGGTGTTTTGAGGGATCCCTGTTTACGCCTGGAGCTGTCCATATATGACTGAATATACTGGGATGGTTTTTAAAAGGATAAAAATAAAATTCTGGGTTACACTTTATTTTAAGGTGTCATTGTTACAGTGTAATTATATATTTAAGTTCTGAGTAATATTAAGCAACTACATGGACTTACTATAGGGTTAGGGTAGGATTAGGATTTGGTTGAGGGTTAGTTGCATGTAATTATGCATAATTTACTGTTATTACTATAGTAAGTACATGTAACATATGTAACAAGGACACTGTAAAATAAAGTGTTGCCCAATATTGTGTTATAGGCTAAACTTTCTTTCATGGAACACAAAAGTAGAGATTTTAAAGAATGTTCATGCTGCTCTTTTCCATACAATTAAAGTGGGTTTTGTCTTTCAGTCTTCAGAAAGTTACTATGATAGAATCCAAAACAAGTCTATAATACTTGATAACAGCTGACATTCTACTGTAACTCCTTTAATACCAGGTGTAAACCGGGTCATTGAGCCAAGTGAATGGCTTGCTCAGAGAAAAGGCAGTGTGTCAGGACTAGTCTAGGGCTTTCACTATGTCATGTTCACTAGATGAAAGAATTCACAATAACAATATTATCACAATTATCTATATATGATTTAAAATAAAGCAGTCAAATTAATTGTTTCCTCTTTTTTTATTTCTGTCAGATAGTTACTAGTGCTGGATTATTTACGTTATACCATGGTCTGTCTGAATACTCGATTCTGATTGGCTGGAAGGTGTGCATTAAAATCATGTAATGCCATAGGTAGTTCCAGTCAGTTTAATCACTGTTCTATATTAATATATATCGGTCCTTTCAAAACACACACACACACACGTCACTCACACACAGAGAGTGGAGATCGCACTGCACACACAGAAACATTCAGGAGCACAGAAACTTGTTTTCCTGTGACTTTTATTAATAAAATAGCTTTACTACTGAATCGCTACATTATATTTATCTGCAACGATGGTGTAACATCGCTGTTTTTGAATTAATTAAACTCACAGCTTCATTGCTAGTAGAGAGAGAAACTGCACAGATTCAGGTAATTCATACACGCATCTCTCTCTCTCTCTCTCTCTCTCTCTCTCTCTCTCTCTCTCTCTCTCTCTCTCTCTCTCGCTAATTAATTCAAATAAATGCTTTAATTCATTCATGCAAATAAGTGTAATCTTACGCACTACTTTCTCTCTCTGTCTGATTTAAAGCTAGATCTAACGAGCTGTAACTGACGAAAATAACCATTGTTTTTACCCCTCAGGCCAAATATTGCAGTACAAACACCAATAACAGCTTTGATTTGTCAATGCTGGGAAATGACCATGGTATAAGAAGGATAATCCACGGCTAGCTTTGCAATAAACCACTCCAATGCACTCCACGTCGCATTGGGTGGAACTTTCCTCCACATCGTGCATTAAAATCATTTAATTAGCCATAGATTATCCCTTACTTATTATTATCACATTTGTAGTGATGACATCAATGTTTAATATTTTAAATATCACTGTTATCATCAATACCAGTATATTTTGACACCCCTAGTCAGGACCATTGTTGCACACACACAAAAATAAATAAAAAAATCAACAAAGCTTTGTTGAGAACAGTGGATGGCCGCAGTTTGTGTGTGCTTTGCCCTTGTAGAGTCAGTGTTTGTCAGTCATCTGCTCTCTGAGGCCTATTGACGGATTCACTCTCACTAGGCAAACAGGAAAGTGGGGAATATGGAGGAAACAGATTCCAGTTCATTCCTTTCAGCTGTGGTCTCGCACACAGAGACTCTTTAAAACCTAATCCACCCAGAGAAAGCAGGCCTGTGCTCCTAACATGCCCCTCATTTCATAACACACACCTGCCTCATGCTTTTGTTTCTGTGTGAAACGCTGTTGCATGCAGGCGTCCAGTCTTTTGTGTTTGTGTGTAAATGTATTTTTGTCTAAATGTTAAAATGATACTCCCCCCGGAAATAAAAATTCCCTCATCATTTACTCGCCCTCATGTCATCCCAAATGTATATGACTTTCCTCTGTGGAACACAAACAGAGATTTTTAGATAAATAATTTGTTTCTGAGTCCATATAATGAAAGTGGAAAGGTCTCTTAAAGCTGACGCTTCAAAAACCACACAAAGTGCACGTGACGGTAATTCATACAACCCCAGTTGATGAATCAGTGTCTTCTGAAATGCATGTTTATGAGTTCACGCTGAATTCTGAATAGACAACTAAACAAAATAACATGTTACTAGAGGTTCTGACAAAACTTTTTTTTTTTTTTATCTGGTTGAATGAATGATTCAATGACTCACTCATAAAGACTTCACTAGTTTCATTACTGGATGAATCAGTGTTTTTCTAATGAATCTCTTGAATGAATGATTCAATGACTCACTCATAAAGACTTCACTAGTTTCATTACTGGATGAATCAGTGTTTTTCTAATGAATCTCTTGAATGAATGATTCAATGACTCACTCATAAAGACTTCACTAGTTTCATTACTGGATGAATCAGTGTTTTTCTAATGAATCTCTTGAATGAATGATTCAATGACTCACTCATAAAGACTTCACTAGTTTCATTACTGGATGAATCAGTGTTTTTCTAATGAATCTCTTGAATGAATGATTCAATGACTCACTCATAAAGACTTCACTAGTTTCATTACTGGATGAATCAGTGTTTTTCTAATGAATCTCTTGAATGAATGATTCAATGACTCACTCATAAAGACTTCGCTAGTTTCATTACTGGATGAATCAGTGTTTTTCTAATGAATCTCTTGAATAAATGAATGATTCAATGACTCACTCATAAAGACTTCGCTAGTTTCATTACTGGATGAATCAGTGTTTTTCTAATGAATCTCTTGAATGAATGATTCGATGACTCACTCATAAAGACTTCACTAGTTTCATTACTGGATGAATCAGTGTTTTTCTAATGAATCTCTTGAATGAATGAATGATTCGATGACTCTCTCATGAAGACTTCACTAGTTTCATTACTGGATGAATCAGTGTTTTTCTAATGAATCTCTTGAATGAATGATTCGATGGCAAATACATTTTTAACAGTCACTTGTCTTTAGTCACTTGACAAATCTTTAATAAAGCGTCAAGTCACTTTCAAAAGGTGATTTGCTCTATTTTGATCTCTACTGTAGACATCAGTGTTGATATCCAAAAGATTAACTTTTATCCCAGTTCTTCTGTGATAATATGAATGATTGTAAGACAGAAATAGTGATACTGTGCGGTTGAAAAGACTGTTTGTGAAGATGTTTCATATCTATACATGACAACTGTTCTCTCTGAATCAGAACGCAGATCTGAATGTTCGCTGTGATCGTACTTGTTAAAGGTTTAATAAACAGAGTCGAATCGCTGTCATTTAGGAATAAGATCAATCTTTTAACGATTAATTATGCAGCTCAATTTTCTCAATGTGCTGATATTGACGTCAAGCATGAACTCATAAACCTTTGGCTGGAAGCAATGGTTTATATATATATATATATATATATATATATATATATATATATATATGCATGCATATACATACATACATACATACATACATACATACATACATACATACATACATATATATAATTTATTTATTTTTTTCTCACACAAACCTATCGTTTTGCTTCAGAAGACATTGATTCATCAACTGGGGTCACATGGATTACCGTCGTGTTCATTTTGTATGATTTTTGAAGCGGCAACTTTGAGAGAACAAAACTTGCATTACAGTAAATGGACTCAAAACAACCCTTCTCTTTGTTCCACAGACTAAAGAAAGTCATATACATCTGGGATGACATAAATAATGAGAGAATATTCATCTTTGGGTGGAGATAATTCTATTAAATGTTCAGGAATAATAACATTGCATGTGTTATTAGATGTGTATGTTTTCATTTGTCTGTCTGTGTTTTTGTATCTCATGTTCTAAGAAGAAAAAAAAAGAGCTTTCTCAAAACAGCAAGCTCTGGTCTGATTGGATAGCTTTCACATCGCTCTAATTAAAGCATCAGAACCAAAAATATCAAATCTACTAGTCTGTTGTTGAACTATTTGACCAGCATGTGACAGTCACAGAAGAGTCTCTGTCAATAGTCCCTCTTGCGTCCATCTGTCTGCTGGCTGTACACACACATTCCTCTGTATATCAGAATCAAGATATTCTGTTCCTTAGAACTATATGCAAAACTCGAAAGCTCCAGTGAACTGAGAAACTTAATAAGGAAGAAACTTTAGACGTGTGAATTCTTGCCATTTTTTTCTCCAAATACCATTATAGTGGCTCTTTCTTAACTTCCGTCTCTAATGTCTTAAGGCCTCAAAAAATGTGGAGAATTCACATAGAAAAAAACATCCACAGAAATCTATGCCAGGTTTTGACTTCTAGATTCAATCTAGCCAATTATTTTGCTTTGCTAACGGGCAAACCGGTTTTGAAAACTGGTTATGCAAGAGCAAATACTAAATGTTATTAGATTCTCTGTAACGCTTAACAATAAGGTTCAACGTTATTAATGCATTAGATATTATGAAGTAACAGTTTTACAGCATTTATAATTTAATTTATAAATATAAATAATTTGAACTGCATATATTATATATAAAAATAAACATTAACTAAGATTCATAAATGCCTCATTGTTGTTTCATGTTAGCCATTAACTAATGTTAACATATTCAATCTGATTGTAAAGTTAACCAGATTCTTTATGATTTAAATCATTCTTTAGTTTTATAAATTGGCATGAATGTAAATAATTTCTCCATCTGTATGAAAATGAATCTAATCTTCATATAAATTGTTTCTTCTCCTCAGTGTGTGCCATCTTTTGTCATAATCCATCTGTTGTACATGTCATTTTATATCTTTGTCTTGTCAGATTGGAATACTAGCATATTGCTTACTTGATACTGTATTTAATAAAACGGTAACACTTTAGTTTAGGGTCCAATTCTCCCTATTAACTTAGTTGCTTATTATCATGCATATTACTAGCATATTGGATGTTTATTAGTACTTATAAAGCACAAATTAATACCATATTCTACATCCCTTAATCCTAAACTTAACAACTACCTTACTAACTATTAATAAGCAGTAATTAGGAGTTTATTGAGGGAGTTCATAGTTGGTTAATAGTGAGAATTGGACCCTAAACTGAAGTGTGAACAATACAACTAATTTTATTTAATAGTAGACTGTGTGAAACAGTTTGTAATGTGCAACAATAAACATTTCAAACCAAAGCATTGAGTTAAAAATGCATTAGTTAGGTCATGTGACCGCTATCATCTCTACAATAACTAGACCGTAAATAGACAGTTTTGCAAAACTGTTAAGTCCAGTCACATAATAAGTTAGGAATGTCCATTGCATTGTGGGATATCACACAGTGTACCAAATGTAGTCGTCATCTGGGTATTGCATGTAATATTGTGCGCATACTGAAAGTAGTATGACAGTATTCCAGTCTGAACATAGCCTTTGTCTTTCTTAACTATAGCATGTGTCTATATACCCATAATGCTTTTGTTCTCCCACTTAAAATCAGCATGTGTTTAGCAGGCATTGTGTGGAATGTCGCTCTAATCCCATCTACCTTACTTCCAGATGACAAAGAAACCTCAAAGGCTGCACTGGGAAAATTACTATGAGAACGAACCGGTCAGTATTGAAATAGTGTGTCGTTGCTGTACAGAGACGAGTCGCTGGCTCCACAAATCACTTTCCATAGCTTTCCCTTCACACAACACACCACTCCCATCCTCGGTGTGTGTGTGTGTGTGTGTGTCTGTGTGTGTGTGTGAGGCTCGGGATGTAATTAGTGTGCTCACTGCATCTCTCTGGCTTTCTCTTAGGCTGGACATTTTGTTTGGTCATTGTGTTTTTGAGGTGTTCCCTGGTCTGGCGTCATGCAATTCTTCTGCTTCTATAAATAGTCTGAACTCTGGGCAACTCGGTCAGATCTCTATTGGCAAGTAAACACTACAGTCGATTGGATAAGAGTGATAAGCAACAGTACAAACACGGTTTATTTGCATTGGGAGGGAGTTACAAATGTAAACTTGAGATCGTAGGCCTGCGATGATAAAGAGAACGGATTCAAGGCTTTAAATACTAGTGTTGTTTTGACATTTCGTTTAATCTCTACCAAATTCCAGTGTACCAATTTTGGTACCATGGCAAGAACGTTTGGAAAATGAATACATTAAAACGGCATGTGGCTGTCAAAACAATTTCACATGGTAAATTGCTTTAAAAAGGTATAGAATGAAGAACAATTAAACAAATCACATTAGTGGCAGATATATTAGTCTGCATTTACACTCCAAAACTTAATGCGCAGATCTATAATTCACAGATGTCAAATGCGTGTTTGTCGATACATTATTGCAATATCGACTTGGTACAGAAGTACTGGACTTTTTACAACACTATTTGGCAACGCTTTATTTTACAGTGTCCTTGTTGCATATGTTATATGTACTTACCATAGTAATAACAGTAAATTATGCATAATTACATGCAACTAACCCTCAACTAAATCCTAATCCTACCCTAACCCTATAGTAAGTACATGTAGTTATAATGGTATAATAAATGTAATAATAATAGTACATAATAATCTAGTAATTACGCCTTGCATTTGAAGCCTGTGGGGCGAGTGCACAACACTTTGAAAGATGATTATAACTAAACACATTTTCATTTCCTCCTTAAATAAGAATATCTCTGATGTAACTTCTCATAAAGCACCGTTTACAACTCTACTATGCCTTTAACCCGACCTTTATAGTGGTTCTACCGTGAATGGGCAGGTTAGACAACTTTACTAATCAAAAACCAAATATTTTTATAGTGAAGATTTTACGTCAAAGTTCTAAATTATAAGCTTTACTTTCTTTTTAACCCCATCGACTTCCTTCGAACCATCAAGTGCATTAATACACACGTGTTTTCCTTTTGTTTGGACAAACTTGAGGGATGTATTAACTTTCTCTATAGTAAATGACAGCATCTGGGGATAAAATAAACCCTTTAAATGAACCCTATTAATAATGTCCTGCTTCCCCATGCATTTCTGACATTTGATGCCATGACTGTAGACTTCTGATGGAGATCTGATCATGATTAATGCTGTGAACAGTTTTTTTCATGCCATTGGAAAAGATTGAGCATAATTTTCCAGCGGTCTGAGATCAACTTTAACACTCAACGAGGAAACAACACACACAAATCAATGACCAAATCAACATATGCTGGTGTGTTTGCTGTTTTTGGTGTGGTGGATGTATTCCCTGATTGTTTCTGCGGTGTCTTCATGCTCTCTATCAAGGGTCTCAAACTGTTGCTCCCTGGATATGGCCCCTAAAAGCACAACAGCACTACACTGAAAAAAAGACAATAAGTAAAATTTACTTTAAAAATATTTGTGCCAAAGAAAAATTAAGTAAATTTCACTTATTAAGGAATTAAGTAAACTCTACTCAACTAAGTTAAGTGAAAGTAACAAAGAAAATAAGTAATTTTAAATTGGCTAGTAAAAGGTTGAGTAATATTTATTTAGTTGAAATTTCCTTTGCAATACATTTCACTTAATATAATATTGAATTAAGACATACTTTTAAAGTATATGCTTTACTTAAAAATACCCAAGTAATTAATACAATAGATATTGTGTAAGCATATCTACATATCAGACGTTAAGCGTCATGTGAACGCAGAGACCTCAATATTTGGTAGACAATACTCAGTGATGGTAACATTTGATGGATCGTTTTTGTTTTTGAATGTGTCATTTTGAGTAGAAAACTGACTCCAAATGGCACAAAATGGCATGTTACTAATCCTAACAACACAGTGTAAATACAGCTGGAAAACAGTGAGAAATCAACCTCAACCTAATTATTCAGGGCCCAGTGCATGATGGGAACACCAGTATCAGAAAAGTTGAATAATTTTACTTAATTTTATAACGTCGATATTTACGCTTTCATTTCTACACGCTTGAATTGAGTACTAATATGGAATTTACTTCATTTTTTTTTATTCTTGCCTAAAACTAACTTTTTCATGTAAATTACATTATTTTTTCCTGTAGTATTTACTTTACCACAAAATAATTTTATCAGTGTAGATCGCTCCTATTATAATAAACGCAGTTGTGTTCTTGAAGTGTGAACATACACCCTTGAACACACATTGGTTGTAATGTGTATCTGGCTAGTGGCCCCTGGGTAATTTGAGTTTGAGACCCCCGCTTTTCATGCTGGTTTTGGACTTCTTGTGCCGTCTTTCAATTCACAATGCACATTACCATGAGTGGCTGTTCAAATAAACAGCAATCAGAAGGTAAGTGATCATAATGTGTTACAAGACAAGAACAAGAAACTACATGCAAAAATATTTTGTCAAACCCACATCATATGTCATTTTGCTTCTGTTTCGGTTGAGAAGTCTTGCAACATTTAACATGAGAAAAAGCCTTTTTACCCTGCAAATGTGAATGAGAGAAAACAAATAGGCAGGATTTGGTTTAAACCGTAAAGCTTACAGAGTTTCAGCAGTGTTTGCCTTTCCAGTGCTCTGGTATGCTATAATTTTGGCATCAGTAATGAAGCGAGCGATGAAGGAGACACCGTCTCATTAAGTGTGTGTAAGTTGGACTGTGTTGTTGTTGAGCATGAAGCAGTTTCTCTGCCAGCTGGAGACGAGCATGTGGAGGACAGAAGTCTCCTTCGCAACACTTAGTGAACGAGACAAGGGATAGAAATGCAGCAATGCAGCAATAGAAAAATCACAGCTGATATTATGAATCAATATGGTGACACTTTAGATTAGGGAACACATTTTTAGTTGCTTATCAGCATGCATATTACTAGGACATCATAGGACATTGGCTGTTTATTAGTACTTATAAAGCAGATATGAATGCGTTATTCTGCATGAGCATATTCTACATCCCTAGTAACTACCTTACTAACTATTAATAAGCAGTAATTATGAGTTTATTGAGGGAAAACTCCTAGTTAATAGTGAATATGTGTTCTCTAATCTAAAGTCTTTACATCAATACTGAAATTCTCCAATCTACTACACTTTTAAAACAAATTTGCAAATTAAATTACATTTGAGTACTTTTCTGTTTTGGCTGATACAGAGTAATATACATTTTTTATAATAATATTTATTTTAATTGCTGATAATCAATGTGATGGTATTATAAATCTATGCTGTTCTGCCTATAATGAACAGCAGGCATCAAAACATCATTATGTACAATAGTATATATTTAAGTAATGTAAAACAAAAAAATTGACCTGTGTAGATTTGACTGATAAATGATATGATGGCTGATGTTATAAATATAAAGCAAAAATCTAGAATTTTACCTGCTAAAATGTAAAATCTGTGATTAAAGTAAGATCAGACATCAATAAAATAATTAAAAATGTATATGGGTCATCAACATTATTTTCTGTCATTTTAGCCAATACCAATATGGTCACAATGTAATGCGTTTGTTTCTAACTCTATTGAGAAACACGGATATTGCAGATCTTTTGGAGTTATCTGTCATTTTTGTAAACAAGTTCAAACAAGTTCTTCACTGAAAACTCAATAACCGTTCTCATGTTCAGGTCCGTCTGAAGGAATAAATCTAGTCATAAATTGCTACTTTTCTTCTTACCATTACTGGTGTGCCAGATTTCCAGTGTGTGTGTAAAAGGCAAATCACTCTGGATTTTCCACTGCATGCGCAGAACATGCATATGCTAACATTCACCAGCGCCCTCATTTTCAACCAGAAAAATGTGGCCGCTCTTGCGTTTTTGACCAAACTTCATAATGACATGGTGCTTTAAGTCAATCAACCAAACCCTGACAGTTTCTCTCCGGAGCGTTGGCAGCGCACAAGCCCCCAAAAAGCAGCTCTACTGTCCATATGATATTCGTGTTTGAATGCATTTGTGTTTGAATGCAACATGCTATTAGCTTATTATGTGTTGATGTGTGTTGCATTTAGGAAACATCAATAGCGCCTCAGGTTTTTGAACAGAGTAATTAAATAAAATGATTGCATAGCAAACCACCCATGAACAAACCTCAGACTGTGGTGTGCAATGGTGTTTGATTGTTTGAAGTGCTGGTAACCTTTGTTTTTCTCGTTGACACCAGCAGGATTGCTTCACAGTTGAAGGGGAGGATCTTAAGCACGACTTTGAGCGCTTACAGCTGGCTATGGAGATGGTGGGATTCCTTCCCGTCACACGTAAACAGTGAGTTTGTCCAAAACTCTAGTCAACTAACACAAACTTTGCATGCAATTTTTTATGTCTTCATTAGTTATGAGCATGCATTAAATATTTATTCACTTAAGCGAGTAGTTTAAACAAAAAATGCAATTTTGTCCTTGTATTGTTGAATATCTTGGCCTTTTTCAAATCTTGACATCTCACACAAACTCAAGAATGTGCATGAAGGACAGCTGGGGTAGAAGTAGTTTTAAACACAATTGTTAACATACTGTAGATTTTCAGTAAATAACTTAAATTTCAGGCTGTTCATCACAAACGATATCATATACTGTAGTCTTAGAGGAATTGGTTATATGGTTATAAAGAAGTTACAGTATATGGACTACTTTGATATTTTTATGATGCTTTTGTGTTGTTTTTAAAGCTTGAAAGCTTTAGTCTCCATTCATTGTGTGGAAATGACTGACCTGTACAATACATCAATATTAAATGTGTGTGTGTGTGTATAAAATGTATTTCATGGAAAAAAAGAAAATCACAGATTTAGAATAGCATATCAATTGTGTAAATTATGACAGTTTTCATTTTGGGCTTCATCAGAATGGGATGACACTTGGTGACTTTTGTCGCATTAGCTATGTGAACACCAAAAAACTAATTTTTTTTTAATGATTTAAAAAAAAAAAAAAAAATTCACACTTGGTTCCTTCACGGTCAGAAATGACCAACATAGGAAATTAATTGGAAATACGAAAACTCAGAGAATATTTTGGTGGTACAAACTACAAATCAGCCACTGTGCAGCAATGAAGAATTATCGCTATTCATTCCTTGTTTTGTTCGATTTTCTTTAGTTATCAAATATTGGGTAACAAAAATGCTTTCCATGTGTTCACTTTCTAACTAAATGTTAATGTATGATTGTAATCATAATGCAAAACCTGATACTTCTCTAACAAAAATATATAAACCTTGAGAAAAAGTAGTCTTTAAGAATGTCTGTATATATAAATGCAAAACCTAATAAAATTAAGAAATTATGTCTAAAAAAACAGGAATCCAGAAGCCTATATATATTTATATAGGGAGCTATACATGTGGTTACATGACATTACACAAGTTACAAAATTCAAAATTAGAATTACAAAATTCTAAATTCTAATAAAAAAATATTATTAAACAAAAATATGTTACATTGATTTTCCTGGAAAAGAAAAAGAAGTTATATTTCAAGGCTTCTGTCAAGAGATTCAGAGGCTTAAAATAGTGGATTTCGAACTTCATTGTCGACAACAATATTCACTCAGTTTTTAAAATATTTTAGAGCTTAGCAAAACTAGAAATATGTATTCATTATAAAAATAACCAAATAATAAGCTTATTTTCATGCTTGTTTTTGTCTTATTTTAAATAATTTAAGTTATTTTGAGGCACCCTTTCGAAGTTTAAGAACCACAGGTTTAAAAATAATTTGTCTATTTTGACTATTTATGCGAACCAAAAAAAAAAAAAAAAAATATGAAAAAGGTATGAACATGATATTTGTCAACTACCCATATTGCATCTCTCACTCACGTCTGATTTTTTTTCCCTTGCAGGATTTTCTCTCTGCTGTCAGCGATCCTTCATTTAGGGAACATCCGATACAAGAAGAAGATATACCGGGATGACTCCATTGACATCTGCAATCCTGAAGTTCTGCCTGTAGTTTCTGAGCTGCTGGAGGTACAGGATCATTCTTTCACATTACAAAACACTGCATGTTTTTTCATTTGATTTATTTTGTTACGACCCTTCACTGCTTTTAAAAGTCTTGGGAATTAGAAGGGGAACATTAGGCCACCCTTCAACAATTATTACCATTAAAACACTGGGAGAGTGAATAAGACCATCGAGAAGCAGCAGAACGTGTGAACAAACTTATGTGCAATGACCGGCGAGAGAGCGAAGAAGAGAATAAAACTAAAGAATCTTTCTAACCAATTTCCACTAACCTATCTAATACAAAAGAAAATTGTAGAAAGAAAAGTCTTCAACGTCCAAGCCATCGTATACTTCCCTACTCTACCCATCAAAACAAGTCATTCTGAACGTGCACGTCCCTCTTTATTGAAGGCAAAAGGAGAAGCACCATACAACATTTACTATTATTCACCCTGAAGACACACAAATAGCTTTGTTTGATGATTATATAATATATAATAATTTGGGTAAATGTGTAAGCTAAATTTATGCCTATTTTTTCACATCTTCATGGACACCACAATGATTTCCCTCATGTGGTAATATTTTCCTTGTAATTATGTATGGTTTGCAAAAATGGGAACTGCTGTGTCTGTGTAGATGAAAGAAGCAAAGTGTATGAGCGCGACATTATGGCCAAACATGCGCCCTTAAAATAGCATCTGAATAACGCGCCACTGACTTTAGACGAGGTTTCTCCTGGTCAGTGGCGGAATTGTTTTCTGAAACTGCAAAATAGCACCAGGGAACGTTTGCGCCGAAACACGCCTCCTCTTTTCGCTGAACCGCCCCCGGGAGCGCAAGTTCATTCCCTAATTTACCGACGTGCGTATGTGGAGGGAAAAGTCCGCTGTGCGTCGGGTGCAAAATAGGAGTGATACATGCGTCGGTGTACAAAGTCAATTGCGCTGGGTGCAAGATAGGGCCCATTATGTTTATTATTAAGTGAAAATGGTAATTTTTGTTTTGTTTTTCTGAGCTATTTCATACAGTTGAACCAAAGTCACGAAAAGTGAAGTAAATGCGTTAATCCGGAGTGGTGATTGGCTGTCGTTGCTGGAGAGTTCACGTTTACGTCATCCGTTTCTGATCTTTTCTCCACGTTATTCATGAGATTAAACCCATTTTTTGAGTCTTTTTCAAATCTGGGGAGTGAATGACCAGTGCTAAAACAGGGCGGTTTCATGAGACGCTGAGCTGCATCTGAAATATAGGCGCTACATTTAATGAAGAACTAACTTTTTTAATGGTCGCGAAGCATGTTCTATATAGTATGAAGGAAATATGGGCTTACTACGTTTCATCGCTTCACTGATATTCACAGGTCCTCTCCTAAAGCCTCATGGGATAGTAAAGTGTCCATTGGATGCACAATTCATAATATCGTGGGGAAGTATTATCCCATCTGTTCACGCACAGTTTTCCACTTACTGTATATTAGGCAAGTAAGCATATCATTTGGACACAGGGTTTGACTGTTTTTGTAAAATTGACTCTTATGAGATTTTCATTGAATTGTGAATATTTGGAATTCAAGTGTTTTTTTTATTATATATTTTTTTTATTATTATTTTGATTTACAAGATTAACAATGAAAGTAAAAGCAATATTAACAGAAGGCAGTAAAATAAATTTTGCATATATACATATCAAATATATGCTACATTACATGTACACCGCTGAATGCTTGTAAATGCATATCAGCGCATGTTCTTAAATATCAATGAACATGTACATACATACCTATAAATATATGTACTGACCCCCCCCAATTAAAACAGAACAACAAAGCCAAACAGGTGAGGTTAACCATTCCTGTGGCATTCAAGTGATTTAAGTTCTTAAATCCTAGAGATTTGAACAAGTGTCTTGGGAAAAGACGAAGGCTGGGTTCCTTTTGCACAGGATTTGGTCATTAAACTACTCAAGGAAGTACAAGGAGTTCCTGAATGAAGGCATGAAGCCGGTACTGTGGGCCAACAGGATATAGGATGTGATTCCAGAACCTTTGAACTCGACACACATATATAATGTATGCAGTGCACACACCTCTCTATACCAGGACCTCTTGTGGCCCAATAGTGTGATCAAAGACATCTGGCCTTTATCTTTAGACACACACCTTCATGAGTAACTCTGAAGGAAAGAGAGAATGAACACAAGTGATTTTACAATCTCACTCAGACTGCAAGGAAAGGTGTGTGTGTGTGTGTGTGTGTGTGTGTGTGTGTGTGTGTGTGTGTGTGTGTGTGTGTGTGTGTGTGTGTGTGTGTGTGTGTGTGTGTGTGTGTGTGTGTGTGTGTGTGTGTGTAGGCTTGCACCTCGAAATCATAATAATATATTCAGATGAGGCCAGTCCAAATCTTTGAGTCCTTACACATCTGTTCACGATTACAGTTGAATGACTCAACGAGTTTATATAATCACTATATTAGATGTAGACATCTTTCCCAGTGTGCATAAACCAGCCACATATTTTTCCCAGTTCACCGCTGGGTTCATATCGGCCCTTTTAATATGTGAATGAGCGAGTGTTGGCCTGTGTTGAGGTCTCTTGATTGTCCATGGCATTGTGTGCCGACTTTGATTCGTAACAGTTGTTATATGCGAAGTTTATGGTTTATTTCCTGAGATTCTAACCATTTGAGTCATTATTATTATAGTGAGTATAGCTGTATTGTTTTTATTTTCTATATTATTAATGTTACAGTATAGAGGTGGATGCCGTGCTACATTACAGTCTTAAGAAACCTCAAAAGCCAATATTACTGAGTGCTACCGGATGTTTAAAGGACAGCTCAACATTGCAGGCCCCAAAGTCAACAATTGAAAAGAAATCTTTCTCACGGCCATTAGTGCTGCTTGGTGCTCGTAATGTTTTGCTCCTTGTCCATCTTTGAAACTAAACACTGGCTTGTATTAAAGCTGTAGTTTGTGATTCATATGTTTTATTGCTGATGGAAGTAGAGATTTGGGATACAGTACTAATGAGTTTGAATGAATGCATCCTAATCTTTTGACCTGACCCTTATATCATACACCAAAAAGCTAGATATCTATTTGTACTTGTGCCTGAAGAGTTAAAATGAGAAACTTGTCTTGCATCATGACAGGTCAAGGAGGAAATGCTCTTTGAGGCTCTGACGACACGGAAGACGGTGACCGTGGGCGAGAAGCTGATCGTCCCATACAAACTGGCTGAGGTAAGCAACAAACAGGTTTGCCTTTTAACATTTTCCTTTAAAAGCATTAAACAGTTGGCCAGAATAAAAGCTAAATATTGGGTCACATTATTCGGAATATTGACAGCAATTGATCATTTATTTATCTTCATCTGCTCATATTCAAAGTCATTTTGGATGATATTTTGATTGACAGTTGTTAAAAGTCAGGCAATTGAAGAAATGTTTTGTTGAAGAGTCTTCGTTAAAGGGGTGGTATAATGCCCTTTTCACAAGATCTAAAATAAATCTCTGATGTCCCCAGAGTGTGTATGAGAAGTTTAAGCTCAAAATACCCCACAGATATTTTTATAAAGCATGTTAAAGTTGTCACTTTTTGAGGGTGAGCAAAAACGCACCGTTTTTTTGTGTCTGTCCCTTTAAATGCAAATGAGCTGCTGCTCCCGGCACAGGGGGCGGAGCTACAACAGCTTGTGTCCTTTTACCTCACACACACATGCACTGAACATGTAAAACAATTTTTTTAGCCTTTTATGTTCAAACCAGAGTCAGAAATGTGCTATATTGTGTGTATATAGCAGAAAGTAAATAAATAGCACTATTGACACTTCAGAGTGATGAAATGCATGAATGAGAATATAAAGTGTGGGACGTGCTTGATGTTAAAAAGCGTTATAAGAGCAATATATCCTGAAAAGGAACTGTGTGCGGTGCTCGTACTGAAAGTGCGCACACAGAAAGCTCTCAGAAGGCCATCGTGAATTTAGGACATGTGCGATGTTAAAAATTGTGAAGCACAATAAGCAGTGATACAGAACTCACTGCGGTCACGCGCTGACTGACACACAGCGTAAATGCGAACATAGAAAGCGGAGTCTCTTCTCTTTCACATCTTATTGCACTTGAATGGTCGAATACAGACGCAGCTATGTCAAAATGCCCATCGTGTGGAGTGTTCATGTTAACACAGCCGGTTATGTCTCAAGTTAAAGTAAGCAGTGTAAACCGGATGTGTATCAGTGTAATGGATCTGCGCGTTTGGTCTTAAAGTGACAGTAGCCTAATAAACCTGCTGCTCTGTGTCATTAATGTGAAGCAAACAAAAGAGAAAATAACTTACTACTCTTGTCTGAATAACTTTTTTAGCTTTAATAAGAATACATGCATATTTAATTCATTCTGTAGAGACTATGAAATATTTTATTTTTACATTTATTACGTTTGTTTAATTCATATTTTGCTATATTGAATTTGTCCTATTGTTTGTAATCTGCTTCTATTTTCTTTTTCTTTTTTTAATAACAGAAATGAGATAAAATAACACAAATTAACTGTATTGTGATGCATATACTTATCGTGAAATAAAATGTCTCATATCTTGAAATTAAATTTTGGTCATATCACCTAACCCTAGTTGCAAAGTTACTTATAGATAGTAGGATGTCTAAAGTGGGCCATCGAAACAATGTGTAACCCATTGTTGTGTGCTATTGTTAAGGACAAGTGTGAGAGAATGAGCTGACTGGACTTACTTCAGTGTTAATTTTTAACATTTAAAAATGTAACATTTTTGATCATCTTCATTTCGCCCCCTCACTGAAGTGAGGCTCAGTGAAGTAATGTGTTTCTCAGGGGCTTCGTCATGCTCCATCATCATAATTAGAACCAGCCATGAGGTTTTCAGAGCTTTTTTCCAGCATTAGGACTCTGTTCTCCTGTCATCTTTAAATATTGAACTGACCAGCGGTTTTATTAAAATCAGAGGTTCACAAACAACTTAATAAATCCCTTGAACTGCATATGCTTACAGATTTAAACATTAAAAGCCTAGCAAATATAGAGTTGTTAAGTCATTTATATAACCACAAATAACAGTTTTCTCCCCCTCCAACTAGGACTGGACGATTATATTGTATATTCCAGATATATGTGCAATGACTTTGTTGTCGATATTAAATTAACCAACATTGTGAATATAAGGGATGCACGATATATCGGTATATGTAACCGATATATGTTCATTTTTAATGTAATCGATATCGGCCTGATAAGAACATCTGGTCAATATATTAAAGCCGATAAATAATGGATTATTATTGAAGTGAGACACTTCAGATGTGCACTGTTCACCATGGTCGCTTTGCATTGCTTAAGTTATGATTGAAATCACTTCAAAAAAGGAAAATACAGTTAAGTCTGCAGCAAGTTTGTCATATAGGCTACATAAGAGTATAATGAGAACATTATAATTGTGTGCTTGGGACATTTAATGGTGAGACTTTTGTTTTTGTAATCAGGCTCTCGAAAATTATATAAAAATTTGGATTAATATTTATCGGCCAATATATCGGTTATCAAGAATTATTGGTATCGGCCACATTTTTTTTATATCGGTGCATCCCTAGTGAATATTGTGATGATTATGGAATATTCAGTCTTATTTATTTGGCATTAAGTTTCCTAAAAAATCATTAGACTAGTTTCACGATCCTTGTGATTTGAGTGGCGCACAACATGCAACTATTTTGGATTATCTGTACTAGTTTGTGTTTAGCTGAAGCTCTGTTACAGCAAATTTAAATTGTGAGCGTCTGTGTCACAATATTGAGCATTAAACAGCCTAATGTCATCATTCATTTGCTAAGACATGTTACCATAAACAAACCCCGTCTATCCAGAGGTTTATCCACTTTTAATAGTAATTCCACCTTAAATGAACATTTACAGCTCACAAATGTTGCTGAAGTATAATAGATTTAACAACGTAGGTTAAAAAAGTCTTGATAATTAAATCAAATGGACATTTCTCTCTCTCTTGCAGGCTGAAACGGTGCGGGACTCCATGGCTAAGTCTCTCTACAATGCTCTTTTCGACTGGATCGTGTTCAGGATCAATCATGCCCTGCTCAACCAAAGGGACTTGGAAGAGTCAGCCAAGGTAAAATCATTGTTACTGATACGAATGAGAATGAGTGGAGCCCTAGTGAGTCACCTGACATAAATTACATTACACAGCAGGAATATGAGTTCATCTGACAGAGACGCACCCTGTTTTTCTGTGGCTCTCACTGCTTTAATCTCTAAATTATGGATGGAGACATTATGTAATGGGATATATTCAGGCACACTGACTGAGCCCCTGCTGTTCGCTATTCACTAGCAGATTTCTGCTGAACATTATGCTAGTCAAGCCTGAAATAAACTTTATATAAGTGTGTGAACATTCTCGCTAATGTTTTCCCTCCCTGTTTTTTTAGGAGCACTTCTGCATGTTTTTTTTTAATGTGCCACAATAAAACAAGCATGAGAAAACAGCCAATCAGTTATGACAGAATAGTGTGACTTTACCTTCTGATGAACCAAAATTAATATTTTTTACTTAATTTAACAGCTCATGTTAA